>JAWWTY010000038.1:10428093-10441914 GCA_035222235.1 Margarornis squamiger
CCAGGGCAGTGGGCACAGCCCCAAGGCTGCCAGAGCTCCAGGAGGGTTTGGATGATGCTCTGGGGCACAGGGTGGGGCTGTTGGTGTGTCCTGGGCAGGGCCAGAAGTTGGACTGAATGATCCTTGTGCGTCCCTTCTAGCTTGGCATATTCTATGAATCTCTTCTGTGAGATGAGCAGCACCATCTATGTGGGTCTGCATTTCTTCCTCTGGTGTTTACTGAGGAGATGTATTTGAAGGGCCTGAGAGTCCTCCAGTGGGCAATTCTTGGAATCCTTAATGTTGGAAAAGACCTTCAAGATCATCACGTCCAACCATCAACCCAGAACCACCACCATGTTCACCACTAACCCACGTCCATATCCACACATTTTTTGAACGCTTCCAGGGATGGTTACTCCACCACAGACTGTTCCAAAGCTTTACAACCTATTCCATGAAGAAATTTTTCCTAATATCCAGTCTATCCCACCCCTGGCACAACCTGAGCCCAGTTCTTCTGTGTCTGCAGGCATATGTGGGTCTCTGCAGATCTGTCCCAGCACTGCCCAACATCCCACACATCCCTTCCCACACCTTGAGGACCACAGAGCAGCCAGGGAATGCTGATGGCTCTTTCTGCTGCCCTGGCTTGGCAGCTGGGCCTCACACTCAATTTGGGGGAGAAATCCACCTTTAATTGTTCCTTCCCAATTGTTCCTTCCCAAAGCATCTCCCGTGGGAGCTGCTGGAGCTTGTTAATCTCTGGGGCTGGGGGTCTGCACTGACAGCACTCAGAGGAGGAGAGTTTACAAGCCATGAGCCTCAGAGCTCAGCAGAGAATAAATAAAGCCCAGAGGAAGCAAATCTTATTGTTTTTAACTGACTATCTGCCAAAAGAAGGCGATTTGGAAATGTCAGGCCTAATTTGAATTTTTTGAATAATTCATTGTGTCTTTGTAGCGGAAAGTGATTGTTTGGTCCAAAAATAGGAGACATCCCATTAAGAGGAAGAGAAATTGCAGTAGACTGGTAGCCATCAAAAATAACTGGCACGTTGCACTTCAAAGCCCTTTGTTCTGGCTGGTTTGGGTAGGACCAGAGGCTGGGCTGAAGCACTTGCATGTTAATGCTGTACCAGCCTCAATTTTGCAAGCAGAACTTTTATTCTGCCATTTGGATGAAGGATAAGCCTCCAAAATGAGGATAATATATATTCAAAAATAACGAAGTTAGACCAAATTTTGGTAGGCTAACTGGATATTTCAGTGTATCAAGTGAAAATAACCTGAACTGAGGAAACAATTTGTGACAATAGTGTGCTCATCTGGAGGGAATGGCAGCAGGTTGATTAGGACTTCCTTCAAGGGTGTCTTTAATGAAAATTACTCCCAGCATTTGGGGGGAAAAAATGAAGAAAGTAACTTGAGTCATTTCAGATGCACTTTAGTATTTAGCATCTGAAATGCAAATTTATGTATAATTGTGTTTGGACAACTATATGAGATTGCTGCTGTAGATGCTTTGAACCCTCACAGGAGACTCTGACATTATGCTTGGGTGCACAGGCTTTAAAGATTGCTTTTCTCTAGCCTTGCTGAGAATTACATTTGCTAATTCATTTGTTTCCCTGAAAGTAAAACTAGACATGATATATGATCAGGGAGTTGTGTCTTTAAATCAATTTGACTGCTTGCACACATTTGGAAATATTCTTACCCGTGCTAAAACCCTTCCAGGAGGACAAAATCCTCCTGTCTCCGTGTCCTGCTGTGGCCAGTGCAGGACTTTGCTCCTCAAACTATTTTTTCTTCCTCTGTTGTCTTGCCGTGGCTTTAGACCATTGATGGCTCCTCCCCATGGCCAAGTTCTCCTGAGCTGGGAGATGGTGACCCGTGGGATGTGAACAAAGAAGGAATTGCAATGGTGCTTCAGGGTTCGTGTCCAATGGAAGGTGTTCAATAACAAAGCCATGACAAATGCCCTGATGGGGTCAAATCATCCTGCCAGCCCCTCTGGTTTTCTGTAGGGTGATCCAATTGATGGTGGAGCAGTAAATTGTCTCAGAGTGTGTTATAAAGTGAAGCACAGGTGCCCAAGAGGGAACCCACAGGGCTGGCACTGCCTCGGTGTTTCTCTGTCACTTCACAGCAAGTGCCAACACGAGCCACGTTTCTTTTGTGTTGGACACTTGTGCTTGGAATTACCCAGGACTTCAGAGCCCTTTGACCAGGTAACCCAACATTTTGGGATTCCGCACAAATGCAAAGCCCTTGAATAGGAATGCTCAGAGGGCAGAGACTGCCCTGGGCCCTGCTCTCCTGGAATGGCACAGCTGAGCTGTGTTTTGAAAGGTGCTTGCAGTTGTTCCTCAGGTTTCAGTACCAGTTGCAAATACTCTTGTTTCCACCTTCTGCTTTAACCTTATTTGCTGCTTTCAGCTTCAAAGATCACCTTAAACCCTTTGCAATCATGATTTTCTCCATCCACCATAACCTGTTCTCCTTGGGGAAGCCCAGCAGCTTCAGGTGGTGCCTTTCAAACTTGCTACATTTAACTTCTGGGGCAGAGGTTTAATCATGCCTTGTACCAGCCCATCCTGTTGAGAGATGAACATTTCCCAGGGAGGGGATTTGGGGATAGGAATCCACAGATCTTGTGAGGGAGGAGGACTCTGAATAGACATCCCAGGGTTGCAGCATCTTCCAGGCATGGAACAGTACAAAAGTGCTCTCAGCTCTGACTGGAATTGGTGGATGCTGGGGACATCCTCTTGAAGTCCTGCCCTTGCTTATTGCCAGATAAAATGGATTTTGTTGTGAATGTTTAGAAATTTTCACAGAAAAAACAGAAAAAAAAAAGTAAAATTATAAGTCAAGTTCTAAAATGCCATTAGTGCTCAAGTGGACTTTTCTAGGGCCTGAATTGAGCCAACACCCTTCCACCTTTTCGTATGACACAGTATTTGGGGCAGGTGTGTGTCCAAGCCCTTGTGGAAGTTGTCACCCAGCATCTCCCAGGGCTGTGGTGCCCCAGTATGGTTGGTTCAGAGCATCCCTGTCCTGGGCAGTTGTCTGCCAGGGTGGGACACTTTGGGCTCTTTGCAGAAGGACTTGCTGACCCCAGAAACAGCCTTGTTTGCCCTAAGGAGGCTGTAGAGAGGTGGGTGTTGGTCTCTTCTCCCAGGTAACAAGGGACAGGACAAGAGGAAACAACCTCAGGGAAGGTTTAGACTGGATATTAGGAAACAATTTCATCATGGATTAGGTTGTCCAGCACTGGCACAGGCTGCCCAGGGCAGTGGTGGAGTCACCATCCCTGGGAGTGTTCAAAAAACATCTGGATTTAACACCTGAGGACATGGTTCAGTGGTGACCAGGGTGGTGGAGGGTTGATGGTTTGACTTGTGATCTTAAAGATCTTTTCTCACCTTAACCATTTCATGATTGTGTAGTTCTATGTCTTAATCACTCCCTGCAGAGCTTCCACTTGCTGGTGTTGGATGCACCATGTTCCATCCTCTCTGCCCTGGTCTGGGGGTGTCCAGCTGTGACCTTGTCCCTCTGTGACCTGTCAGTGTGACCTGTAGAGCTGAGGCCTGCAGGGCATGGTCAGCACAGCAACAACCTGCAGAGATTTTGGACTGCTGGGCTCTGACAGGAATTGCTAAATGTTTGTGTGGGGTTGCTTTAAGCAGGTTTCAACTTTTGCTAAAGCTTCATAGCTTTTCATGGCCCCAGTAAAGGGCACCTCTGCTGACCTCATGGCTGGAGGCACTGAAGTCCTGGGAAAGAACAGTTGGAATTTTTTAATGTGAATAGGCTGACCCAATTCCCTCACCCTTGTTCTCAGCAATGGCTCAACTGATTCCAGTTAATCTTTCCAAAAACACTCAGCCCGAGGCAAAGAGAAACTGTAAGTCAGATATGTTTTGTCAAAATGATAAGGGGACAAAAGGAAGTTTTTATAATGGAAACTGGTGATCAACATTATCTGTAGGGCTCCAAAGTGCTTTGGGGGGATGTTCCCCTCCAGCTCAGCACCAGAGTGTGCAGAGATTTGAATGGTGAGGATCATTCCACAGAGGGGAAGCTGAGCCTGTCTTTGCAGGTGCGTCTCTGTAGCCTGTTTGGCTTCAGTGTGGCAGAAGCACCGAGCAGTTATTCAGGACATTGGCTAGTCCAACCCCATCCCCAAAGCAGGGACAGGTAGGACAGGCTGTCTAGGACCATGTCCTGTTGGGTTTGTGGCATTTCCAAGGATGGAGACGCCCCAGCCTCTCTGGATAACCTGTTCCAGTGTTCAGCCACCCTCACACTGTATTTCAGTGCCATGTCCTGTAGTTCTAATTGTTCCTCTTGTCCTGTCACTGCACACCCCTGAGAAGAGTCTGGCTCCATGTTCTTTGCTTCCTGCCATCAGATGTTTGTAGGCATTGAAAAGATCCCCCTCGAGCCAGCTCTTCCTGAGGCTGAGCAATCCCCAGCACTGATCCCAGCATGGCAGATGTGCCCTCACCAGTGCCATGGACCTGCTGGCAATGCCCCTCACACAGCCCTGGGCACTGTGCCCTTCTGTGCTGCAGGGGCACAGCACTGTCTCTTGCTCCTGCTTGGCCACCAGGACCTCCAGGGCCTCCCTGCAACTGCTTTCTGGGTGCTGGTGCATGGGGTCACTGCTCCTGAGGGTCAGGACTTGGCATTTCCCTCTGCTGAACTTCTCTCAGCTCCATTCTCCAGCCTGAGCAGGTCCCTCTGAATGGCAGCACCTCTGTCTTTGGGTATCATTTCATCACAGAGTGGTTTGGGATGGAAGGGACTTTGAAGCACATCCAGTCCACTCCCTGCCACAGAAAGGGTCACCTTCCTCTAGCCCAGGTTGCTCCAAGCCCCGTCCAACCTGGCCTTGGACACTCCCAGGGATGGGGCAGGCACAGCTTCTCTGGGCTAACCTGTCCCTCACAGGGAAGGATTTCTTCCCAGTATCCTATCTACCCCTGCCCTCTGGCATTGGGAAGCCATTCTCCCTTGTCCTGTCCCTCCATCCTTGTCCCAAGTCCCTCTCCAGCTCTCCTGGAGCCCCTTTAGGCACTGGAAGAGGCTCTCAGGTCTCCCTGGAGCCTTCTCTTCTCCAGGTGAACACCCTCAGCTCTCCCTGCCTGGCTCCAGAGCAGAGGGGCTCCAGCCCTGTGATCAACTTAGTGGTCTCCTCTGGCCTCATTCCAGCAGCTCCACATCTCTTGTGTTGAAGGCCCCAGAACTGGACACAACACTGGAGGTGGGGTCTCACAAAAGCAGAGCAGACCCTGTGGAAAAGTGTAAGGGGGTAATAGTGGGAGGGCTGGACAAACCTCATCAGTGTTTCCACAGTGTCCTGGATCCAAGCTCCCAGAATGCAGTAAATGTCCCCAGACAGCATGACAGGTTGCTAAGTGGGGGTTCTGTCCTCTGCAGCAGGGAGGCACCTCCTGCTGTCCCTCCTGTGCTGCTGCTCAGCTCAGGCTCCATCACTGTGATGAACAGAGCTCACAACCTGGACATCTCCTGCCTGGGCATGAACCTGTTCTGAGGCTGTAGGTCTGCAGGGGAACAGGAGGCTTGGTCCTGGTGCTGGGGGTCACAGGACTCTAGCCTGCCTTCCTTTGGCACTGCTGGACGTTGAGGCTCCTCTTGTATCTGCAGCATCTCCAGTTGGTCTCTTTCTCATAATCACAGAATCACAGAATTATTTAGTTGGAAAGAATCTAAAAGATCTTCTAATTCCCAACTTCCTGCCTTGGGCAGGGTTATTGTCTGATGCTAAACAGTC
Source organism: Margarornis squamiger (assembly GCA_035222235.1). Lineage (NCBI taxonomy): Eukaryota > Metazoa > Chordata > Aves > Passeriformes > Furnariidae > Margarornis > Margarornis squamiger. The sequence continues at coordinate 10,433,881 of JAWWTY010000038.1, forward strand.
TTGTGGCCTCCTCCTGCAGATCCTTTACTTGGTGGCACAGGTCTTCCACCAGCACCAGCATCTTCTGTGGACAAGGAGATTGTCTCCAGCCTATCCCCGGCTCAGAGAGGCTCCAAACACTGCCTGCAGCCCCAGGCACCTTGAGCTGCAGCCTCTCTCAGCAGCTTGGTCTGAGCTGATGCTCTGCTCTGCCAGGGACAGTTTCTCCAGGAGGGGACAATGACTCGTGGTGTGTCACCATCCCTGCCAGATCAGTATCCTGGTGAGCCCCATATGTGTGTCCCTTGGTGCAACCTTCTGCTCAAACTGCTGTAGCTCTTAAGAGCCTCTCCCAGCTGCCCTTTCAGCTTTGGTAGCATCCAGACATTTCTCATTTAATTTAAGGTAAGTTCAGCTAGATACCAGCAGGAATTTTCTTAATTTAAGTCTATCGGACCCTGGGAACCCTCTGCAGAGTACCAGGAGTTCAAGAGGGATGTGTTGTTGATGTGCAGAACCCCTTTTTGGCCGTGCAATGATGTTCCAGCTCTTCTGCCTGAGCAAAACTGATCCAGGTTTCTAAAAGCTTTAATTCATTGCTGCATAAAGGAAAAGTCAAACCTCTCCCTTTATCTCACTTGGCTGAATCATATCTTACTTTGTTGTGAGTTTCCCTGCTGTGGAAGAAATGTGATTACATTTGCAGACAACACGTGAAGTCAAAAAGAAAACCTTGCACTGCAAAGCAAAAGCTGAGGAGGGGAGAGAGGGGAGGGGAGGAGAGGAGGGGGAGAAGACTTGGCATAACAAACATTGGACAGTTTTGGAGCAGATCATCAGAGATTCCAGGATCCTGCCCTGACAGTGGGTGAGAACAACTCTGAATCTCTGAAAATCTGCTCTAAAACATCTTCAGTCCTTGAGAAGAGTCCATAACAGAAAAAAAAGGGGACAACTAAGGGACACCTCTGTCACTGCCACACAGCTTTTCCTCCCAGTAGTAATTTTACAGCAGGAAAGACAAGGATGCAGGAATATACAATATAAGGTGTGCAGGAGAAACCCAAACTCCTGAAGTCATTCCCAGTACGTGACCACTGGAGACTGTGTGGGGTGACCTGCCCTTCCTCCCATCCAGGCCCAGCTTCTGCCTTCAAACAGCCTTTGTTGAGCAGCTGTCAGTGCTAATTGTGCCCCTTCTCACACAGGGAGAGCTGACCATGACTAGCGACATGGAGAGCCTGCAGAATGCCCTCTTCTTGGACATGGTGCCCGAGTCCTGGGTGAGGAGATCCTACCCTTCCACGGCCAGCCTGGGCACATGGTTTGCTGACCTCCTGGCTCGCATCAGTGAGCTGGAGACCTGGACTGGAGACTTTTCCTTACCCTCCACAGTGTGGCTGGGTGGGTTCTTCAACCCCCAGTCCATCCTGACAGCCATCATGCAGACCACGGCCCGGAAGAACAAGTGGCCTTTGGACAAGATGACACTGCAGTGTGATGTGACAAAGAAGAGCAGAGAAGATTTTGCCAGTCCCCCTCGTGAAGGGGCCTATGTCCATGGCTTGTTCATGGAAGGTGCACGCTGGGATGCACAGGTGAGCTCACCAAGGCTCTTGGCTTGGGAGAGAAGCCATGGATGTTATCTCCTTATTCCTTGGTGCTGTGCTCCAGGGAACTTCTCAGCCTGGATGGGCACTCATTTGAAATAGGCATTTGAGCTGCCTCTTCAGGAATGACACGTGGGAGATCTGGGCCTCTCCTGCATAGCCAGAGTGGGTGTCCAAGGTCCCAGAGCTCAGTTCCATGGCTATGAAGGGAATTTGGGGTGGTCAGCTTGGACTGACACATCAAGTGTGTAGCCCCAGTGCACAATGACTGACCTGTGGTCAGTACTCAGGGTACTGCTACAGACACCCCGGGGTCCTGTCAGAGGTGTCCCCACAGCTCCACATGGCTGTGATTTCACTGCTGCCTCCCAAAGTGACAGATTTTTTTTGAGGGCTCACACTCAGTTGCCTGTTTGGCAGCAGTGGGGGGAGTGGAGAGGACTCGGATTTCTACCATGCTTGCATCCTCAGAGCTGGATGGGGGGAATGTGCCAAACCCAGAACTCTGTCCTGCCATTGGCAGGTGCTGCAGGATGCGACCAAAAAGGAATCCCATCCTTTAGCCATTCCCTTGAATGAAGCTTGGTGAAGGTCTAAGGACCTGTATGGTCTACGTGGCCTCAGGCTGATGACTCAGAGTGGGGACTGGGCTGACCCAGGACAAGCAGATCAGAATGAGTGTCCCTTGCTCTTGTCTCCCCCTCTGGATGAGGGGCACCCCTTTCAGCTGTGGCACAACCAGTCTGAGGCACCCAAGGTGAGGACCACACTTGCTGTTCCACATGGAGCTGTGGAGGCTCCTCTCAGAGCAGCATCCCAGGGGAGCACAGCTCTCCCTGTGGGTCCTTCTGACAGCTCAGGAGCACAGTCTGCAGAGCCAGAGCCCTTAGACTGACATTCCCCACGGGGCTTGGTCCTCTGAGGTGCCTGGCCCCTGGTGCTGTGGCTCCCAGTTGGTGTGGGACCTCAAGGACAGTGGTTCCTGCAGCTCCTCCCGTGGGCAGCTCCTTCTGCCAGGGATCTGGGAGTGAGAGAACACTGACCAAAGTGGGTCACCCAGAACATTCTTATCTGTGTCAGGTTTACCCTCTCACAAGAAGAGGCTTTTATGTCAGAGGCAGCTCTTTACCCAGCCCAGCTCGTAAGACTCTAAGCCTTAACCTTGAAGCTCCCACTTTATCTGCTGTGGGTGGATGCTGAGGAGCCTGTTAGACACTGAATCCCAGGCTGACCTTGCAGCTCAGATCTGACACTCACTGCTTCTTTGTCAGCTCCCTCTCTGCAATGGTTTTCCATGAAGGATAGAAGTCAGGCAAAGCTTTCACCTCACTGACTGATGGCATCCAGTGCATTTGATCACACATCCTTGGGAAGGTGAAACTTCGAGGCCATTTTTCACTCTGGAAATGGCCTGATATGTGCACTGGGTCTAGAAAGCCACAGGCAGTCAGGAACATTGGCAAAGGCTCTGTCAGAGGATTGCAGTGAAGATCCCACATGGGTGTCATGCCACACCTCCTGCCTCCATGGGTTTGGCTCTGCTCACAGCAGAAGTCCCAGGAGCAGAACAGGGACCAGCCCAGTCTGTTTCCCAGCTCTGGTCACACAGTTCCCTGACTATTCCCTTCTCTAAGCCTCTGATGTGACTTGGACTTGGAACCCCTTGGAATTAGAGCCACTCACCACAGGGAGCACTGGATTTCTGCTGCCCTAAAACACTGACATCTTGGGCTGGTACAAATCAGCTGGACACAACAGGGAAAGCTTAAAATACTCCTGGTCTTGCATATCAAATACTCCATTAAAAAAATTTCCAGTGACTGCTGTTACATTTTCCTTTACCATCATTGCCACTATTCCTGGAAAATGAGTCCTGCCCAGGTTTTATCCAGCTCCAGGAAGTGCTGGAAGTGAAGAGTGAGAAGTTTTAGTGGTGCAAAGCCAGAAATCTTCGGGGAAACGTGTGGCTTCTGCCCTCTGCCTCCCTCCAATAACTGGTCAGGTGATTGCATTCAGCAAAGAGCTTTGTCTGCAGAGACCATCCCGGCTCTAATAGCTGTGTTTTTCTCATTACATTTTCCTTGTGATTGAAAGATTCTGAGCAATTACCTTTATGGAGCCATTCATAATCTCTGGGTATCATGCTTCAATTTATTTCAGAAAGGAAAAGGATATTTTCATGGGTTGCTGCTCACACTGAAATATCATTTCCACCTAGCGGAACTATTCATTTTACCTGTAATCCAGCCAGCACCACCAGTATATTAATGGATGCAGGACTTTTAAAACAGGTGCACAGCTCTTTTGGTTGTATATTCCTTCCAAATTAATCCTCTGATAAAAATGGCAGGCCATGTTTAGAAGAATTCCTCTGGGGAACGCCTCCACTTTTAAAAGAATATTTCACATTTAGGTTGTGCCTCCAAAAAAAAGAAAAAAAGTGGCTCTATGTTCTGCTACTCACATTTTTCTATTTATTTAAACATTTATGTTTGCCCTTGGGTGTCTTAAGTTTATAAAACATTCATTACAAACCAGCAGGCAGCTATTAGATGAAATGAAACTAAGCAGATTATTTTGGGTGCAAACGATCTGTTGCTGCAGCCCTGTTACAGTCAGTGGGACGCAGTGAGATACTTTGGTTGGGGACACTGAGACATTTTCCCTCAAGCCAGGGCAGACCTGCTGACTGATCCCTGCCTTTTTTGTTCCCAGCAATGGACTTTGAGGCCAAGTGTGTGCCCTGCAACTCCCCAAGGAGGGAGGTGGGTTTTACAGCACGTGTGCTCCAGGAAGCCTTGCCAGGTGCAGACAGCACAGCCCCTGGTCATGGAAACACAGAATCATGGAACGGTTTGGGTTGGAAGGACCTTAAAACCCACACAGTCCACCCCCTGCCACAGAAAGGGACACCTTCCACTAGACCTTCCACCAAGCCCTGTCCAACCTGGCCTTGGACACTCCACAGCTTCTCTGGGCAACCTGTGCCAGGGCCTGCCCACCCTCACAGCCAAGAATTCCTTCTCCTTCCCCTCGGCCAGATGAAGCCACAAACCCCATTCTCTCTGGACCCCTTAGGATGATGTTCCTGTGGCTCCCTGCTGGTCTCCAGCAACCCTTCCCTACAAACAGGTGACTGTGTCCCAAAGGCAGCTCAGCTGTGCTGGGGGTCCTGGAGCCAACTGACCCCAGATGGGCACCTGTGCTGGTGGCACCTCAGTGTGCTCTGAGTGGACCTTCATTCACCATCCCTGGCTTGTGACAGCTGGTTTGTGTCTTCAGACCCCTCAATGGCCTGTTGGGAAGTCAGAAGTGAGGAATTTTTTGGGATGCAAGGCCTGAGCCCTATGGCTGTGTCAACAGTCAGGAAAAATTGCGTTCAGAGGAGAATTCATTTCTGATGATGAGGGTGATAAAAATTGCAAATAGAAATCAGCCCAGACATAACAAAATGATACATTACATGGAGATACCTCAGGAAGATTTCAACTCTTGTAAACCAGAAACAGGTCGAATATCTCTTGGAAATTTGATTTGAAGAATTCTCAATAGTAAAAAAAAAAAACAAAAAAAAACAAGAGAGAATTGAACAAAAAGCCTCAGAAATGAAAGATGTGCATTTAAAAAGAATGCATAATAATATTTAATAAATAGCTACTTTGCAAGGTATTATAAGAATTATTTAATGTTTGTTCAGCATGATGAAAATAAAAAATCCTAAATGAGAGCTGGATTTATCTTTGCTCAGTATAACAGATGCATTGGTACAATTCAGCCGAGGTGTGTGGCAAGAGGGATTATTCTTCCTCATTCATTTGCAGAACTTAATAAACTTCTGGAGAGGCTGAATCTCATCCACAACCCTGATGTAAGAGCATTGGAAATAATGGTGATATGTGAAGCTCAGCTGCAGGGAGAGGCTGTTTCTTGAGCACTGAAGAGATTTATTTGTTTCTCTATTTGCTTTCCTTTGGTGTCTGTAACTTCCATTCAGAAATTTTGAGGGCTGCCTGGAAATGCATTTGGTGTGTGTTGGTATTTTGTTGTCAGAAAGGCAGACAGAAGATACCAGAGAGACCCAAACTAGAGAAACAAGCTGTTGATTTCTTGCCCTGGCACAGCACTGCCCTTGCCCTGGGTTGGGCAGCCTGGGCAGGGCATTGCTTTGAAGAGGATAAAGGGCACTTGATATTTAAGAATCATATTCCCTCAGGAACAGTCCTTTGGAATCCTCCTTGTTGGTGTGAGCACCCATGAGAGAGGAGGGAAATGAGCCTGTGGTGCCTTTGGGGGACACATAAACCACTGTGTGAGTTCCTTTCCCAGACAAGTGTGGCCCAGGTCATGCTCAAATTTTGGTAGTGGGATGGGACCTTAATTGGTGACTTTTAGTGAGCATTGTCCTTCACCCCAAGCCCAGTTCAGGTGCCCACCATCGCTCACTTCCCTCCAGGTGAGTCTGGTGTGGCAAAACCTTGAGAAAGAGCTGCACGAGAATAATCACAGAACCACAGAATCCCTGAGGCTGGAAAAGCCCTCCCAGCCTGTGGAGCCCACCCTGTGCCCGATGCCCACCTTGTCCTGCAGCCCAGAGCTCTGAGTGCCATGGCCAGTCATTCCTCTGACTGGTGGGGACTCCAAACCTCCCTGGACAGCCTCTTCCAATGCCTGACCACCCTTTCCAGGAAGAAATTCCTCCTGATGTGCAACTTGAACCTCCCCTAGTGAAGCTGAGGCTGTTGTCCTCTTGCCCTGTCCCTTGTTCCCAGGCAATAGGACAAGAGGAACTGGCCTCAAGCTGCACCACAGTAGAAGCCAGAACAAGAGAAGTGAAGACTTTGTTCATAACGTGGCTGGACAGAGCCAAGAACATGGTTATCCCACAAGGTCCTGCTCAGATGTGCAGGGCTGAGCATCTGATGGGAGGCAGGCTCTGTACCCTTGAGACAACTGCACTGAGGGAGGCTTGTGGTGAGACAGGGCAGGTGCTGGATCCAGACCCTCCTTAACTCAGACTCCTCCAGCCCCTTGAGCCCAGGAAAGCTGTTTGCGCTTTCCCAGTAAGCCCAGCCTGGGTAAAATCAGAAGTTGGTGCATGTGATGGAGCAGCTGATGGACACCTTGGTATCTAACCAAGCTTTCTGCCTTCCCTTGCAGGCTGGGATGCTCACAGAGGCCAGGCTCAAGGAGCTCACCCCAGCCATGCCTGTCGTGTTCATCAAGGCCATTCCAGTGGACAAGCAGGACCTGCGGGGTGTGTACCCCTGTCCTGTGTACAAAACACGCCAGAGAGGCCCAACCTACGTGTGGACTTTCAACCTTAAAACCAAGGACAGCCCTTCCAAGTGGGTGCTGGCTGGGGTGGCCTTGCTGCTGCAGGTCTAGGGGCACCAGCACAGCCCTCGTTTGCAAATCCCCAGGGATGCTTTTCTCAGAGAATTTAAACAATTAAATGCTGAGATTTAGCCCAAGCTTCGCCTCGCTGATGGGCTCTGTGCCCAGGATCCCTCCGGGCACTGGGGCCATGGCCTGGACAGAGCCTGTGAGGAGGTGGCAGGGGAGCAGAGGGACACATGGACCAGGCTCTTGGCTGCTGGACATCCAGATCCTGTAATTCCTACACTGCTGCACCACAGCACTAGAAGATCCCAGCCCAGAGCCTGATATTCCACGAGGGTGTTAAGGTGTTAAGGTCAAGTCTGAATTTAATTTTTATTTCTCTTTCATGACTCAAAGTAGTTTTAAAGTGAGTAGCCTTCTCTAAAACACTCAGATAATCAAATGACTTGTGAATTTCTCCAGACCTTATTCTTTTCTCTACGTGTTTCTTTGTCATGTGTGTAATGTTGAAAGCTGGGAGGTGAGCAGGTGTTGTGCTTATAAACTGTTTCTTGCTAATTCTTCTCTAAATTTTAGAAACATTGAAAGTAGTGTTAATATCCAATGTGCTTAATGGAAACAACAGTAAAAGTACAGCATGGGGTTTATTGAAGAGGAATATTTGATGGTGATAGAGACTTCCTAATAAAAGTCATTGTTCCTGGTTTAGTCTCTGGAAGTTGCCTGGAGGTCTGTGCCACGTGTTTACTCCTGGTATGGAGAGTGCACATGGGGTCAGGTGGGAGGAACTCACCTGTCTGGGTATTTAACTTCATAATTCTGACTGGAGAGGTGAGGACTGATTTGTTCCTAGAGCAGAGAGCACAGAGAGGGGTGGCTGGGTGTGCAGCTCTTAGTGAACCAGACACACAGACCATCCCTCTGCACTGCAGAGGCTGAGCACTGGGAGCTGTGAATCAGAATCCCAGAATCCAGAGTTGGAAGGGACCCACAAGGCTCATTCAGTCCAACCCTCAGCCCTGCACAGACCCAGCCCCAAGAGTCACCCCCTGTGCCCCAGAGCATCATCCAAACCCTCCTGGAGCTCTGGCAGCCTTGGGGCTGT
>JAWWTY010000038.1:10446349-10457483 GCA_035222235.1 Margarornis squamiger
GATGCTCTGGGGCACAGGGGGTGACTCTTGGGGATGGGCCTGGGCAGGGCTGAGGGTTGGACTGGATGGTCCTTGTGTATCCCTCCAACTCAGCCTATTCTGTGTTTCTGTGATTAATTGCCTTGTGAGGCTCAGGGGCAGCTCTGCCCTCTGCAGTCCCCTCAGGCAGCTCCACTGCTCTGCTGGAAAACCAGTGCCAGGTGACACTGCTGGCATGGGGCGCACAGAACTGCAGGTCTCCCACCACCACCCTGCCCTGAGCACTGGAGAAGGGAGAGAGCCCAGGGAATGGCCCTGCACACACCCCTGAGAGACTGGCAGTGATGGGGTGTCCTGAGTGGGGTCACCCTGGGTGGCTCCTGTCACCTCGAGGAGACCCCAGGCTTGTCTGCAGTGTGGGATGTGACAGGGTGCCCCTGAGCTGCTCCTGCAGGTTTAATGGAAGGCTGTGGGGCAGCCCAGCACAGGCTGAGGCAGCAACACCAACATCCCAAAATGCCTCATGGCCCATGCCAGGGATGTCTGGGGTCTGAGCTGACCAGGCTCTCTGGATGCCCTGTGGCATCTCACTCTTTCAGTCCCTCCATGTGCCACCATCCCCCCTCCAGGAACACACCTGGAACCAGGTGCTGCCCTCCTGCCTCCCTGAGTGCCCCTGACTCGATGCAAGGGGCAGGGGGAGGTCCTAAAGGGAACGATGTTTTCCATGCACAGCTCAGCTTTTGGAGGAGCTGGGCACTCCTGAGGCTCAGGGCTCGGAGGTTGGCATGCACATGTTTAGGGAGGAACTAAGGGCATTCCCTCTGTGCCTTCCTCCAACAACTCTGTGACCCTTCAAAAACTCTGTGACATTGCACAGGTTCATGATAAACAAGGTGTGGCTGCTTTGAGTCCATTCAAAGGTTGAGCTCAGAGGGTTATGCAGGTTAAGCAGAGTTTTTATTTCTCAGTTAAAGAGCTGCGTGAAATTGCTGATGGAAAATGGCACTGGATTTTTTTACTGGGTTTTTTTTTTTGAGCTGCAATTTCTTGAAAGTAACAAAAATTACAGGGCTGCATAAAAGTGGATATGTGTGGGGAAAGAGACTCAAAATGGCCAGTATTTGCAGCAGCCTGAAAAGCTGGATGAAGAGTGAGCAGTGAACTCCCCCATAGGGAGGTCAGAGCACAGCTGGATTTGGGCACTAGATGTGCTCCTATCAAAACAGGGAAGAGTTTGGAGCCCCAGGAAAGAGGGAGAGGTGTGGTGGAAGGGAGCTAAGAAGGAAATGGGAATTTTTATTATGTTTAGAATTACCAAGGTTAAAAAGAGCTCCAAGATCACCAAGTCCAACCTTAGTCTTGTCCATGCTTGGACCAGGCTGAGAGCTTGAGATCTATCAACTATTCACCACTAAATTGTTGTTGCCAGTTTTGTTCCATTTATTACCAAAATGGGGAGAATCCAGCACCGCTCTTGCCACTGCTGCCCCCAGACTCACACCATGCTCTTCCCTCGGAGATCCTCCCATCCAGGGAGCATTTCCCACTGCTGGATGCACAAAGCACAGGGAGAGGAGGGGAGCTGCCAAGAGATGTGCCAGGGGCCACAAGCAGAAAGCTGAAAGCCTCCTGAGTTCCAGCCCTCATTCCCCAGCACAAAAGGCTGCACACGGGGCATGAGGGAATGTGGATGTGGATCTGATTGCAGTGGAGAGAGATGTCAGCCTGGAAATTAATTATCTGGCCTTCAAAAAGATCAAGTTCTCCAAATTAATGATAACTGTGAATAGAAAATTGTAGAGGGGGAAATGAAAAATTCTTTAAAGAAACTCTTTGGGAAGTAAAAAGCCACAAGCAGAGAGGCAGCTCTGACTAAAAGCCTGGAGGGTGAATGGTGTTTGCAACTGCAAATAATGCTGAACACAGAACAACTGCAAAGGAGAAAGGAGAAGTCGTCACAAAGCAGAATTGGAAGATGTAGGAAATTGCCAAGGGAAGCTGAAAACAGTGGGAGAAAATCTGTAACAGGCAAAATCAGAGTCTGTCATGGCATTCCTTCCCAGTGGGTCGGGTCCCATGTCCAGGAATGGGGGAAATTCCTAGTAGGAATGCAGAGGGGCAGCAGAGAGCGAGGCAGGTGAAGCCTGTTGGCATTGGATGGGCTTCTGCAGCTTGATGGTTCTGCTCAGCTCTGACATGGGCTTGGCCTCTGCACTGTGTGGACACAAACACCTCTGTGGTCACTTGTCCCCAGGCTTTATCCAAACCGTGGCACTGGGTGTAATTTCTGGGATCAGATGTGGAATAATATCCTGTCTCTGTGCCAAGGGATGGTCAAGACACACCCAAAGTACCTCCCATCACCTGTGTCTGTTTTGGAGGAAGCGCACAGGGAGCCATGACATGTGCTCTGGTCAAATCCCTGCTTTGGACAGCTGGGCACCGAAGTCTGGTGGTTCTAGTGCAAGTTTTGCATTTTGGGAGACATTTGCCTGTGTTCCCTAAAGTAGGGAATGAATCCCACCACCAGACAAGGGTGTTTGTACCTCCTGGGCTCAGTGACATGTCCAGGGCTCCCCAAGGCTGGTGTTGCTCCCCCAGTGCTGTTCACCCTTGAGCCCTCCTTGAACACCTGGGAATTCCTAAAGCCCCCATATGAAAGGGCCACATGGGATGACCAAATTGGATGAGAAGCTTAGGAGAGAAAGTGAACTAAAGGCCATGTGGAAACCCTCTAATGCTGAATTAAATGCCAGCAATATAATTACTGCCAGACTTGGAGGCTTTAGAGGATGTGGGGCTTGTCAAACAAACAAATGATGCAATTACAGGTTGGGCTGACAAAGGTAACTGAGTAAACGGCGTGGACCTAATGGGCTTAGTCCACGGGAGGCTTTTCATTTGATAAAGCATAATAAGCTAATGAAATTTTCATTTGGGAAATGCAGAGTAAGTGGGTGGGGTTGGCTGCTGGACAGGAGGAGGGACTCAGCCAGGGATCATGGTCCTTCTGTGCTCTCACAGTGGAAGAAGATCTGACCAGTGCTGGCAACTCACCTGCCTGGTGGAGTTGGGAAAAGGTGTTCAGAGCACAGCAGTGGCCTGGGAACAGCTCCTGACTCATGGGGGTTCCTGGATGCAGGGCGCTGCTTCCATGGATACTCCAGAGTCCATGGAGTATGGCTGACAACCCAGATGAGAGCTGAGAGCTCCTCCTCCCTCAGGCATAAGGAGAGAAGAGCCATTGTCTGCTTCTGCTCCTTATCTTTGAAGATAAGTCATCTCAGAGCACTTCCCTGAGACAAAAGCAACCCCCTCTGGGCCGGGTGTGCTTCACTCAGAGCTCTGTCTCCTCTGCTGTAGCCCAAGGGCTGAATCGACTCCTTAGGGAAGGTTCTTCCAAGGGTAATCAGAAGCACCAATCCTGGCTCTGGCAGGAGGTCACAGCAAAGCCAGCACAGCCTGGGCTTCAGCAAGCCCAGGTGTTTGCTCTGCCTGCCCACAGCTCCCAGATCCTCCCCCTTCCCTGTTTGTATCATCCAGGCCACCCTCCTCACCCGTGCCTCTCAGGACTCGTTTGTCCCCAACTTGTTTGGTTCAGGAACATCTGGGCTGAGTCAACAACAGCATCTGGTGTTGACCGAGGCCAGGCTGGTGGGACAGGGTAAACAGGGACCTGGGATGTGTGGCTGAGGTCTCCTGGAGCCAAGGGTCAGGCTCCCTGCACAGAGGGTGGGGAGGGGAACGAGCGGCATCTCCGCAAATTAATGAGACATTTGATTGCCAGCTGGGATATATACCTGACTCCGGGTGACCTCTGCATCTGGGAGCAGTGCCAGCCAGGAGAACGGGATAATTGGGATGAGCTGATGCAGATAACAATAAAAAACCTCCATTAACACTGACAAAGGATGAGAGTGAAGAAGTGCTTTGTCAGGAGCCACCTCCTCCCCTCAGCCTCCTCGTGCACACAGTGGATTGTCTGGTTTGATGTCAAGTCTGACTAAAGAATAGACTGAGACTGATGTGAGATGCACCAGGAGAGCTTCCTCCCCACCCTGGCCAACACTCATCACCCACCTTTGCTTGTTCATCCTCCCATGGGCTCATGATGAGCTGATCACAGTATGACAAGTCGTGAGGGTTCCTCCAAACACTCCTTTCGGCCCCATCTCAGATCTGTGCCAAACCCCTCCAGCTCTCCATTGTGTTATGCACATGATGCATGCATAATAAATATTTATTATTATTTTAATATTGTATGACTTCTAAGACATCATGGCAGCCAAAAGGGTTGTACTGGGAAATCAAGATGTATCCAGTTCTTCTCTGGTAGAAGAGAACAGCCTGAGGCAGTCCATTGCCCACATCCATCCTCAAACAAGCCAGCAAGAAATGCTTTCAAGTCTTGCTGAAAATTTATTGGTTAAACCTGTAGCAGAAGAACAGGGATTTCAGGGAGGTGGATCAGCAAGACATGAAGAAAAGTGCAGTCCACAGAGAGACCTTCCACAACCCCATTTGTAGAGGAAAGAAACAGGATGTGTGTTGGCTGACAGATGCAGAGGAAGGTCCTGCTCACCAGGAAGCCTCTGGAGATATAGAATTGCCAGGAAGTGGGTGAAGATCAAATGCAAAGCCCTAAGGAGGATTTTGGTGCTTCCCCAAACCAGTTTGCTGCACAGACACTTGGTTACCCAATTCTTGTCGATTCCACAGAAGATTAACTCAACTTTTCACCTCTCCTCCCAAAGAGTGGCCTGGACAATGTGTTCATGCGTGAACAGACTCTTGGCACAGGGGGGAGGTTAGCTGGAGTTGAAACACATCTCTCCCTGCAAAGCCCACCAGGGAGCTGAGGATGCTCTGGCAGTGCTGGGAGGGCTGGCTGCTGTCACAGCCTGTAGTTATGGCTGCTCCAGAGACAATGTGGTGGGTGAAACCACACCACATCAAGAAATAATCTTTTAAATTATTTAAAGAGGGAGAGTTCAGTAGTTCAGTGAGGTTTTATCCTGTGTCATCCTTCCTGGTAAAGATCTGCACATTTTTCCCCGCTCTGGACATGCCTGGCTCCAGCTCCCAGACAAAGGCCCTGTTACCTTTCCCAGTTTATTGAGAAGCCTTTCAGAACTTGGTGTTTTTCCACATTAAGCTGCTCTGTGTTGTGAGCACATTGTCTTTCAAGTGTCTCCTCAATTAGCTAAACAGGTTGAGGTTTTAAATCCTTCACTTCAAAGTGTCCTGTCCTACCCTCAAATCATTTTTATGGCTCTTTTTTGCACTCGCTCACTTTTTATCATCCCTCTAATGTGTGTGGCTGGTCTCAGCCAGTATCCCCAGAGGCTGCAGTCACCTCCCTGCCCTGGGCCCTCTCTGCTCTTGGAACACCTCGGAGTTGGCTTTGCTGCTGCTGAATCACGTTGAGTTCCCGTGTTCCTCTGACCCCTAAATCCAGGTCACTGTCGGGACTTTGGGGATCAGCTCCGGGCACGGCTGCATCAGCTGCAAAGCTAGACCTCTCTGCAGCAACACCAGGGAGCAGAACTGAAACAGGAAAATATGTATGAGATGTAAATTGATCTTGCCTGTGCTCATCACCTAAAAAACACTTGCTCTGAGTTTGCTCCAGGGTGCTGTTACCCCTCTGCTTTGCACAGCAGTGTCCAACAGCTCCCCTGAGGCTGTCACTGCCATTCCTGGTGCAGCTGAGCCTGGGGCGGAGCACTCACCATCCCCACACCACCCTCCACAGTGTCCTGGCTTCTGCAGGAGGACACAAACCCCAACAACCTCTGGCACAGTCACACCCCCTCAGTGCCCAGTGACCCCCTGCTCATTCAGAGGGGGCTGATGTGCTGCAGTGGGAGGAGACAGGAGAGAGGACAAGGGACAGGGGGTACAATCCTTCCCCAGCCTATTTCTTCCAGGTTTTTTTCCCCCACTCTCTGGGGGAAGAACCTTTTGCTGAGATCCACCCTAAGCCTGCCCTGCCCCAACTCCAGCCATTCCCTGGGTGCTGTCCCTGGTCCCCACAGAGCAGAGATCAGGGCCTGCCCCTCCTCTGCCCCTCCCCAGGGAGTTGTCCCTGCAATGAGGTCTCCTCCAGCTGAACACACCAGGTGAATGTGCAGCTGGCTCTCCAAGGAGAGCAGGGTGGGAGGGATGCAGGCTGGGAGAAGGAAAGAAGGTGCCTTTCTCATGGTTTCATCCCACCTTGGTTATCACCGTGCCCTTCAATACCCCCAGCTGATCCTGCAGAACATCTACCCTGCTGCTCTCCTGCAGGCCTTGTGCACAGAGACACAGACATGGACATGCCACTGATCAGCAGGGTTCTTAGGTTTGCTTGGCAGGAATCAAGAAAGACCAAACACTCCAAAGACACATTTAACTAAAGTGAAAGCACCATATCCAGAACTCTTTCTGTACTGCCAGGGGAGGGGTGTGCTGGCAAGTCATGTCCCTCAAACAACTGCTCTAAACACACCACATGGATGCTGAAGATCCCATGATCACAGACCTAGAGAACTTTCTGTTCCTGAGCGAGAACAGCCCAGCCCTGAGCTGTGAGATGCCAGTCTGCTCAGCTGTGGTGCTGTTGGCCAGCCTGGCAGGACACGGTCTCTGCACTCTGTGTGTCCTTGAGGTCACACCATATCTCCTGGGGCGTTCTCAGCACTGGGTCCCATCTCCCCACACATGAACTCAGAGGTGGCTGTGTCCTACAGCCTGCCAGTGATGTCCCTCCAGGGCTTTCCACACATAATCCCAGAATCATTCAGGTTGCAAAAGCTCTCCCAGCCCACTGAGTCCATCCTGTGCCTGATCCCCACCTTGTCACCCAGCCCAGAGAACATCCAGTGATTTCTTGGACATCCCCAGGGATGGGGACTCCACCTCCTCCCTGGTCAGCCACTTCCAATGACTGACCACTTTTTCTGTGAAGAAATTCTTCCTGATGTCCCACCTGAATCTCCCCAGGTGCAATTTGGGCCCAGTTCATCTTGCCCTGTCACTGCTTGCCTGGGAGGATGAACACATTACGTGGGATGATGAACTTCCCTTTCTGAAGAGCTTCAGAACAGGCAGGATTTGGAGTGTTCCTGGAAACCTGAGTCACAGAGTGGGACAAATCACCCAGGATGAGAAAGAAACCTGTCTCCATCCACTGCCCCTGGGGAGAACCTGCTGTGCCTGATCCAGCTGTGCCCAGGTGTGTCTGGGCTTAGGAACGTGCCCAGCCAGTGTCAGCAGGAGTTCATTACAAGCCTGAGCTTCCACAGGGTTGGTGCCTAAGGATTTTAGTGTATATTTCTTAGATTTTTAGAGTTACATAGATTGCATGAATTCCCCTAAATTGCTCACGTAATTAGGTGGTGTTAGAAGTTACTAAAACGTTTTTGCACACGTTGCTGAGTGTCCTCTGAAGGACACACTGTTTGGATGAAACACCTGCAAGATATCTTCAAGACAAAAGAGAAGAGAAGGCCCATAGCCCTTGGAGAGGCTCCGAGGGGCAGTTCTGAGCTTTCTGAGGGTGGGCACCAGGGGAAACGGGTACTATGGGTTGGGTTTAGATATCATATATGATAATTAATGGAAGTTACAAAAACTGTAAAGTCACTGAACCACGTGTGCACATACCTCTGGCGTGCACCTAGAAGCTTCTAAATAAAAGTGCTTCTTTATCTATCTCCACTAATGTTGTTTTGAGCCTTTTTCCAGGAATTTTAGGCATCAGGGTGATAGGATCATACCCCAAACCATCACCACTCCTTGTGCATCCCCCAGATCTCCATGCCAAAATCCTTCATCATTTGGTTTAGGGCTGCTCTGTTCAACACAGTCCTTCTGTGAGGGCAATGCCTACCCTGAGACCCAGTTATGTGGACCATACATGTGGCTGATGGGAATCCATCACGTCCTGGAGGGCACAGCAGGCTGGGCAGGCTGGGGACACATGTGGAAGTGCTGGCCATGTCTTGTGGCCATGCAGTGTTTTGTTAACTGCAAACCAGGAAGGGGCTGTCAGCTTCAGGGACAATGAGAAATTGTCTGGGGTTGCACAGAGAGCCTTTGAATTCCAAGCTGGAAAGCCTTTGAATTCCAATGCACCAGAGCCCAGACATTGACTAATAGGCTCTTCAACAGGTGCTAATTTGAATTTACCTTGGGAAAAATACGTGAAGTGGAAGGCAATTAATCAGATAATTCAACATTTGACTAAATCCGTTTCTTGAACTCTTTGATCTATCCAACTCCCTGCTACCAGGCTGCCTTGGGAAAACACCTTCAAACATAACAGGGATGGGTGGAAAATCACAGATCAGCACCCCAGTGCTCACAGGTGGGCCACGAAGGGGATGGCACGTCTGACACAGCCTGGCCTGGCTCAGGGAGGAGGAATGGTTGCTACTTCTGAAGGTCACCCAGCAGTGCCATGTCCCAGCCAGCTCCAGGGGACACCCAAATCTCCAAGTCTTCAGTGTGAGGATTCCCCATGCACACACAGAGTGAGTAAATTGTGAGTGAATTTCATAGAATTACGGAATCATGGATTGGTTTGGGTTGGAAGGGACCTTAAAGCTCATCTCATCCCACCCCCTGCCATGGGCAGGGAGATCGTCCACTGGACCAGGTTGCTCCAAGCCCTATCCAGGCTGGCCTTGGACACTTCCTGGCAAAGTGACAGAGGAACCCAGGGGCAGGGACATGGATGAAGGTCACTCCCAGCTTGTGCTGTCCCAAAGGGAAGGCAAAATGGGCAGTTTACAAAGCTGTGCTTTACAAAGACAGGGGGTCCCTGAGTGCATACAAATGGCTGTAGTGAATGAGCAGAGCTCTTTGGGGACAGAGCCAGGCCAG
This sequence comes from Margarornis squamiger, assembly GCA_035222235.1. Taxonomy (NCBI): domain Eukaryota; kingdom Metazoa; phylum Chordata; class Aves; order Passeriformes; family Furnariidae; genus Margarornis; species Margarornis squamiger. Next base: position 10,455,200 of record JAWWTY010000038.1, read on the forward strand.
ATGTGGCCAGCACCCTGCAGGGTTCCTGGACAAACTGTCCAGGCACTGAGCTCTGTTCCTAGAGCCAAATTTACAGCCTGTGCCCCTCTGCCAGCAGAAACACTTGGCCCTCCTCCTCTGGTTCAGGATGCATTGCACCATGACTGATGGGCAAATCAGAGAACCACAGAATGGTTTGGGCTGGAAGAGACCTTAAAGCTCATCCAGTGCCACCCCCTGCCATGGGCAGGGACACCTTCCACTAGACCAGGTTGCTCCAATCTGGCCTTGAAATGTCTCCCACTGTCTTGCTTGGGTTAGAAGCTGTTTCCTGCTGGAGTGAGAGAAGGGGACATGCAGGAGGAGGGTGTTTGAATACCCAGCAGCAAAACCACTTGAGTATCAAGGATAATCCTGGAGTCTCTGGGGAGTGGTGCTGGGATGGGACTGACTGCACAGACAGGACACTGTGAGAGTGCAGGGCTGGTCTTTCAGTAAATCAATCCTCCCCAGCAGCTGTAGCCATTTCAGGGCAGGCTTAGGGTGGATCTCAGGGAAAGGTTCTTCCCCCAGAGGGTGGTGGGCACTGACCAGGCTCCCCAGGGCAGTGGGCACAGCCCCAAGGCTGCCAGAGCTGCAGGAGGGTTTGGGTGATGTTCTGGGGCACAGGGGGTGACTCTTGGGGATGGGCCTGGGCAGGGCTGAGGGTTGGACTGGATGGTCCTTGTGGGTCCTTCCAGCTCAGCCTGTTCTGGGCCGCTGGGATTGTGCTCTCAAATGATCAGCACTCTGGGTGTGTGTCCTGGAATACCCACCCTGGCACTGCAGCTCCATCCTCCCAGCACACCAGCCCAGCCTGCTGACCTGGCACACCATGTGGAACTGCAGGAAGTGGAACCAGAGCTCAGACTCCAAGCAGACTCCCAGTCTGTCCATGTTCATGGCACTTAGATCCCTAAATCAGATTCAAACACTCCTCCCTCTTACCTGTTCTGCCCCACTTTACAGACAACTCTTACAGCTGCCTTGCTTTCCTGAGGGTTTCCCTAAACTTCTAGTGGTTTAGAAATGCCTATTTTTCTCTTTTTATCTACACTAATAACTGTTTTCTTCTTGCCTGCCTCATCAAAGCAAAATCCCAAATGCAAGTCCCATCTCCTTCCAAGCCTTCTCCCCATGGAAGGTCCCAGATGGTGTCTGAGAACGAGCAGTAACTTCCCTCCATCCTTATTACAACACATGAGTCCCTGAAGGTGACTGGAGAATCAGGAGCTGCTGTCAGCAGCTCATCCCATCCTTAGCAAAGCACAGGGGGTGGGAGGATTTCCTGTCCCCACTGTCACAGAGCCCCCAGCACAGGAACACTGCCAGCTGGGGGGCTCTGGAAACATTTTCCTTCATTTCCTGGATTAGAAAGACTGGAGGATTTATTGCTGGGCTGTGCCTGGCACAGGGTGGCAGGGACAACACACAGAAAGTCACCTGCCACATGGATTGGCTTTGTAAAGAGGGACTGCCTTGGCAGCTTTCTTGCCACTGACAGTGGGTTGAGACCTGGGTGTCCATCCCACTCTCTGACCTCAGGGCTCTCACTGAGCAGAAGCACCAACTCGCCTGTGTCCAGTCCTGGTTAAAACCCCCACATCTCTCTTTTATCCTCCTTTGACAGACTCAATCACTGCCCTGGGTTTGATTCCCCAACAGATCCAACCTGAAATAAAGCTCCAGCACTGTCTTTCTCTCAGCAAACACCCCACCAAGGTGGTGGTGATGGGTTGATGGGTGGACTTGATGATCTTAAAGGTCTTTTCCCACCTTAACAATTCTATGATTCTATGACTCTAAGACAGGAGAATGCTGGAAGCATTGGAGAAGATGCTTCCTTTGCTCTCCAGCTTTGGAAGTGTCCTGTTCTTCAGACAGAAAGCAAAAAGCCTCTCCAAAGTGCCTGGGGCTTCCTCAGCCCAGCCAGGAGGGACCTTTGGAGAGGGGAGAACAAGAGAGGAACTGGAGGGTGTGTGCAGCTTCTTGCAGGTCACGGGCAGTGCTGGGGCTCTGCTTGTTGTCTCTAGGGAGGGGATGGGGATTGCTGAGCAGGGAGAGGACTTCAGAGTGACCTCATTGTGACCTTCCAGTGCCTGAAGGGGCTCCAAGAGAGCTGGAGCAGGACTTTGGACAAGGACCTGAAGTGCCAGGACAAGGGGAATGAAAACTGACAGAGGACAGGTTTAGATGGGATATTGGGAAGAAATCCTTCCCTGTGAGGGTGGGCAGGCCCTGGCACAGGGTGCCCAGAGAAGCTGTG
>JAWWTY010000038.1:10457583-10469805 GCA_035222235.1 Margarornis squamiger
GCAGCCACAGCTTCTCTGGGCACCCTGTGCCAGGGCCTGCCCACCCTCACAGGGAAGGATTTCTTCCCAATATCCCATCTAACCCTGCCCTCTGGCAGTGGGAAGTCATTCCCCTTGCCCTGTCACTCCAGAGTCTCTCTCCGTCTTTCTTATAGCGCCTTCACCCACTTCAAGGCCACAATTAGGTCACCCCAAAGCTTCCCTTCTCCAGGCTGAACAATCCCCATGTGCCTGAGCAAAGATTGAAAAAGCAGAGCCTGGGGCTTGGTAGGTGAGTGGTGAAGATGTGAGAACCTCTGCACCACCCCAAGGCAGCCCTGGAGTGCCATCCCTGGGACGATGTGGCAGCAGAACTCCTCTGAGGCTCAGGGAAAAGCTGCCAGGTGGCAGAGAAGGGACAGGGCAGAGATGTGGCATGTGTGGGTGAGGAGACCTTCTCCCAAAGCCCTGCAGTCCAAGGACAGGGTGGGAGGGAAGCACTGCTGCCATGCCCACCCTCCCTGCTCTCCAGAGCCGTGCTGGGAAGGGGCACTGTTGCCTCAGCAGTTTGGATTTCCAGCAACCCTTCTCAATTCCCAGCTCTCACATTTTTTAACATAAGCAAATCTGCATGATGCAGAAGGCACATTGACTTGAAAATGGAAATACAAAATTTTACATTTCCTTCACAAAAAGACAAGTAAAACTCCTCCCAGGCACCTTCCCCAGCCAGTCAGAGCAGTCAGGAATCCCAGACTCAGAGCTGGGAGGAAGGAAAAGGCAGTTTGACCCTCTGGCAGCACTGGGGGCTGCTCAGTTCCTGTTCGGTCAGGAACCAACTCTGGCCTCCTTGGCCCTTTTCACATCTTGGAAGAACTGTGGGAAAACTCCTGCGTGTCCAAGAGCAGAGCAAAGCCCCTCTTGGAGCCTCCAGCACTGTGGGACATCCCACAGGTCCCAACTTTGCAATTCAAGGCAAAGATGGAGAGAATATCACAGCTTATGGCTGCAAACTTAAAGAAGGATAACTTTAAAATCAAACCTCTCAAGACAACATTTTGCAGCAAATGGTAAAATATCTTGTTTCTTCCCCTGCTTTTTTTTTTTTTTTCCTGGCTTGATGATGAAATGCAGTAAATAAATACATTAAAATAATGACTCTTCCAGACCTTGCAGCATTCATTTTAATAGATGCTATTTAACTACACACAGAATCACAGATTATCTACCTTTCAAATGCTGGTTACAAAGATTGGGAAGGCTGCCAAGAAAATGGCTTTTATTTCCCCCCAATAGATATCAAAAAGAAACAATTTCTATGTTGAAATTGCCTTTATTTTTTAATCCATAAATATTTGTTACTGACAAAAGTGGAAAAATCCTTAAGACTCTAAATTTTACTAAACTGATAATAGTTTTGTTTACAGTACATACAGAATGTGCTTTTACAGGTAAGTATAACAACAAGAATAATACAGAGAAAAACAGTCAAATACTGCTCATCTTGAAGCTTGTTTAATGGTTAACCAAGAGTCTGTGCAAATTACAGATACAAATGTACTTCCTCTTCAGTACTACTGTATAATAAACATGGAATCCATAAACTGGGCTAAAGCACAAAAATATCCACTTAACCCCTCTTAGGAAATATTGTCCCCCGAAACTAAAAATATTACAGTAAGAAGTGTCTTTCTCAGAGCCAAGAAATTCTTGCTACAAAAATGTCTGGGGGGGTTTGCAGAGGGGCAACAGGGGGCACAGGGAAGGGTGGGATGGATGGAGACCTCCCAGACGTCGTGTGGCCATGGGGACACGGGGAGCTGAGGGCAGAGATCTCGTTCACATTGACACCAACACGCTCCACAGGGACCACCCAGCTCCGCCCTGGGAGCCTTCCCTGCTGGGTTCTGGTGAGGACACCCCAAAGCCAACTCTGGGAGCTGGGAATGATCCCTTCTCCCATCTGCTGACGGCCAGCACAGAAGTGGCTGCTCTCTGATTTGCAGCCCCAGCACAGCCTTATTGCTACAACACTGTATGAAAATGTTTCAGCCCCGTTCTCACCTATTTGCCCTCCTTTTCACTCACTGGAAATACACTCCAACCCGAGAGCTGTGCGTGCGAAATATATTTCAGCAGACTCCCTCCTTCCAGATTGAGCACTGAATCTGAAACAAAACCAGGCCAAGCTATTTCTCCATCACATGAACAGAAGATGGCAAATTGATCACAAAGGAGAACACATATTTCAAACACAATTAAAGTTACCCTGTTTCATGGTGGTTTTGTTTGCGGTGGTGGAAGAAGATGAAGACAACTTCCCAGCTCCCAGGAACTAGCCATCTCTTACAAAAACAATGCCAGGTTCTTGCAGATTCCTGGTGGGAATGCTTCTGATGGACACAGCAACAGAAATATGCATGCAGGAAGCCCAGGTGCATGGGACCAGCTTTGCAGGCAGCCAGGCTCCAGAAGAGCAGACAGAAATGAAATCTAGGCCAGGAAAGGAGGGCTTGCTCCCAGAAAACTGTCTCTGTTTCTTCCCACCCACTCCCATGCCCAAGTAACAGACCACCATTTATAAAAGGAGCATTAAAACATTGAAAAATATTTCATTTTGCCTTAAAACACGAGTCACTGGCATTAGAAGACCTTCTATGACAAAATTTCTGTTCTGTGTGTGTTCTGTGTGTTTCATTAAAAAGAGTTTGCCACGTTTCCAAGAGTTATCCAATGCAGTTTGGAAGCTTTGCTTGGTACAGGCTCATTCAGAACTCACTGCCTGCACTTTGCAGGATCTATGTGTATATATATTTGTGTTTATATACATACACGTACATGAGCTCGGTGTATAAAACCCAGTGCAGATCACTGGGGTTTGTTGCTGCTCAGGGAATGCAAATAATTATCGGTTTGTAGGAAAGAACATAAACTTTGCTACCTCCCCCTCCCGCAGTCCCTGCACATGCACTCGGGGAACTGGGCACTCCACAGGGGTGGAGAAGAAGAGCTCCATTCTTCAGAGTATGCTGGATTAATCAAGGCAGGTTATATTTTACTGTACAGAGGAATGTGGCTGCTTCCTGCTTGTCTCCTGAGTGCAGGATGTTGTGGTGACTCAGACACGAGGAGGAGAAAGCAGAGAGGTCACAGTGCAGGTGACAGCATCCCTTGAGCTGTGCCTGCGGGGAGCCTGGCCAGAAGGAGAGCAGTGGGAAATCTGGGATGTGGCATCTCCCCACCCCAACACTCCCATTCTGGACAGACAGAGGGTTGTAACACATCACGCAGGATGCGTCAGGACAATGACAAACAATATTCATAAAAACACTGTTGCTGCTCTACAGTTTCTGGTGTGAGAGGGTCTCAAAGCACTTCACATTATGGTCTGAGCCCTCTGTGGAACTGGAAGGTGTTCCCGTTATCATCACGGGCAACTGAAGTGCTGGGACCAGGCTGTGGGTCATGACACCCAGTCCCAGACCGAGGGTTTGTTCAGTGTCAAACTTTGAGAGTGAAGAATAAGGAAAAAAAGGACCCAAGAACCCCTGTATGTGTGGAAACAGCACTGCCCCATCTACCAACCCATCCAGCAAAGCAAACCATGGGAACACGGTGCCCAGGTGGCAGCCAGGGCATTCCTTCCCAAAGGTGGAGGCAGAGCGCCTGAAGAGATTTGGCCTAAAAAGGCTTCTTGTGGGACACATCTGCCTGAAACAGTTGAGTGGGTGGAAAAGATGAGGAAATGTGGCTTAGATTTCTTTGGAGAGTTATTGCCCAGGTAGGACACATTGGCAGAGGGGCCGTGATATTTGTCAGCCAGAATAAGAGAAGACACGAAGGTCAGATGGCCTGGGCACAGCTCAGCATCTGCACGGGCTGCTTGAGGGAAGGATTTCCAAATTTGCATCTGGTCCAGCAACTTCTTAGTTCACAAATGGAACATTTAGACGAGGACTAGAGCCTGAGACAGACAGCTACGGGACTGGAGAGAGAGGAGTGTTCACCCACCCATGGCTCACCCTGGCACCTCTGCTCCTCTGGCTGTGCCACCACAGCTCCTGCAGACCCTCATGTGGCCTCTCCTCTCCCACAGGCTCACGTCTCCCTGCCTGCACAGGGAGGATCCTGGCCTTGCTTGGGCCAAGAGAGAGACTGGAAGAGCCCCAGACCCTCAGCAGGGTTGAGTGACTCTTCTCTTCCCTAGAGTCACAAACGTGTGTGGGGACGTCAACGAAGGCAATGTTGTCACAGGGATTGTCTTCTGGGAGGAAATATTCAGTGACTGAGCTGAAGAGCTGGGAGGTAGCGAGGGGAGAGTGGTGTCCACCATGGGAGAGGTCAGGAGAGGAGGTGTGAGCCTCTTCTCTCTCAACCCTCTGCTGCCATGAACTGCCACCTGGATCTGCAGACAGTTCTGGTTGTTGCCCAGGATAATTTTGCCCAATGATTTTGCCAACTCTGGACCATGGAGACTGTTCCTTCCCAGCTCAGTTTCCGTCAAACAAAGCCCCAGCACCTCTCACTGAGGGATTGTTCTCAGCACAGGATCCATTTGATGGGGCACAATAAAGCTGAGGAACTCAGACTAACAGCCCCAGGACAGTCTGGGAAAAAAAAGGCCATGTGGCCACCCCACCAAAGCCTGCCTCTAAATCCCACTGGGGTAAGGACATGTGGTCCTCCTGCCCAGCCTGGCAAACCTGGTATTGCATCATAAACTTCCACAGAAGACTCATAAACCTCCACAGGAGACTCAAGCTCACAAACTACAACCTACAGGACTTGATATGTGGAGCTGGGAACATCATTAAGGCCAGGAGGTGGGAGGTATTTGAGGGAGGGAGCAGGACAGAGCTAAGTTCCGTAAGGTTTAATGTAGGAAAAGACTCATTGGGGAATGTGGGACATGAAGAGAAGTGTCCAGGAATGTTCTTACAGCCTGAACCAGTCACCATCTCACCTGGGGGAGGGAGCGTGGCCTCTGGGGGGATGGGCACGGTGGGCGAGTGAGCGTGGTGGGACCTCCAGGGCACACCATGAACAGTGTCCAGCACCAGCACCTACAGCACTGGCTGGCCTTCCAAACCTCTGAGACCCTTTCCTGGCCATGGAAGTGTGTTCTGGTGTGAGTTGGTTCTACAGAATCTGATAGGAATACAAATCAAAGGGGGAAAAATAAATGAAGCACAACCAAACCCAAATCCAACAAAAAACCAAAGCAAAGCCCAATCTGGCTGGAAAGCCAAGGATAAAACCCTCACAAATCCTGGACCCACGAGTCTATGTTGTAAAGATTTTACAAATATACAGTATCTAATTAGCATTATATCAGATATACAACATGCCCATTAATTATAGTTATGCTGGATATATCATTTATATGCATGAAATGTAACTGTCTTCATGGTTAGGATTGGTACTCAGTGGAATTGGAATTTGGAAGGTTTTCTTGGGAGGCCATTACATGGAGAGAAGATCACGGAAAGTTACCGACCTGCTTTTGGGCAGCCAGACACCCCCAGCTCTGTGCTGAGGGCTGGGAAACATCTGCTACATAAGGAGTTCTGGGTTATAACTGAGAGGAGAAAACGTGTTCAGAAACAGGGAACTGGGCCAGCGGAAAATGCTGTTGGGAAAAGAGAGTTCTGGGGAGAGATCCAGGCTGGGTGGCAGGAGTGGAGCCCGCGCAGGGCCCCCAGAGCACTCAGGACCTCCCCAGCACAGCTCAGCAGGGCGAAGCTGAACAGCTTGTGGTGCTTTCAGGTTCAGCAGTGGCGAGAAGCTGGAGGAAGAGAAACCCTATTCCTCCTTCCTATTTACATGTTGGAGACACGGAGATATTAGAACGAGGGGAGGAAAGGGTCTAACAAGCATTTCAGCGTATTTGTGCTTATTGAACACATCAACCCCACTACTTCCTACACTGAGAGAGCAGGCGATTTGTAGGCACTAGTATGTTTTTATCTTATGAGTATATTTAATATAAACTAAAACTTTATTTCTCAGCCAGGCTATTCTTCTCCCTAGATCTGCCAGTCCCCAGGGAAAGTCTGCCCTTGGACTTGCTCCAAGGGTGACAAGGAACAGATGTGTGGGTGCCGACTGGTGTCGAGCAGCCTGGGGGTGACCCCCAGCAGCCAGAACTTCCCTCCTTGCTACAGAAAGGCCAGACATGAGGACAAGCCCCTTCCTGCCGGGATGGGGTGCTGTGTCTCCTCCTCCCTGCCTCGGGCTGCGTGGGACTGCTTCTACTTGGAGCAACAGAAAAGTCCTAAATGGATGGGAACAATGAGATAATGCAGGTGAGCCCTTGGAAGGAGCCATGATTACTATGGCTTTCTTTGACAGAAACTGATGCGCATCAGGAAAATTTCCTCTATTACCCCTCACTATTGTCTGTTTGCTTGCTTGGGTTCTTCTTGTGTCACCGATGAAGGGGTGGCTTTAAAAACAACGTGGATGGGACTGTCAGAGAAGTCTTTGCAGACACTGAGTTAGTAGAGGTTACCTTGGCCTATAAGGCCACTGCAGTGAGGGGTGCTGTGGCCACCCCAGTCCCTACTGAGTATGTACAATGCACGAGGTCCTATCAAACAGTCACCTCGGTCTTGCTGGCCGTGCGATAGTGGTGGTGGTGGCCGGGGATGTAATGCAGTTGTTCCACCGTGTTGTGCCGGCGCGAGGCGAACGCCTGGCGCTTGGCCGAGGTGGGGTTCATCCCCAAGGTGTTGTACAAGTTATTTGAGGCACTGGGATGGGAGTGCATTTTTGACATCCTGTAGCGATCCAGGACCGGTGTTGACACAAAGACATCGGTGTGTGACAGCGCCCGGGACATGGACTGCTCGGGGTAGCCCGAGCGCTCCGGGGACAGCAGCGGGTCCTGCGAGTGCAGGCGCTCGGCCGACAGCAGCTGCTCGTCTGACAGGATCCGCTCGTAGGACATGCTGAACTCCTCGGGCATGATCCGCTCGGGGGACAGCACCCTGTCCTGGGACATGGCCCGGATGGGGCGGCGGGGCCTGTCCCTGTGGTTGGTTTGTTGGGACATCTTGATGACATTGATGGGCAGCGTCCCCCGTGCCGCCAGGTCGGGCAGGTGCCTCCTCCTCATGTAGTACTCATCAGCCTCTTTGTCAGCTGTGGGGGAGCAAAGGGAGAGGTTAGGAATGTCAGGGAGCTGTTCTACGGCACCTGAGCAGCCTCCTGGGGACACCCCAAGGACCGTCACCCACCCGTGCCAGGGTGTGCCTGAGACACCCCAGCCCTGTGTGGTGTGTGTCCCCACGGGCTCAGGCAGAGGAAGGAGTTGTATTTGCATGGGGCCATGCATGGTGGAGTCCCTGAGCAAACACCCCACCTTCTTGCACCATGAAGCCAAAGCCTCCACGTGCCACAGCCCGTGATATCACAGGGTTGGCACAGTTACGGAGGAATTACCAAATGTCACCTTCTCAGTACACTTACACAGCAGGAAGAGGACAGGTGAGCTGAGCAGGAAAGTGCCCCACTTGAGGAAATGCACAGCTCCTCTCTGGCCCCAGACGTGGATGTTCTCTGGGTCCACGAGTGATCTCATTGCATTTTTAATTGCTGGTTTTGAATATTTGTAAATGTGGTCACAAAACAGGTTTGGTGGTTATGGGGTGTTCTCTCTGGGACACAGAAATAAATACCTGCCTAAGGTTTCATTTTCCATTTTTTCAGACACCTTTGTTGGTATCATAGAATTTATCCCTTGTCTCTTGCTCAGTTTGCTGTTTCTGCGTCTTAAATGATCTCTTTATCTCTGAAACTCAGCACACACCCCCACACACTCACACTCCTCTTTTTGGCTTTCAGAGAAACACTAGAGACTCAAAGAGGGTGTTGGCTCCTGCAGCTGTTTCACGATAGATCACTTTAATCCCACAGCTGGAATGACCTGATTCAGACAACTTTTAATTAGAAGAAACAACTCCACAATTGTTTCATATTTTTTAAAAACCCAAACAACAGAAATACCACAACTTTCTGCTTAACCCCGTTGATGTTCATGAGCTGTAAACTGGGATCACCTACCTGGAAGGAGGCTTAGCAGTTCTTGGGCTTCGAGCCCAGAGCAGCCTGTGAGGGAATGTCATCAGGGCCGGGGGGTGGGAGGAGTGGGAGGCCAGGGAGGACCTCTCTGTGCCCGTGGCTGCAGAGCTGTAAAGCACAGACCAGCAGTCCCTCCTGGTACAAGGGGAAGAGCAAAGGGTACAACACCAGCCTCTGCCTGGGGCCAGGGGATGGGGGAATGTTTAATGCTCAGCACTGGTCATCTCCACGAGCATTCTTCCTCATTTCTTTGTCTGAAATGTTTCCTTGGTGTGTCCAAAAGCACCCCCAATTCTATCTGGCCGCAGAAAACCCCGGAGTGAGCCCCATCCTATCCTTGGAGAAGACAGCACAACCCCCACTGGTGTTCAGGAAAGGGGTTCCTCATGTACAGGGAAAAGAAGTTTCTCCACCTTACAGAGGAAATGAGGCTTCTCGTGAAGTAACCTCGTAGGAGCAGCTCGGGATGGAGATCACAGATCTGGGAACACACACACACATGGCCCAGTGTGCACATTCCCTACCAACCTGAGCCAAGTGTTGGTGGGCAAAGACACCCTCTCCTACATGTCCTTGGCCAGCTCCTGGGACCTGACACGAAATCCCTTTGAAAAGTATTTTGCTTATAACACAAGTATAATAAAGATACATGATAATGATAATAAAAAGGGACACCATTGATTTTCTCAGCTCCAGCATCTCATTCTGTAGTAGGTGTTGTAAGATGGGAAAGTATCAGATGGTGGAAGAGGAGAATTTCACACACACGGAGTCTTTGCGGATGTTAGAGTGACAAAAAGAGCAAAGCTCTGCTGCAGGACAGTCAGGGCAATCCTGAGGCAGGTGAGGGAGGTGGTCCCACTGCCTGTAGGCATCCAGCAGGCCTAGTAATTAAATATGCATGGAGATTTCCTCTTTTCTCTGACATAGCCATAAATCTGTAGGTTTTATGCACCATATTGTCTGAGAGTTAAAGACAACTGGCTGGTGTCCCATGAGGCAGAGCTCACGTGGTCCATGGGGTGCTGATGCCATCCCAGAGGTTGCTCACAGTAAAACAGTCACACATCAGTGCCTTAAAGTCTTCTCCAACCCTGGAGAGCTGTCAGCACCCTGTGCTGGATGATGTCACTCCTCTCCCACACATTCTCCTCGCTCATCCCTGGACCCTGCTCCTCATGGGCCTGTGCAGAGCCCAGAGGATCTGTCAGGAGGGTGGCTGGTTCCCATCTCAGCACCCAAAATTACAAGGTGAGAACATGTGCAAGGGCTGTTGGCACCACTGCTGCTGCCAACCTCTTCTCTGCAGCCCACGCAGCAGGGAGGCTGAGGGTACCACGGCTCTCCTGTGCTGCCACACTTCCTGCTGCTGGGATTTGCTCTCCAGAGCACATATTGTAGGAATGAGTCCTTCATTTTTGCAACCAAAAACTTCTTGGAAAAATATCTCATTGCAAAATTCTGACAGCAGCTCTCCCAGCCTCAAACTCTCGTGTCTTTAAAATCACCTTCTAGGAAGCCTGGGAAGGACTGGGGAAATTCCATACAGCCACTGGAATTGTAGGAATTTTTATTCTACAGTGTGACCACAGATAGAAATGGCACAGTTTGTGTGCACGGGCTCGATAGTGGTGTTTGAGGCTGGATGCAGAATAGGAATGAACCAATTAGAACTCTGGCACTTGGCCTCTGCTCTGGATGAGAGGAGTTCCACTGGATTTGCCCAAGTGACTCTAAATGGATGTAATTAAAGCAGAGAACATCCCAAATGGAGATGTGCTTGGATGCCCATACCTGGCTGTGGTAATTGCCAGCAGGAGCTAAACCAGCTTACGTGAGGTTTGCAGCGCTCCAAGGCTGCTTTAGTGAGGTGGCAGAATCAGCTGGTGGAAAGTGGTGGGAAATTATTCCTTGCTAATTTAGATTAAAAACTCAATATTCTCTACACCTTAAAAAGTTTTGCCCATTAGGAGCATTAAAAATATCCTTTTTCCCCCCTCTTCCTTCCCATGTGTAAGTCTGCCCAGCCTTTTGCTGGCCATGGACCTGCTTTCATTTCAAAGGCTGTCCTCGGCTCGCCCGGGCTGTGCCCCCCGGGATGCTGAGGGGCACATGTGGATGTTGGCACAGCCATTCTGGGAACATTTCCAGGTGCAGACACGCTTCACATCTCCACCTCAAAGGAATCAAAGCCGAAACAGCAGTTTCTCATGAACAACAAGCTGGTTTAAGCAGGCACCAGACAGACATTTAACAGGCTGTTGCCTCTGAAAGGTGTCGGTGTGAGCCAGTGGTGGAGAACGAAGCCTGACAGGAGGCCAAGGGCTCTGTGTCACACACGTGCCTTTGTGCCGGGGGAGAAGCTCAGCACAGCTCTGTGCCCGTGGTGTTGGTGCTCCCAGGGATGGCACCGACCCAAACACAGCCCCAGGCTGTGGAGCTTGCAGGTTCCAGGTGCTCCCCAAAGGGTTGGGGTGGAACTGGGGATGGCTGGTTGCATAGCTGGCTAAAAACAAATCCCCTCCAGGAACAGAAATCACAGAATCCCAGAATAGTTTTTGTTGGAAGGAACCTTAAAATCATCTCATTCCAACCCCCTGGCATGGACAGGGACACCTTTCAGTCTGATCCATCTCATCCTCATCGTACTGGGACACTGAGGCTCTGATACCACTGCCCCTTCTCTTGTCATTGATGCTCATATGAGAGCAGATATTTGCAATTTTAGACAAAATAAAACAACAATCCAGTATGTTTCTGCATCAAGGATGTGTTTAAAATTCAAAAGAAGATTCCAAAAGACCAGAAATTGTGAGCAGACAAAAAGAAATCACGGGTGTATTGATTGACAGCAATTTCTCTTTTTAAATGTCAGTTCCATAGTTCTGGGTCATCACTTGTGTTTTTCAAACATTTGGAACTGGAAATGATGTTTGCTGCACAATTTCTAGGCTTTTGTTCATTGGTTTTGATTGAGGTTATTTCTGCCCTTTCTTTCCTCCTTTGGCAGTTTCTGGAACATTGACCAGGGCTGGTCTCATCCAATTTCAGGAATGTTTGAGTGGCTGTCTTTGCTTTAGGATAGACTGATTTGCCCTCAGACAGCTTTTTTTGTGCTTTTTTTTTTCCTCCCATTTGGAGGGAGATCCCCAAATGAGTGTTCTGTAAGTGCTCTTACTCACACATATCTGAGATGCCACTGCAGAAGGGCAGAGCACAGCTCCTCTGACACTGGAATTACAGAAACAAGGAACATTTGTGGTGATCTGGGAAGAGAATGTGGAAAAACCAAGGATACTTTTTCTTCCTGTGGTTGTATGTGAACATGGTGAAAACTGGTGCACATTTGTGAGTGCGTGGGACCATCAGAGTAATTCCTTTGCTTTTCTTAAAGGCAATTTCTCTGTTTTTCTTTCCCTGCAGCTCTAATGTATTTAATCTTTGGGCTTGTCTCTCCTGTCTTAATTGGCTTTAACATTTTGAAGCTGCCTAGTCATTTGTGAGGATTCTTTAGCCAATACCAAGTGGTTTAATATGCCTGAAAATATCACCTTCCTTCCTCACTGACCTTTCTCACTTAGCTGGAAAGAGCAATTCCCTGGAGCTCTGGGCAGGATGGAATTAATAGGGCAGCTCTTGCCCAGCCAGGTGTTCCCACTGCTCTTCCCACCTTCCAGGGCTGCCAGGGCATGGCTGGAATAGCTCTTCCCATGGAGAGGGTACCCAGTCCATCAGAGACCCTCCTACCTGGCTGCACAGGGAGCAACCCCAGGTGGGTTTCCTGTTGTCTCTGCCTTGAGGGAAGAGGGGAGGTCAAGAGCTCTGGAAGCAGAAAGCTCCCAGGGGACTTGGTTGTGAGTGGCTTCCCTGCAGTCAGCAACCTGTTCCTACTGCTCCTAAAATGTCTGGAGCATCTTCCAGCCCTTGCTTTGGAAGGAGGAGAAGCCACAGTGCTGCTTTCTCAGTCAAATGCCAGGAAAGGTGAGTGCCAGAGATGAGGAGCTCCCTCCCCAGTACAGTCCCATCCCCAGGGACACAGCAGGGATCTCACAGAATCTGCTGAGTTGGAGGGACCCACAAGGACCATCGAGTCCAACCCTCAGCCCTGCACAGGCCCATCCCCAGGAGTCACCCCCTGTGCCCCAGAGCATCATCCAAACC
>JAWWTY010000038.1:10479900-10491235 GCA_035222235.1 Margarornis squamiger
AAAGAAAGAAAGAAAGAAAGAAAGAAAGAAAGAAAGAAAGAAAGAAAGAAAGAAAGAAAGAAAGAAAGAAAGAAGAAGAAAGAACACACATACATACATATATATATAAGAATCTGATAAAAGTTCACACAAGTACAGCTATAAACCCAAATTTGCCTCCCTCAGAGCAGTCCCAGTCACCAGCTCTGGAAAAAACACTTGGCCAGATTAAAGACTTGAATTAATTTGCTGCTAATGGTCGTTTCCCAAGGTTTTTTTGAGATGATTGTCAAATGCAATCAACTGACATAAAAGTTATGCTATGGACTTCCTAGTAACTCTATTATCTGGAAATGTGCGTGTTATTTATATAGATGTAAAAAGATGTTTCTTAGCTCCTCTTTAGGGTAGGATAATTATATATGCACTAAATATAATGAGATTAAACTTCAGCAGCAGTAAAAAACAAAGCAATAAACCTTTCAGAAACTGAGCCCAGGCAGCCAACACATATTTCTGTTACAGCTAATGCTACACTGCCTCACTTCTCTTTTGTGCCCCTAGCTTGGTTTTTTCCTTCATATTTTAATGTTTTTAGAGGAAAATCATTTTATGTGCTTATTTTGTATGAAGACTGAATATCTAAGCAAGATAAATTAATGTATCAAAAGATTTAGCTGCATTTCATATGTAAAATGAAATGTGCTTGGAGCCTGGTACTCACTCCCTCCCACTCACCTTTTACATACAAATCACCACATTTCCCAAAACTGCTGCAGAGCTCTTCATTTGCAGCTCAAATCTGCAGCTGATGTAGAAATAAAGTCCAGAGTTAAGGAAACCCACATCAAAATTCTGATTTCAGTGGGACTGGGCTCTGAAGTCTGTCACTGAAAGGAGAATTTAGGCTGCTGTTTCTAAAGGACTGTAGATATATCCCTGTTATGGGACATTTGGTGTTCTGGAAGTGAATTTGAGGCAGGAATAGTTTGACAGCAGAAAAAAATCAAGGATTTCTTTGAGATGTGGGGTGGTCAAAGGCACAGTGGGTAACTCAAAGCCCTCAAAAACAACAGCAGAAATTAAATGCTGGTATTGCAGCAGACTCGTGGAACTGCAGAGTCCCAGGATGGGTTGGGTTGGGAGGGACCTCAAAGCCCATCCAGTGCCACCCCCTGCCATGGGCAGGGACACCTTCCACTAGCCCAGGTTGCTCCAAGCCCCGTCCAACCTGGCCTTGGACACTTCCTTTGACTCACTTCCATGTGGTCATTCCTCTTGATCTCCACTGGGAATTGTGCTCCCCAACACCGCACATTTTGCAGGCAGATTCCCCCGCTCTGTGCCAGCCAGGCAGGGGAAAAGGGAGCCCTTCCCCTCCCTCTGTGTGCCTGAGCTGCAAAGAGCACCGTGCTAATTAGATGATAGCAGCCTGACAGAACAGATTATACACAACCCCACCATTAATTAGCAGTTACTCCTTCCTGCTCGGGGAAGAGTTCAGAGCGATCACAGCCCTGCCATGGGCACACCCTTTCCACTGTGTGTTTGTGCCGCCCCTGGAGTGGCACCCCCCACGCCAGGTTAGACCAGAGACCCCTGGGGGTTTAACCCATGGTTGTGGGCCAGCTCCAAGCACTCAGGGCAAAGCTGCTTTTCCTTTCTTTTCCTGATTCCCTGTGGGCAGACGTTGTTCTTATCCCCTGCAACTTGTTTCTCTGTGGCATCTACAAGGAGCAGAAGGTAAACATCAGGACATCAGCCCATGGAAACAGATGTTGGCCATCCTTTGCCTTTCTCAGCTGAACAATGTTCCTGACACCATGGCACCTGATACCCAAAACTGATACCCAAAACTAATACCCAAAATGATGCCCAAACATAATGATGCCCAAACATGATAACCAAATCTGGTCCTGATACCCAAACACTGTTTGGTGGAACAGCGGCCCCACTGCACATCTGGATCACTCCTGGGCGCTGAGATCCTGTTACGATTCCCAAAATTGTGGAGTGACAGCCCCACTACACATCTGGATCATTTCTGTACATTAAGATCCTGTTATGATCCCCAAAACAGTGCAATGGCCGGATCACTCCCTCACACAAAGATCCTGCTGCGATTCCCAAGATCTTTGGGGAAACAAATGGGGTTTTGCACTGCTTTTGGAAAGATCTGGCCAGTAGAGGAGGGGGAAAGGGGACTTGACTTTTCTCCCTCCTCCTGCAGAGCCCTGGGCTCCACATCTGCCACAGCTGGATGTGGGAATCTTCTGCTGCCCAGTCCTAGGGTGGAATGGGTGTGGAGACTCAGTGTAATTATACATTATAGAATTATAGGTGAAGGTAAGAGACCTGTGGAGGTCCTGTGGTGGTAGGAAAAGGGAGAGACATCACTAGCCCCACAGCAGCTGAACCCTCACCCTGACAGGAATTCCAGGCTCTAACAGCTCACCCTTCACCCATCCAGAACATCCCTGCTGGGTGGGACAGGCCATGGGAGGCCAGGAGAGCTCCTTCAGGCACTGGAGGGATTTGTTTGTGGCATGTCACCCACAGCCCCTGCCCTGCTCACTCTCCACTGGTACAGCAGGACCTTTGCTCAGTTAAAAGTGAACTGACCCAGGCCAGGGCTTGTCTTGACCCTCACACTGATTCTTTCCCCCCTGCTCTGTTCAGAGGGTGTCACTGCATGGAGGCTGCCAGAGACAGAGCTCATGAATGTGCTGCTCAGAAAAACAGCTCATGTCCCCTTTTGCACAATCCCACAGAAAATGCACACCCTGCCCTGCCCAGGAAGGGCATTAAATCAAACCTGAGCCCTTGCTGGACCCGGTCAGAATTGCAGCAGTGATTCTGAACACTGCAAACTCTTTTGATGCCTTATTTGAAAGGTCCAGATATCTTTTCAGACTCACCAAGCAATGGCTCACCAGCAACAGTACACGTGAATATAAGGAACAAAAGAGCTCATGGCCATATGGATAACTCAGGAATAAAATGGAACTCTGAATCACACAGTTATTTGTAGTCAGCTCATCCAAGTCACTTTGTACAACCAAATTATTAAGACTCAGGAAGCACAAGACATCCAAGATCATGAGTTTATCTGCCTTGATTTTTGCCTCTTAAGTACATAAAAAAGCAAAGCATCTGTCAGGGCCAGAGGGAAGTGGAATTGTCTGAGCACATGTTGTTCCCTTGAGTTACTGAATGCAATGGGAACCTGATGGTGGAGCTGCACTGAAACTCCTGACAGAGACAGAACAGGACTCACCTGGCTCTGCTGGGGCAGCTCAGAACCCACCATGGGATAGGTTTTAAGAACAAGTAGTAACACAAAAGGGAACAAAATACAATTTCAATCATATTTCTCACTTTCCAAGCGTTCTCCCACCCTTTTTAGTGGCATGGAAATTTCTATACATGGACACAACTTGCAGTAAATCAACTCCAGAATAGTTACCAGTATGAAGTGTCAGAATCAAAAAACAAATACCAGAACAAAAACAAGTAACAAATACAGACTCAGAGCTGCAAGAAGTGTGTATTAAGATGAGATTTACCAATCTCTTACTGGTTGCCCAGCAGAAGGAAGATTCCAGGTGCAAGCTGGAGGAATAGATCACATTCCAAGGGTAAAGGTTCAGGCAAGAACATGGACAAGACCAGGACAAGGAAGAAGCAGAAGAGGGAATAAAGCAGAGAAGACCTGAGGGGTCATTCAGAGGAGGGTCTGATTGCTCAGAGACTGGGTGGTTTGGGTGGCAGGGACTGGTGTGGGTTTGGATGGGGTTGGGGAACTGCAGGGGATTTGGCTGATTTGGTGAGGGAGAGGGTCACTGTCCACACTCAGCTGGGGCCAAGGAAACCTGAAGGAGGAGGGAGAGGGGGCAGAGGAGGCAGGAGGGTGAGGGGACAGGGCTGAGCAGAGAGGGATGAGGTTTCTGGCCATGGAGGAAGCAAAGAAACCTTTCCAGGCTGCGATGAGATGGAGGAAACAAAGTGGAGAACAAAAGAGTGTCTCTGAGGAGTGTCTGAACTCCTGAAACTGCCCCAGGATGGCATGGGGCACCCCAGCTGTGTTAGGTCCAGAGGGCTGGGTAGAGGGCTGGCAGGGAGTGCTGAACCATTAGACTGGAAACTCGTGATTGCAGAGCTCAGCAAGGGCACTGCCAGGAGCTTCACACGTGTGAAGCTGTTTGGGGACAAAGACCAAACCCTGGAAGCTTTGGAAAAATTCTGGAGGGGCTGCTCTCCCGCTTTGGAGGGACAACCAGGCAGGTTGTGTGATGAGAGGCTGCCCCAGACATCTCCTGAGGGGTCACCTGGGAGGCGCTGGGGACAGGGCAGTGCTGGTCCACTCTGTGGTGGGTGTAGGACATGAGAGGTGCTCTGGGTTCTGGAAGTCCCTGGGTCAGAGAAATGTCAGGTTTCCACAATAAAAGAGAGGGATTTGGAAGGGTGTGAGAGCAACCACTGCAACTGGTTTGGGAAGAGACACTTCTGATCCTGGATCTCCTCATGGTGTCTGTCTGTCCTGCGTGGTGGAAACTGCAGTGATTTTGTGCAGGGAGTCAGGGGCTCCAGCAGGTTATTCCAACCAGACCTATGCAAGTAGGGGCTGGACAACCCGGACTTAGCCATGAACCCAAACTCTGGCCACATATTGTTATGCCAAACCCACATCAGCTTAGGAACTCTTGTCCCATGGTCACTGTCCTTCAAACTTCTCTTACACAGATGCACAAGCAGCACTGAAATCCAGTGGCTTGGCTGACAAGATGGACTTTCTTTTGATTATCAGTTCTCCTGCTTTGTGTGGTTAAATCTGACAGCACCTCGCTGATGTGGAAGAGAGACAGGAGCAATCAGACAGGGGAGAACACAGGGCTGGTCGGCACAATTATAAAAGCCTGGGCCATATTTCATTGTGCACACTATTTAAAAATATGGTCCTATATTTAATGTTAATGGAAACCGTCAGTCATGCAGCATTGCCATAGGAACATTTCTATTAACATTAAACATACTTTGACACCAGTAAATGCTACTGGCTGGCAGAGGAAAGTTACAACGTGTGTAATTTCACTCGTTGTTATTTCTTACCATGTGTAGGTGTCTGGGTGGCACTGTCTAGTATCAGGTGATTATAATTTTGTTCTTGGTCATCTGAAATTCACAGAAAAAAAATCCCTTTAAGAACCAGCTTAGCAAACCCAGTGATCTGCAGATGATAATTACAGCTCACAGCATTCACAGGAAATCTCAGCGTGATTAAAGAAAGGAGAAGGAAATGCTTAAGAAAGCAGAAGATTCTGTGATGTAGTTCCCTTAAAATTCCAGATGCAGGAAGAACGTGATAATGGGAATCTGCTCCCCTTCTGCTGAGCCTGCAAATTAAGATTATGTGCAAAGGTGAGAAACATGTCCAGCCAGGAGCAAACCACAGCAGGTGGACCCACACGGGCTCCTGGGAGCTGCTGGAACCTCACAGCCCCTGCTCCACTGCTCCTCCTCCATCCAGTGTGGAGCCTTGGAGATTTGGAGACCTGGAGGTTTGGATACCTGGAAGTTTAGTGGCTTGGAGTTTCCAGCATGTTATCCCCAGGCACCCAAAAATCACACCGTCCCACTGTGACCACAACCACAACAACAATGTCCTGAGTCAGTGCAGAGAGAAATCAAAAAAGTGGCCTTGTGAATTCTGGGAGTTGAGTTACATTTCCAGTTCTGCTGCCCACGGACTGTGGATGTCTCTTCCCAAGAAGGGAGAATCCTGTAAGACTGACACACTCGGTATTCATTGCTGCAAAGTAGGGAGAACAGTCCATGGCAGAGTGGCTGCCAGAACTGGGGGTGCTGACTGCCCTGTGGGAGTGGAAAACATCTTTGCCTCTTTCTCACTGTTACAAAACCACGAGATATGTGACTCCTCATAAACTTCCCTGACCTCTGGTTTCCACACAGGCCTCCCATAAGGAATGAACTCTTTGTCCAGACCTTTCCAACGGGGGTGGAACTGTAGCAATGTAGGGCGAGAGGAGATTTCTAGAGATATTTGCTGTCATGCTCTCCCTGCACAGGGTGAACCACCCCTCTGCTATTCCTATAACACTGGCACTGATATTTCACTTTCCCCCAAGGAGATCTCTTTCCTTGGGTCTTTCTCGCTGCTTTTCAGACCAATTCCTTCTGTCCTGTCTTCCAGGGACATGGAGAAAATCCCCCTTATTCCTGCCACAGCTCTTTATAACAACACTGTTACTGTGTATTCCCTTAACTTTACTCTTCAGGCTAATGCCATTTATTTTCTGATTCCTTATAACTTACTTTGCCTTTGATTATTCTCTCTGAGTGATCTGGATCCTTCATGTGTCTGAGAGAGATTTTACCAGCACAGAGTAGATTCCCTGGATTGTTCCAAGTCAACTTCCCTTGTTCACGCCAACTTGTGACTTTTCCCAGTTCTTGTAAAGTTTGTGATCCTTTATCATTCCTTATTGCTTTTCTGAGGAACTGTCCAATTGTTCTTCAACACATAGAAGGCTTTTCAGCATTCCTGTTTCAGCCCAACGCATCTCATTTTTCTCCATTTAATCAATTTATTTTCAAGCTATTTCTCCAATTTGTCAAGAACATTTTAAATTCTAATCCCATCCTCTAATAGACTTATGGTCATCCAAGCTTCATATCACCTGCAAATTTAATAAGCAAACTCCTTTTCCACCAGTAACAAGGAGACTAAATCAGAACCACATCAGTTCATCTTTGGTTCCCCTCCATGGTCAGTCACCTACCCCAGAGGGGTTCATTAACAATAGGCTTCTCAAATTAATCTCACATTACTTCCTTAGAAACTGCTGGAAATCTTGCTAAGGTCATGGTCCTTAATATGAGTTACTCCTTCCTGGCCATGAAACACAGCAAACCCCCTGAAAATAAGATTAACTTGACATGGTTTGTTTCTGAGAAGTCCTGGTTTGTCTCACTGAAGCTCCTCTGCCTGCACAGCACACGCAGTGTCTGTGTCCAGCCAGGATTAAAATCAGGGCTTATTCATTCAGGTGACAACAGCCTGGACATCTCTGCTTGGTTACTGCTGCCTCTGGAAAACAGGCACTCCCTAAATACACAGACATCTGGACATGCCCAAAGCATGGGCAAACCTTGAGGGGAGCCCGGGTTCACATGACTCCTCCAGTGCCCTTGAATAAGTGTCCCACAGGCCCCCGAAGTTTGAATTTTCCTTTGGATCTTCCACTGTTGGTTGCTTGTAACAAGGGAAGATCCTGCAGGAACAAGTTTTGTGAATTTGCTTTGGCTTCTCTTCCTCCATATGGTCAAATTTCACTACAGTGTGAAAACTGGACCAGAGGACTGGTGGGACAAATAAGAAACTGTGTATTTCTGGGGTTCCTGGAACTGTCCAGAGGGATTTTCAGAGAATCAGAATCCCAGAATACGCTGAGTGTGATGGGACCCCCAGTGGTCAGAGTCCAAGGCCTGGCCTACACAGGCCCATTTTCAGAGATATGGGGGTAGATGGGTTAATTTTCCTCTACTTTCCAGCAATCCTGACACAGATTCCTGCTCATTAATCCCTGTTTGACGGTTCCTGGAGTTCAAACAGACCTTGTCAGTAATGCCACTTTAAAAGACTGTATGTGATGGTCAGTCTGAGACCTCTTTAGAAATAACTGCAGTAATTTCAGCCTTTGTGACTAAAGCCACAATATACTTTAGGTCTTATCTGACTCATCTGGCTTCAACTCCTATTAGATCTTTTATACTTTTGGTGGGACTAAAACCCCAATTTATTACTACAAAATGCTTTCTCATAGAGATATTTCTAGGTCATGAGGCTTGTCAATCATAACTTTACCATTCTCTTAGATAATCTAAATATCCTGTGCCTCTGGAAAGCTGTGGGGGTGAGCTCTGGGCTGGGATTCACTTCATCAGATTTGCTCCATGGCATTGCCAAGCAGAAACTTGTCTCAAATATTACTGTCAGGATGGTGGTTAGTCATTTTGGCTGCCCAGGGGGCTCTGGGGCTGCCAGACCCAGCTCAGGGGAGCCTCCTCTTGCAGACCTGTGAGGATTTTGGTTGCAGAGGCAGCTGGTTTGCACAGTGCAGGTCAGGGGGGTCGGTGCCCCGAGAACAATTGTTTCTCTTACAGCTGCTTTTCTGCTGTCAGGTTCATAAAATCACAGATTCACTGAGGCTGGAGGCACCTCTGGAGACCTTCTAGTCCAAGCCCTGCTCAAAGCAGCGTCGGCTGGAGCGGGTTGTCCGGGACCATTTTCATCAGGGTTTGGAATATCTCCAAGGATGTCCTGGAGAAAAGGAGGCTCAGGGGGAACTTCTCATTCTGCAAATGCCTGACAGGAGGGGGGAGTCGGGTGGGGGTCGGGCTCTGCTCCCAGGGAACAAGGGACAGGACGAGAGGAAACAGCCTTGGGTTGTGTCAGTGGAGGTTTAGATTGGCTATTGGGGAAACTTCCTTCCAGGAAAGGGTGGGAAAGCACTGGAACAGGCTACCTAGGGAAGGGACTGGTTCTATCTTCTTTCCTCACCCATCAGTTAATCACATGCATTGATGAGCTCCCCCTGAGCCTTCTCTTCTCCAGGCTGAGCAGATCCTGCCTCCCCAAACTCCAGTCCCTTAAACACCTTCCTGGCCCTTTGCTGGACCTGCTCCAGCGTGCCCGTGGCTCTGCTGTACTGGGGAGCCCATCACCGGTGGCAGCAGTTCCCCCGGTGCAGCCCGAGGGGAGGGATCCCCTCCCTGCCCCGGCCGCATTGCCGGGCTGCGCTCCAGGGTGCTGGTGGCCTCCTTTGCCACAAGGGCGCATTGCTCCCTCACCTTCCACTCGGTGCCCGACATCGGTGATTTCACCCACCATTTATTACCTTATTTATAAGTTATTAGATCTATTTTTGAGGTTGCAAAGCAGGTAGTGAGTAATGAGCCTGTTGTGTTTTTTGGTGACCTCTCCTTGACATTTGCAGCTGGTAAGTTCATTGGGCACGGCTAAACTGCTCCACAGACACTTCTCTCCTCAAAGCCTTGCCAAGTGATGTATTTCCCCAGGAGGTTTCCCTCCTTCCGCATGCTTTTACAGCATCCTGCCGCTCCTATTCCAGTCCCTGTGGATTCCACACAGACATAGGGCTGCAGTCACACTGAGGGGAGCAAGGACTTCAAACCTGACAGCAGCAAAGCTAATTTACAAATCAAACTGCAGAAAACATCCAAACACTCAAGTTCTTTGCACTCTTCTCGACTGATGTTGCTCACACGCTACAGGAGATGATGTGTGAGAAGTGACACAGAGATGGAGACACTTGTGGTATGAAATGCAACCACGTAGAACAGGAACAGCCAGAACTGGAACACATTAATTGTTCCAGAAGGGAAACAATAGAGGTTTCTCTCTCCTGCAAACACACAGTGCTCAATGAGTCACTTATTCCCACGGCCTCCCTCCTGGGTGAAATTGTGGCTTCACTGAGGACAATTACACCTGCATGAGTAGGAACCATCATCTCCTAATTCTGAGCAGCTTTCCATTTCACCACAAATGTCTTGTCTTCCCTTCTCTTCCCTTCCCCTCTAAAAAGCTCAGGTGTTTCGAGGCTACTGCTTAGGAAACGGCAGCCAAGCCAGTCAGAGCCTGAAATATTGCCATTTTGATGTGGCTGAGCTAATCAAGCATCTGAATGCAGCACTGAGCTTCATTTACCACTTCTGCAGCCCTTTGTAAACACTTTCTAAGCAATAAAATGCTTTTAAATGATGGCTGAGCCTTCCTACACCTCTTCAGGTTTAACAAGATAATGCTGTTAATTGTGAAGTGCCAGTTAGGCAGAAGCTTATCTATTGTTGAGACAAGGATCTGAGTTCAAAGCTATTTACCAGGAAACTCCATCAGGGAAATAAAGGATTCACGGGGCTCTGGATTGCCAGACCACAATAGGAAATTTCTGAAGCATCTGGAAGAGAGATCAGATAACCAGCAGAAAGAATGAGATATTTTACTGGGAAAGGGAAACCAGTGCTCCCAGGTCCTTTGCAAACAGGGGGAGTGGACATGAGGGATTTTAAGGCCTTTAGTTTCTTCTTCCAGAGGAAATGTGGTTACATGGAAAGGACAGGACAAAGTGCTGCATCCCACAGAATTATAGCTGAGTTCAGTAACCACACTGCTCTGGGAGGGACAACTTTCACCCCTGTGGGGAAGGGGAGCCTGTGATGGGGACACTGTGAAACAGGGGAAGATGGTGTTGGAGGGAGTAGAAGGAGTCTGTAGGTACTGGGAAATGCCAGGGGACAAGTGTCTGCCTCGGTGGCCTCGGGGCCCTGCTGGAGTGGCCCTTCTGCTGCAGCTCCAAACCTGTCTGAGCTCTCCAGAACTCTCAGTGCTGCTGGGTGGGATCCACCAGTGAGGGCCTGAGCCAGCTTTAGGGTACAGTGACACCAACCCCAGTGTGGGCTGGGGCTGGCAGAGCAGGGCAGCCCATCCCCACCTTGCCAGTGTCCCTGCCCTGCCCATGTCCCTGCCACAGCCAGGACAATTGTCCCACAAGCCCTGGGGATGTGGCTCAGCTGTTCAACATGCACAGTGCTTTCAACCAGATCAGTTCCCAACCCTGCTCCCCACCCTGCAGCCACCCCTGTCAGCACCCCCAGGCCCCAGAACCCACTTCTGCTGGTGGCAGGGACATCCTGGACCCTGAAAAGGAGAAATCGTCTAAGTTCAGCATCCAGGGAAGCAAATGAGTCCTTGCACCACCACCAAGCTCTTGCTCTCTCTCTTCTTCCTATCACTGCCTCACACTTCTCTGTGTCTCTCCATGGGGGTGACAGTCAGGTGGCTGGAGATGACACACAGATGGCTGGAGGTGACATGGGGAGGGCAGGTGTCTCCTGCAGGGAGTTTCTGCTGAGCCTGGAGTGAGGGCTCAGGCAGCTGTGAGAGAGGTTCAGGTGATCTCCTGAACTTCCCCAAGAGCTTCTCTCCTTCACGTGCCCAGCCTGTGTTTGCAGATGGAGGAGAGGGATCCCTCTGCTAGTTCCTGAAAGTTTTGTGAGAATTCACATGTGGTTTTGAAATGAATCATAAAATCTCCTGAGCTGGAAGGAACCCACACGGATCAGTGAGTCCAACTCCTGGTCCTGCCTAAGACATCCCAACAGTCCCACCCTGTGCCTGAGAGGATCATCCAAACCCTCCTGGAGCTCTGGCAGCCTTGGGGCTGTGCCCACTGCCCTGGGGCAGAGCTGATGTCCTCCCCTCAGCTGGCCCGGGCTGGGTCTGGGGCTGTGCTCGAGCAGTGCTGGGGCACAC
>JAWWTY010000038.1:10491335-10509661 GCA_035222235.1 Margarornis squamiger
GCTGAGGGAGCTGGGCTTGTTGAGCCTGCAGAGGAGGAGGCTCAGGGGAGACCTTCTCACTCTCTCCAAGTCCCTGAAAGGAGGTTGTAGCCACGTGGGGGTCAGTCTCTTCTCCCAGGCAACCAGCAATAGGACAAGGGACACAGTGTTAAGCTGTGCCAGAGGAGGTTTAGGTTGGACATTGGGAAGAAGTTCTTCACAGAAAGAATGATTGGTCATTGGAATGGGCTGCCCAGGGAGGTGATGGAGTCACCATCCATGCAGGTGTTTAAGATGAGACTGAATGTGGCACTCAGTGTCATGGTCCGGGTGACAAGGTGATGTTGGGTCCAAGGTTGGACTCAATCATCTCAAAGGTCTTTTCCAATCCAATTGATTCTGTGACTGCGACTCAGCTGCTCCTCTCAGAGGTGAGGGATGTTCACCTCAGACTGAAGGTGGGTGGTGGGCTAAGAGACTGGTTTACTTCAGGAATTCTGGTCCAGCTTTGAAGCTGCTACAGGAACAAAACTTCCCTAAGCTCAGGGCCTGTGCCTTCAGAGTAAAGATCACAGAGACATCTCAGGAGGAAAGCTGAGGTTTGTCCCACCCTGTGCAGGCCCCTCTGTCCAGCACTGCCCTGATAAGAGACCAGGAAGTTCAGGGTTAAACTGAAGCAAAAGCACCTTTTGTCTGGAGTATCCTCCTGGACAGACACCTGAAGTGGTATTTACCCAAGAAATGCCTCCCCTGTGCTGGTCTGGACTCCTCGCAAGGTCCACTAGCAGACACAGTGAGCCCACGCTACTTCTCCTCTGAGAGCCAAAGTGATCACCAGGGCAAGCTGCAGGTGTGTGGACATCCTTCTTCCTCCCTGATGCCTCCAAAAGGCCTCCAGAACTTGGGGGAAATCCCTTACATGTTTTGCAGAGTGAGAAACTGGGAGGAGGAAGGGGAGAAGTTCCCCGAACAGCAAAGTTCAGGATACAATAACAGCGTGCAGGACATTTTCCAACGCAGAGAAGGCATTTTTTCTTCTCCCTTTTCCCTGTTCTCCTCTCCATCTGCTTCCCCCTTCAATGCTGTGCTAAGTTGCTGTCCAGATGGTGCTGACACACTGCAGTGTCTTTAGTCCAGATGCAAAGCTTGTCCCTTGAGGAAGGTGACTCCCTGTGCACCAAGAGCTGCAAAACTTCCTGGGGAGGCACTTCTGGAAGAGGGGACTTGGCTGCTGGGCAGCTGGGGAGGAGCATCCTGGTGTCAGCTAAAATCCCCATCCGGGATCTGCAACCCTTTGGAAAAATTCAGAAACCTTACAGCCAAATACTTGGTGGTTACTCCAGGCAAAGAGTGGTTTGGTCAAACAATTGCACGTCATGAAGGCCATGAGTGTGTGAAGGTGTTCCTGGGGGAGGACATGAGGTGTGTGGTGGGAGCAGTAAGGGGAGGGGACATCTCCTTGTCACTGCCCACATTCAGTGCTGTCCAACACTCCTGGACATGCCCCAGGACAGCCAGGATGGGACTCTCCTGCCTCAGTCCTGCTCTCCAAACCGTGGGCACCATCCCCTTCTTGAGGTAGATCATACCCATGTATGGGCACACAACTGGTCACAGAACCACAGCTCCACCCGCTGCACTGTCCAGTCCCTCTGAGACCTTCTCCCACCCTTTGTTCACCTGGTCCAACTCTATTCCAGAGCTTGGAAAGCTCACGCTGCCTGAGCCAGTAATTCCAGCTGCTTTCCTTGTGCAAAACCTTTGGAAATCAGAGTGCTGGCAGCCACTGTCCCTTATCCTGCACCTCCAGAAGGTTCCTGAGGGCCTCACACCTCATCTTTTATGACACCAACACGATGCTGTCAGAAAGTGTCCTGCACCTGAGCCTGCCAATCCCTCTGCAAGGAACAGCTGAATTGGAGACAATTTTCTTCCTGCAGGTTCCTTTTCCAGGCTCTTTTCTGGAGCATTTCCCTTTGCAGAAAGATATAGTTCTCCAAAATCAGGCTAGGGAAATTCTACCAAGTGCAAGGTCTCATTTCATGTGACCGTTTTGCAGTTCCACACACAAGCTCCCCTCCCCTAAGGTACTTTTGTTTAGCACCAAATGTATTTATTCTGCTTTCTTTACCCGGATCATGTCCAGCTGCAGCTTTGAAGGTAATTCCACTGGAGAAGTGCAGATGCTTGGAGAAAGGCACATAAAGGGCTGAGGCTGTGGTAAATGATGCCTGCCATTCATTGTGTAAATGTGGTAAATGATGTGACAAAGCCAGTGCAGGGAGCAGGGATGTGGTGGGGCTCTGGTCCTGCAGGGACGGAGCTGCTTTTCCTTCTCCCACCTCCCCGCTCCCTGAGGGCGAGCCAGGGTGTGGGGAAGTGTGGGGAACTGCACTAGACCGGGACACGGATCAACCAGAGCTTCTGCCAGAGCTGGGTCAGTCCCGTGTTTTGGTGTCCACGGGACTTTTGCAAAGTGGGTGGAAGGCAGGGCTGAAGCTGCCCATATTTCACAAGGCACTGAAACCCCCCAGGCTTGGAGAAGTGAGGCTGTACTGGTGGCTCTCCAAGAGCTCAACAACACATCCCCTGATGTCATTTACTGCCAAAAATACCACATTTCAGCTGCGATTACATTTCTGGACCCCTGGGCCAGGCTCTCCACACCTCTGGTGGCTTTTGCAGTGCAGATTTGTCCCAGTGCAGCTGCAGGTGCACAGCAGAGCAGTGTCCAGCTCCTCTCTGCCCTGGGACACAGCCCAGCCCTGTCCCTGCCTCCTGCAGGCTGGGGGCGTGGGGAAAGCAGGCTTGGCAGCACCAGGCGTGCTATGGACAGAAAAGTTCTTCCAAGGATTACGCAGCAGTAAACATTTGGATGGAATGTGAAGTCAGCATCTTGGGGGGAAGGGGCTGCCCCAGATCTGAGCCAACATCTGTGGCAGGCACAGGATCTGGGCTCTGGTAGCCGCTCCCCATCTGCTCAGTGGTTTCTGTGCTCAGGGGTGGTGCAGGTTTTAGCTGAGCTGCAGCCTCTGTGCCACCCCTGCAGACTGGGCTCCCCTGGGCACTGCCAGCCCTGCTCCCTGTGGGCCCTGCTGGGTCACCACTGCCACCACTGCCAGGGGCCCTGCAGCCCCTCTCACAGGTGACATTGTGGTCCTAAACCGGCCACCTGACACCCAGACCGAGGCACTGACCATGGTCAGACCAGCCCATGGCCAGACCTGACCTGGCTGTCCCTTTCCTGGGACAGTCACACATTTCTCCATTGCTCTGCTGTTCCCATCCATGAAACTCCGAGCCCTTGGCAAAGCAAACCAGGGATTGCTTCCCTCAGCTCAGCCATGGGGTCAGTCCTGGTGGGCTACAGAGCACCAAACACAGATGTTTTCTAGTTTCCCTCCAGACAGAGAAATTCCACATTTTCATGCTCTCTACTGTACCCCAAAAGCCAAGACGGTGCTCTGGCAACCTGCAGGGAGGTTCTGAGAAGGAGGCAGAGAGAGAGAGGCAGGAGTCTCTGACAACAGCCCTCTCCTCACCACCTCCTCCCCAGGAAAAGGCACCAGGCACTGCTGTCAAAAAGAAAGTCCTGCCCTGGTGAGCAGGAGCTCAATTCCAAGGGGCCAAAGTAATTGCTTTGCCTTTTCCATCAGGGGAAGTTCATTGAAAATCTGATCTCATCTCTCCCTCCTCCTCCCAAATCTTTCCCAGGAGGGATGTTGGAGGGATATCTGCAGCCCTGACATCCAGGAATGAGTCCCTCAGTGCAGACAGGTCTCTCCAAAACACTCAGGCTGTGCCAAAGCCCCAGACTTGGTGTCCTTCCCAAGGACTTTCCCAAACAGTGCGAGGGGGCTGAGCTGAGCTGCCAGCCCTGCAGGGCAGCAGGGCCACAGCAGAGCTTCTGCCTGGAGCTGGGGGCAGAGGGGAGGAGTTGCACTGTGGGTCAGGAGTTCTGAGACACACACTCCTGGGCCACAGTTCTCCCATGGAACAGTGGTTCTTGCTCCCACTGAGTGCCTAACTCATTCCCACAGGTTAACCCCACAAATGGGCTGCACTGCTGCCTGTCCCCCCCAGGCTGGAAGATGATGATTCCCAAAGGGTGCCTGGGATCACCTCCCACTTTCTGCATCCACAGACATTGCAGCTTCTCGTTCTTGCTTAAAATGTCACTGAGTTTTCCTGCAGTTTAATATTTTGATCAGGTCTATTTGTTCTGAAAGGCTCCAGCAGTGACTCACTGGGATTTGGGAACCTCTTGCCAGTCCCCACCTGCACACAGAGTTAATGAAGTTCCCAGTTTTCCTCACTCCCTGCTTTTCCTGCTGCTCCCAGCTTTGCCAGGAGCCTCACAGCTACCAGTGCTTCCCTGGAGCCCCTGCTCCCCCTGAATTCCAGTGGCAGGAGGGAGAACATGAGGACGGGGGAACATCCCTTTGCAAACTTCCCCTGGCAAGGCAACACGATTATCAGGCGGTCAGGTCTCATTTTCCAGCAGCCCCGGTGTGCATGAAACCCATGAGCGGCAGGGAAAGACTTGCAGGTAAAAGCTGGAATGTCTCCAGGCACCTGGGGACATGGGAGGAGGGCACTGGGGTCCCTCAGGTGCCCAGTCCTGCCCACAGTCAGCACCAGCTTCCACAGCCAAAGGAAAGGGGCTTCTCCTTCCTCACGGCTGGTTTTAGGGACCTGGGACTATTGCTGATTTTTACACAGTTCTAAGATTTTAATATGCATTCCAATTTTGGGTGACAATTATGAACTTATTAATTTAATAAGTTATCGCTATTTATTCATCTCAACACATTCTGATTATTTAATTAGTATAATGTTTGTTTTTTTTTTAACTTGCCTAACTTTTGGTTTCACAGCTTCGGGATTTTACATGGGTTTGAGTAAAAAGACCTAGGGATCGACATTTTTCCCTTTTAATTCTAATGAATATCTTTTGGTGTGTTAAGGCGCAGTGAGGGGGGAGATACACAGATACACAGACTAATAGATCTGATCTGATCACAGATGTATTCGGGCTGGAAATTAGGAGAAGGTCCTGAAGAAGCCACCAGTGAGGCTCTGAAAGCCACCAGGACAGAGGAAAGTGGTGCTTGTGAAGCGGGAGGTGACAGGAAGGTAAGAGACGGTTTGTACTGGCCTCAGTGACACCTCGGCTGTGCTGAGCCTGGGACACGGGGGGGTCACAGAGCCCTGGCACACGGATCAGTACGGGGTGGGCACAGGGAATGGCAGAGAACACCCTGGAGCAGGACCTGGGATTTTTCCTATTTCTCCTCTCCTAGATATTTTGCATTCCACAAGTGAAGTGATGACTTGTGATTCATCAGCTCCTGACCAGAATGCAAAGGCTGGGGCTGCTTGTGAAAAAAGTGGGTGGGAAGGACCACAATTTCCTGGAGCTGCTCCCTCCCTCCAGCTGTGCAGGGCTAGGTACCACTGATGCACTGCTTCCCTGGAACACCACACTGCTTCCCTGGAACACCACACTGCTTCCAGGAACACCACACTGCTTCCCTGGAACACCACACTGCTTCCTTGGAACACCACACTGCTTCCCTGGAGCACCACACTGCTTCCCTGGAGCAACACACTGCTTCCCTGGAGCACTGCACTGCTTCCAGGAACACCACACTGCTTCCCTGGAACACCACACTGCTTCCCTGGAACACCAGACTGCTTCCCAAGGTTCCATAGCCAGCGGTTCCAACACATCAGCAGGGTGGGAGCTGACAGGCAGTGACTGAACATGGCACTTTACAAAGCCTTTTAGCACACTTGAAAAAACAGTGCTTTAAATCTTGAGGAGCTCCCAGCGAGATGCAGCTGCTCCAGAGTGGAACAGTTCCTGACAATGCTGAAATGGCTGAGTGGAGTTTCAGGCACTGGGAGTACGATCTGCTCCAGGACACAAGTGCTGAGATGTCAGTGCCAGCAGCTCCCCACGCTGCTGGGACACAGCAGCGCGATACGGACCCAGAGCAGCATTTGCAAGTCACACCAGAGGACGCCTGGACAAGAGTTTCTCATGCAGCAACATAAGCTGGGTGTGTAAGGAGTCTGGGAGGTTTAACTGAGGCTTTCTCCCTTCTGTCCCCCCTCCCCCTGCTCTCATCTC
Organism: Margarornis squamiger; assembly: GCA_035222235.1. Lineage (NCBI taxonomy): Eukaryota > Metazoa > Chordata > Aves > Passeriformes > Furnariidae > Margarornis > Margarornis squamiger. The sequence goes on from JAWWTY010000038.1 coordinate 10,497,451, forward strand.
TCTCCCAGTTTGCAGAAGGGCTCCTTTGTCCAGTTTGGCATGGATTGTGGGCAATAAGGAGAAGAGCTGTGGTCTGGCAAGTGCCACATGGGCTAAGACGTGCTCCAGCCCATGGCAGGACCTGTCCCCTCCTCTCCATCTTCTCGCCACCCCTGTGCCATGGGAAGCAGGGAGAGCAGGACTGTGGCACAGAGCTGCACTGATGCTTGGGGAACAGTCCTTCCATGTTTTGGGCGGGGCTGGCTGAGCTGGGAGCAGCTGGGAGCAGGGTACAGAGGGCTGAGGTGCTGTGCCCAGCATAGGGCTGGGAGGCTGGGCCACACAGCTGACCCTGGATCATCATCACATGTTGGAAGGGGTCAGGCTGGGCCTTCAGGCACTTGGTGAAAGTGGAATGTAGAACTTAACAGCACCACAGGCAATTTTACTGATAAAGGGAGTGTGGTAACTGCTTTCCAGAGGGAACTGGGAAGTAGAGGTTAATATTCCCTGAAGAAGGGGGTTTGTGGACTGGCCTCAACATATTGGGGAGGTAGGAGAAGTCCTCCTGCTTGGAGAAGGGTCTGTGGTGCTCAGCCCACCAGAGCCAGCCAGTCTCCAGTGCCTGGAAAGCTCTGAAACATCCAACCTGTCTCTGAGGCTGCTCTCAGTGGCACGAATAGCACCTGCTGCCCTGTTAATGCAGCATTAAGCCAGAGCAGGAGCTGTAATAAAGTAAAAATTGTCACTCTCTACCCCCTGCCATCCAGGCCAGACTGTGCCAGCAGGGAAGCCAGGGTAAAGGGATGTGGGGACAGAAAGCTTTGGGTTTTCTACCCCTCACCTTGCACTGCCTTGGGGACCTGGGGTGTCTTTTCTGGAGACCAGCAGCCACCTTCAGGGAAAATTGCTATGGAAAAGCCATCTCCAGTGGAGTGCCAGCAGCTTCCAAAAGAAAAAAACTGAAACCCTCCCAAACTCCAAACTCCCAGAGTCCTGAATGCTCAAGATTCCATTTTTCCTGCTCAGTTTTTTCCTGCAGCATGCATCCATCTCCAGGAGCTGTGCCTGCTCCAGAGCCTGGCTGAGTGCTCGCCCTGCTGCAGCAGCTCTGGTGTGTAGGGAAGGTCTCTGGGGATGGATTCCTGGAGAGCACAAAGTCCTCTCTGCAGCAGAGCCTGCTCTCACTGGGACATGATCCAAAGCTACGAGGGTGCCTTGCAGCGAGTGCTGAACATCTAGGGCAGGATCCCTGGGCCTGACCCAGAGTCTGGAGTGCAGGAGAGAGGTCCCACCACTTCCTGAAGGAATTGTAAACCTTCTCCTGTGATCCTCAGGTACCACCCAGCTCCTAACAGAGCTCACTCTCCTTGGATTTCTGAACTGGAGCTTAGTGAGTGCTTGAAAGGCAAAAGAGCTGGTTGGTGAGGCTGCTTCTTGAACTGGGAAAAGACATCCCTGTGTCAAGAGTGAGGATGAGGCTCTGGGAACTATTTCAGAGTGTGCCATGTGGTGATAAAGCTGTCCTATTCTGGATCTTCTATCTCTGCAGGGATTTCATGGGCTCAGAACAACCTTTTTGCACCAAACCAAACCCCCAGGAGGCCCAGGAGGACTTCACCATGGAAGATGGAGTCTCCTGACTGAGCATCTTCCCCTGGAGACCCCATGCCATTGGAGCCCAGGGGAGTGCCCCAGCACAGACCCACAGAGCAGCATCTTTGGGCAGCTTTCAGCCCTTTCTGCCATTGTTGGCATGAGCTCCTTGCTGCACACCAGAGCTGTGCCACTCACCCATCAGCCCTGCCCAGCACACTCCAGGGAGCCTGTCCCCTCATCCCAGTGATGGGAGAGCCCTGGAACCCCCAAACCCAGTTCCTCCCTGCTGTGCAAAGGGCTGCAGTGCCACTGGGGGCTGTGGTGCCTGGCTGAACGTGGCACTCACTGCCAGGGGCCAGCAGCTTCCACTTGAGCTGGGTGGTCTCTACTTCCCCCTCTGTGCTGCTGCTTTCAGGGCTGGAGAAGCAGATCCCTCATGAGCTCTGCATTTTGGCAACCCATGGCAATTCCCATCTGCCAGCCACTGCCTTTCCTGCCTCTACTCACTGGTGCACTCAAAGTCCTCTCTGCACACTGCAGAGTTGCGTGTGGTGATTGTCAGTGCTGAGGCAGGTTCTGCTCACACACACACACACATCCTGTCCCCCTGAGCCACTCTTCCCTGCTTTGGGGGGGTGGGGGGGGACAATGTGTGCAGGCCACAGGGGCATCAATATTTCAGAGCTCCTAATGCAAGCTCTCCATGAACTCTCTCTGCTCTCCTGTGAATCCCTCTCACTGGATGAATCATTAGCAGGGAAACCAGAGTGGAGTCTGCAGCACTGAGGTGACAGCAGGGACAGGGGACATGGCTTGGGACGTCATTACTCTGGCAAAGGGTTGTTCTCTCACTGTGGCCTTCCCAGAGCTCTGTGACTGACTCCCTGTTTCCCTGGTACCAGGTCCCCTTTCCCAGTGCAGCCCAAAGCCAGGCAGCCCTTGCATGGCCTGTCCACACCATCCCCTCAGTTTGTACACTCTGCTGTCCGTGATATTCGTGTCCTTTCCCACACAGTGTGAGGCTGCTGGTTTTGCATTTCACCTGTCCTGAAACACCTTGTCATCTGCCACCTGTGACACCCTCCATGGCTTGTGTCTGGCCCATGATGACTCTCCAGTCATGGGCTGTTCAGATCCCTGAACTACCTGATGTTTTCTTGCTCCCCTGCCCACACTATTTTTTCGCGTCCTGTGCTTAGGAAGGTCACAGAATCCCAGGATCCTTGAGGTTGGAAAAGCCCTCCCAGCCCACGGAGCCCACCCTGTGCCCGATGCCCACCTTGTCCCCCAGCCCAGAGCACTGAGTGCCATGGCCAGTCCTGCCTTGGACACCTCCAGCCCTGGGCACTCCAACCCTCCCTGGGCAGCCCCTGCCAAGGCCTGACCACCCTTTCCATGAGGAAATTCTTCCTGATGTCCAACCCAGGTCTCTCTGGCTTTGAACAAGATAAAGTTGACGATGATCAAAGCCAAGACATAAAGCTGCCAAGACACCTCCAGGACAGAGGGAAAAAACCTTCTTACAGCTCTGTTATTTGTAGCTGAATTGTAAGTCTGGTCTTGCTCAGGTGGCAGCAGATAAAAATATTCCCACCAGAAGCGTGGATTTTGGGAATGCTGGAGACAGGGTGGTTGAACTGCCCTGCAGGGCATGGCCAAAGCCCACCTCCAGGATTCTGAAAGCACCCAAGACTTGCTCATGCAAAGGATCCTGCCCAGCACAGACCAGGAGGTCCAGACTGGTCTAAGCACTGGATATGAGCAGGGGGGGACCAGCACTTTACTGGTGGGTGCCCTGGTTCCCAAGGAACAGGTGCACAGTTGTGTCCTTGTTATAAATTCCATTTTTTCATGGTGTTTTACAATTTTTTCTTGGATATGCCTTGTTCTAAAAACTAGAGGGTGTCACCAGCTGCATCCCAGGACTCTGTGGCCCAACCCTTATTTTCCCTTTTAGTCATCATCAGATGCACTCTGATTTCCAAGGCACACAGTCAGTGTGGCAAACCCCAGCCAGGTGTTACTCTTGTGTATAAAACTGAGCTGCTGCTGCACAGTTCTCCCCTTCCTCATTGCCCTCTGGTTTCCTTGGACCTCTTGAACTGTGCTGTCAAAGAAGGGATCCAATAGTCCCTGCTAAACTACCCTGCAGCCTCCACACTGTCCTGGTGGGAAGAACAGGGGTGATCCCATGAGGGCAGGCCCAGCACTCCCACCAACCCTGGTTTGCAATCAGCACCAGCCATCAGGACCTCTTTCCCTGAAGACAACAAGCCTCAGAGACATAATTTCATGCTCTTGCTGTCAGCTGCCTTGCACAATTTATCTTCTCATTACCTCTTTAACAGCACTGCCTGATGGAGGGAAATAACTCCAGTGATGGAGGCGTTGGCTTTGGAAACAAAGCAATAATATTATGTGCTAAGTTCTGTAGGCAGTGCCCAGGAGAGACTGGGAAGGTGGAGAACAAATGGTTCCCAGTGTCCAGGGAGCTGCTGGTATCCTGAGGTGCTTCTCTCTGGCTTGGACAGAGTCACCATCAGGGAAGTGGACTTATAGGAGCAAAGCTGGTGGGCTGGAGAGAAGAGAGAAATCAGTGCCAGGCAGCCCTCACATACCTGGCACTGCCAAGTTACAGCAGATAAGTTTTAGAGGATTTGGGTCTTTTGGGTGCTCCCTCGGTGCCCTGCTACCCTCTAAATGGGATTGGAGGCCCCACTGGGACCTCCAAGGAAGAAGTGAGAAGAAATACCCCTAAGAGAAGAGAAGAACATTGGACACTGAAGACTTGGCAAAAGAAATGGAGCCTGTAGATGTCCCAGGTGGGACAGCTTTCCCCGCGTTCGTCTACAGACACAAAATTCCTCTGCAAACATGCAGTGATGGGGAGAGCTTTCTGTGTTGTTCTCAGTTGATTTTTCCACTATCAAAATCCCTCCTCAGCCTCCCAGTTTCTTGTGTGCAGAGATCCCCAGCTCTCCTGGAACACCAGGAAGCTCCTCTGACCAGTGTTTGCTGGAAGGCTCGCAGCAGCTGTGGCTCTGGATGTTCTGAGGACACTGTGGTTGGGCCCCTCCGATGGTGCACTGCTTCCTCCCTCTCCATGGGCAGGAGAGCATAGCACAGGCCTCCTTGGCTCTGTGCCTTGGCAAGGAACCAGGAATTCTGAGTCTGGAAGCACTCTGTTCTCAGCAAAAGCCTCAGCCCTTTCCCTGGGCAGTGTCAGCCTCTTTTTATGGTAAGTTTGCCTTTGGTGTGAACTCAGCCTCCAACCAAAACAGTTTTAAGACTACTTTGAACAGCTCATTGCCCATCCAAGCCACTGGAAGTGTAAAGGCATTTGGAGACACCTGTTTCAAGGTGTGGGGAGTGGAGCACCAGCTCTCTGAGTTGCTAACTTCCCTGCAAGGGCACAGCCTCTCTCAGCACAGCTAACAAAAGCTACTCTCAAGAACAACACAAAATCCCCAGCTTACGTCCTATTTATGGGTTTCTAACTGAGATACCATAGTTTTATTTTGGATATTTAATGCTGAAATTGAAGCTCTTCACCTTCTCTGTTTACTGCCCTGGAAGATATGTCAGAAATTAGGAGATGTGTCTCAGAAATACATCAGAAAGACCCGATGCCATGAGTTGTCAGCCCCTGCTCAGCTGGCAATCCCTGCTGTAAAATGGAATGCAACCAGCAAGGTCCCAGTGGGAAGGGTCAGGAACAAGCCCTCCCAGGTGCTGACAGCCCTGAGTTGTTCTCTCAAACTCTACTCAGTGGTCACATCTAAGCTTGGCCTGTTTTGCCAGTGATGCCACTGAGAAGATCCATGTCTAGAAGTCAGACACTTCTCTCCCAGGAGAGGGGAGGTCTGTGGGATGTGCCACTCCCTGCTCTGTGCAGTGGGACAGGAATTAGTTAATAGATTCAAACCAAAAGCAGCCAGGCAATGCCAGGGCCCAGTGTGCCAAGGGCTGTGCAGTAACAACCTCCCAGCCCAAGCTGGTGAGGGGATGGGTAGTTCAGCAAGGAGCATGTGAGCAGCTCACAAATGTTCATGAGTTCTGAGCCCAGCAGATGCTTTGCTGGGTCACCATCCAGGCCACAGCAGGAGCAGCACATGCCAGGAGGGATGAGCTCAGACATTATACTGCCGTGTCTCTGAAAAGGGCATTGTCTCATTCCCTCCAGCTTCCTTCTTTTAGGACAAAAAAGCATATTGAATAAAATGTAGCCACATCAGCAGGGATGCTGCTGGCACAGGAGTTCCCTGAGCCCTGCCTGGTCCCAGCTCTCCCAGCCCTTGTTGCTGTATTTGCTCCCACACGCCCTGCGCTCGCTGGTGTGTGTCAGTCCCTGAGGTGAGACAGGAGCTGTCACAAACCATTACAGCTCTCCATGTCCCTTCCTCCTGCCCCCTCAGAGGCCTGTGGGCACTGCTTGGCCTGGGCTGGAGTTTATCCAGGCAGCCCCTTTGGATTCCCCTTCCCTGTGCTCCTGCACAGCTCCGGAGGGCTCGGGGGGTGTGTGGAAATGGGGGCTGTTTGCTGGAGTGGAAAGGGCTGGTGGAGTGAGAAACATCTCTCCTTCCCCAGCTGGCTGTGACAAGGCTGATCCCAACACATCCACTGTCCCCACTGTCCCCACTCTCATAGCCTTCAAGAAAAGAGGGCATTTCCACCTTGGCCTCACAGTCTGGAGGGGTCGAATGTGGTGTGGGCAAAGGTCTCCTCTATCCAGTGCCAGCACTCATCCCAAGCTCGATTCCCCTCAAGCTTTCACGCCATGTGCCCCCATGTCCTGCTCCCCTCAGAGCATGGACAGAGCCTCCATGTCCAGCTCAGGACCAGCCTCTGACACCAGGAGGCCACCCAAGGCTGCTCCCTGAGATGGAGCCATTGCTGCTCTGCTCTGAGCCTTGGTGATCCTGGCAAAACAAACGTGCAGTGTCCAGCTGGAGGTTGAGCTGGAGGGCCTGGGATGCCCTCCCAAGCTGGTGACCCAGTTCAGCACCGTGCCAGGGCACTGGTGTGGGCACTGGGGCTGAACCCTTGGCCAGCACCTCCAGCGTGGTCTTGCTCATTAACTCTGCATAAACAAACAATCACTTATAACGTCAAGGAAAATAATCTTCTCCATAATCACTGATTAGAAATGTTTGCTTATGGCTGGATATTTATAGCCTACAAGAGGTAAATGTCACCCTCGTTGCCTGCCTTGCATGGCAGATATTGTTTAATGAGCGATCACAGCCTCTGGGCTGCTGCTCTTTGGAATGGGAGATGCTGCTGCTCTGCTTTATTTACCCTTCCTTCTGCTTTCCCTGTCCTGTTCAGGAGTGGGCTCTTATTCAGGAGTGGGCTCCTGTCAAGGAGTGGGACCTTGTCTGCAGTCCCCCTCAGACTCACAGAACAGGGCACTGTTGCGATTCCCCCAGGATCTGTGTCTCACACACCACAGCCACCCCTCCCTCCCTGGCTCTGATTTAAGCTGCATCTCATGACCACTGTGCTGAAGTCCTCAAGCTGCTCAGCCACAACACTCCAGCAGTGTTGTTCTGCTGGAAGAAGAAGGTGGAAGAGACAAAAAGAGCAGTAAAATCATACTGATGGAAATGCTTCAACCTTCCCATATTTGGGGTAGACTTAAAGGTAGGTCGTTCCTTAAGAAAGTCCAGCCTAAGCCATCTGAGACTGGTGGTTAGGCCAGAGCACAGGGGAGAATGAGCTGGAGCAACCCTTGCTTGAATGAGAGCAGTTGTGAGCTGGGCTCTGCACCCCCATGTTAATGGAGCAGTGAGGGGACTGAGGGACATGGCTTAAAGTTGGAGATTAGAATTAGAGCTGCCTGAGCTCCTCACACATCCAGAGTTTGCCAGGACCTGCAAGAGCGGGTATGAAGGACCACTGAAGTCTCAGGATAATCTCAGTTTGCTCAGAGGTCAGGTAGGTGCCTGCACTTGGCACTTCAGCCTCGGGTGGGATCCGTAGTGAACAGAATATGCTCATGAGCTTTTTTCTGGCATCCCAGATTTGCTGTCCTTGATGTTTATTGAACACACTCAGAGCTCCCCAAATCCCACAGCAGCCCGTGATTATCTCATCTCTACAGACAGGGAGTTTGTACATGCCCTGACAAACCAAACATCTGTCAGGGGGAGTCTGCTTCGCTCTCTCTTGGAGCAGGGCAGGGCTGGATTTCTTGCCTCTGTTGGTACTGCTGGGGGCTGTGCTGTAAAAAAGCAGAAAGACATCCAAAAGCTCCTAATCTCACCCTGCTATCCCTATTTTTGTCTTTAGCAGCCAAACATGTTGTCTTCCTGTGCTGCTCCTGCCAAGACAGGGAGCCAGTGACAGAAGTGTCCTCAGCATCCCTATCACTGGGGCAAAATCCCTCCCACCCCAGCTGGACCCAGAGAAGCCCAAACATGTGACAATGACTCATGGGAAGTTCTTGCCACTCTGTCAGGCACCAGGACAGGAGAGATCTGAGCTCAGCCCCGAGGAGACCATCCCTGGAAGGGCAGGAGCACTGAGCTGATTTGCAGGGGTGCTCAAGGACCTCGTGGCAAGGCAAGAGCACAAAGCAGCTGATCTACCAGCCCTGCCCTGCTGCTGTAGCCCAGATCTGGGCTAAGCTGGGACTGCCATGGAGCAGAGACACTGCTCTGTCACACCTGCCTGCAGGATCCCTTGTGAACGTGGGGAGCCCCTCAGAGCTGTTCCATGTGTCCAGTGTGCTGCTCATCCTGGCACTGCTTCAGTGGGACATCACAGGGCTGCACAAGTGGGATGTGTAGACATTACATTTGCGTTCTGAGTTGCAAGTGCAGCTCCTTTGGTTGTGAATTATCTTCTGGGAAGAGCCTTTCTTGTCTCTGGCCAATGCTCACACCTTCCTAGGTAGCTGTTTTCACTGTAACTTTTATCTCTGCCTCATTTCCTTTCCCAGACTGTCTACCCAGGAGAAATGTCTTTGGAATCATTTACATTGGACAGAGATTTACTAGGCAGTTTGATGAGGCTGTAAATCCTCCATCCACCCCCTCAGCCAACACACTCTCCTGTCACACAGTACAGCTTTCTTCTGCTCAGACCAGTCCTGACAGGGCTACCCAAAACAGAATCTGTCCCCAGCTGACTGCACCCATGAGAACAAGCCCTTATGGACAAGTGCTGATTCTTCTCATGGTTTCCTCCCCAGTATTCTCAGAGCTGTAAATCCTGGAGATCTCTGTGCTATGGAAATCCCAGGCCCTTTGTGACAGGCAAAAACCTCCTGCATCAATATCTGCCATTGATTCTGTGAAGAATGGCCCAAAATGGATTTATCTCACAGACAGTTGACATTTAAGAATGTGCTGGGCAAAAGAAGTGCAAGGAAGAAGTGACTTTGCACTTTCCCTGTTGTTTGTAACTGTGGATATTCACTTGGTGCAGGATTCTCCTCCTGAACCTTCAGCCATCTGGAAGTCAGGGGAGTTCCCTGGGCTCTGAGTCCCCCAAGGAGATGGCTCTTGGAGTTCCTGCTGCATTTTGAAGGGCCAGCATGAGAAAGGGCTGGCATGGGGCTGTGGTAGGGGAGCAAGTGGAGCCTTTGCCAAGCCTCACCCATTGCTCCACAGTCTCCATCCCTGCAGCCTGGCACGTGAGCTCTAGAGCTGCACGTGGTTTACACCACAGAGCTGCTCCTTTCGCTGGTCTGCAGAGTATTTGACACAGTAATTCTGCTCCTCTATGTAGAAAAGTTCTGCTACAACCTGGCATCTATAAAACAACATGATCTTAGTTCATGCCTTTGCTGTACTAATCCTGGCCAGAGCTCATTCATTATTTGTGAGCCACAGTGGCTGCCCAATTCCTGCATGAATGCTCCTCATCCCACATCAACTGAAAGGTCTTACAGCAAAACACAAGCTGATGTTTTACTGTTCAGTAGTGCCAGGGTCCAAGGTGCACAGGGAGCCTGGGCTGTGAGGGACACTGAGCTGGCTGCATCAGTGTCTGAAAGTCTCCAGTGGGGTTGGACCATGAGGAAAATGGTCCTGGCTCAGGAATGGAGCAAGAGACACACCCCTGTCACATCGAGTGGATGGGATTGGGAGTTTAGGAGCAAGGTGTCCCATAGGATTACAGAGAGGATGACTGGGGGAGGGAATGAGGGGTTGGAAGTTTGCAGCCAATTTAGGCTGGGTCTGGCTTGCCCTGGGTTTTGTTAACCCTGCTGCTGGTGGGGGCCCAGCTTGGCTCAGGCATGGAGGGGCTCTTGGCTTTGGGAAGGCTGGAGCAGAGGGGAGCTATGGAGGGGAGAGTCAGGAGCAGAAAATCCATGGATACAGTAAAGTGAGGGTTTCAGGGACACAGACTGAGCAGGGCTTGTGCACACAGGAGTTTCCAGGGGCACAGAAGGGCTGTTGAAGGCACAGGAGACTGCTTGTGTTAGGAGGGGTGTGGTGGTTACAGAATGGGGCCCTAACAGGAGGTGCCTCACATTAGAACAAGGGGTAACCAAGGTTTTGGAGAGAGGTGAGAGTTGACATTGCCCTGGTCGGGAAGAGAAGCAGCCATGGAAAAGGTTCTTCCCCCAGAAGGTGGTCGGGCACTGCCCAGGCTCCCCAGGGCAGTGGGCACAGCCCCAAGGCTGCCAGAGCTCCAGGAGGGTGTGGATGATGCTCTGGGGCACAGGATGTGACTCCTGGGGATGGGCCTGAGGGTTGGACTCGATGGTCCTTCCAACTCAGCATATTCTGGGATTCTGGGATTCTTTTGTGGGATGGGACAGAGCAGGAGCAGTTCACAGGCAGCAGGGAAGCAACGGAGGGGCAGGTTTGTGGCTCACAACCAATGCTGGACAAGCATCAGGTCTGTGTCATGTCATCCAGGTCACCGAGACAGTGAGTGGGTGCTGGAATGTGCTGGAAGGGAACCAGTGCATTTGTTCATCCCAGTGTGAGAGACTGGAAAACCATGATCTGGTGGATAACTGAGGCAAAGAGGTCAGAGCAGCAGGTGAGCTCAGGGGACTCAGAAAATGCTGTGCTGAGAAGGTGGCAGGGCCTGCAGAGAGCTGGTCCTCTGGTGTGGGGCTGGCTGAGCTGCCACAGGGGAGGTGAGCAGAAGGCTCCTCATGGTCAGGTGTGGCTGGAGGAGCTGGGGCTCTGTGCACCTTCCATCCTGGATGTGCTGTGTGCTCTCCTTTCCTTGGTCTCAGCTGATAGTTGTGGACTTGGTGGACCTTTGGACTGACCTGGTGTGGCCATTTGTGCCAGCACTGCATGGGCTCTCTGCTCAGGATTTAAGACCTGAGAAGGGAGCAGCCAACACAGACATGAGCTGAGCCACCCATTAGCAAGGCTGGGGGAAGGAACAGGGCTCAGGCAGCTCACAAGTGGGTCAACAGCAAAGCTGAACCGAGATATCTATAATCCCCTACAAGGGGTTTGAGGGCTCTGCTCAACCTGCCAGTTTGTCCACTGGGGAAAGTCTCACTGATCTTGTGATGCAGACAATTAATTACAACCTGTCAGAAGAACAGAGCTGGAGACACCTGCACCCTGCACATGTCACAGGGCAGAGAGCTGGGGGGGTTTGGGTGTCACTGGCAGCTCCAGGTCCAGATGTGTTTTTAGTAGGGGAAGAAGCAGCACAGCTGTGCAAGAGATGCCCTGTGAGGTGAAGCACACCAGGGAGGCTGGAACTGAAAGGCACAGGGAGCTCTCAAGTGCACCAGGCTGTCACTTCCCTCTGTTTACTGATGCATTTGGGTGTCTCTTGGTAGGCAACAGTTGCCTCGTGTCTTTTGAACACGCTCCGTTGACTGCCATCACATTTTGTCACTCCTCTGGCAATATCCAGCAACACCTCTATAATTTATTGTCATTAGTTTTATTCACAGCCACCACAGAGGTCACAGCATGGGGGGAGAAAGCACTTCATCCATTCCACCACTAAACCTGCTGCAATAAGAGCTTTTCCAACAGCTGATGGTAAAGAGATATGAAAAGATAATGAATAATGAGGATTAAAGGAGCTGACCTTTTCCCAACAGAGGCTCTTTTAGCATCATGACACTTGGAACTTGGGTGAAATGAACCCTGACTTCCCAGCCCATGCTTTCTGACACCTCTGATGCAGACATCTCCCTCTGAGCTGCTCTGCTCACACTCCTTTGCAGCCACGAGGAGGACTGGGAAGCTTTTCTTTCAGATGAGTGTGGTGAATTGTGCCTTAGAAATGCCTGTCTCTCTGTGGTGGCTGTAACAGAGCCTGGAGGGATTGTCCCAGATGGACACTTCTGAATATGTCCTGACACTTCCTGTACAGACAATCTGTACTTGGAGCTTCATAAACTCAGAGATGCAGGTCCTGCACCTGGGGAGGAATAATCCCCTGCAGCAGCACAGACTGGGGGTGACCTGCTGGAGGGCAGCTCTGCAGGGAAGGACCTGGGGGTTCTGGGGGACCACAAGCTGTCCCTGAGCCAGCAGTGTGTCCTGGGGGCCAAGATGGCCAGTTGGGTCCTGGGGTGTGTAAGGAAAAGCACTGCCAGCAGGTCAGGGAGGGGCTCCTGCCCCTCTGGCCAGCCCTGGCAGGCACATCTGCAGGGCTGGGTCCAGCTCTGGCCCCTCAGCACAGCAGGGCC
>JAWWTY010000038.1:10521361-10532199 GCA_035222235.1 Margarornis squamiger
TTCCAGAGCCCTTTGGACACAATGCTGTGCCATGTGCTCTGGGCTGGCCCTGCTGGAGCAGGAGGTGGGACCAGATGTCCCACTGTGGTCCCTTCCAGCCTGGCACGCTCTGGAATTCTGGAATTCTGTAATAGGCACTATGACCTGAAGATATCACTTATTTCAGGTCCTTCCTTAATAAGGAAATTTTATCCTTTATACTTCCATATCTTTATGTTTGAGGAAACAGGGAATAACACTGAGGCTTGGAGATGAGCCAAAGGTGAGGAAAACTCTGCCACATCAGAAACTGCCTCTCCCAGTATGGAACTTGTTCTTGAGTCTCACTAAGCGAGGCCTCTGGTGAGGACAGTCTTTATCTGCCTTTAAATCCCACTGCCTTTAGTCATCTAAAAGGGAGGTGTCCTAAGCCTGTTTTCTGGGTTCCTCTCACCATACAAGGCAAGAGAGGCATCTCCAGAGGGCAGCATGGAAAGCCTTAGGATGTGACAGATCACGTCTGGAGGTGCCCAGCTCCTGATCACAGCAGGAGTCAGGAGCTGGCTTAAGTCTTGGATCCTGCCTATTGCACAGACAGATTCAGCCTTGAGTTTAAGCCAGTGTTTCTTCCCATATATGGGGAATGATCTCATTCCTTAGCTCATTTCCTCACGAAATTCCATGACCTCTGTGCAGGTGACATGAAGTCAGCACAGACCTTTATTGCATGTGGTGGAAGGGCCATAAAGGAGATGTGAGAGCTGCTGAAGACCCAAATGAAGGGCAGCACTGTGTTCCTGGGACTCATGGCTCAAACCTCTGTGTGGAAATTAGGAGACAAATTATGTCTCTCTGCTGAACCTCCAGGAGGAACAGATTTTGTGTACTGATTGCACTCTGATTTAGCTTGATTTCAAGAGTTTCAGGTAAATGGGACCTATTTGTTTAAGTATGTTATAAATTTTTAGGAATGAGCTCAGTTTAAAGGGGTATCTAAATTTAGCTGTAGTTGTAAGTACCTCTAAAAACGCCCTAATAGAAATAATTTTCTTCTGTATTTCCCAAACTCAAAGTTAAGTGCTTCAGAAACCCTCTGGATGGACAATTTCCCCTGGAGTTAACATCACATAACTGTGCTGATAGCTATCACCATCACTTGTTAGTCTGAAAGTGGGGAGCAATTCTGGCACTCCACAGCAAATCTCTCCGATAATCTGCTGACTATTCTCCTGCTGCAAAGGTTGGAAAGTCCCCTGGAAAACTAACCCTGAATTCCAAAGCCTGTGGCCAATGTGACTTTCAGCTGGTTGGGCTCAGCTCTGGAGCTGCTGATAGGAAGAGAAACTAATTAATGGGAGTTAAAAGACAGTGATAACAGCTGAAGGGGGATTAGTGGTGTGAGCTTTCACCCTGAGCTCTCTATGGCCATCCCAGAGAAATAATCCATTATTGGAGCAACAGACACCACACAGGGCTTCCAGATATTTAATTGGAATGATATGATTTGGAATCTGCTATAAAGAAACACCTAAAGGTACAGCAGCCCAAATTGCTGTGGGAATGACTGTCCAATGCTGCTGAGCATCCCAAAAGCTCCAAGTCTCCAGGATTTTCCCAGCACCCAATGACAAGGTGTTTTCCTCCACAGAGGTGACTGGGAATCTTTTAATTAAAATGAGGAGCAATAAAAATGTTATGGAGCCATAAACGTTGTAGCTACAGATCTACCAGCTGGGACACCAGGGAGGGAGATGCCAGGCCCAGCTGAAATATCCTGTGTGTTCAGAACGAGGTTTGGGAACACAAGGCATCATCCTGGCAGTTCCAGTCCTTGAAGAGGCCACAGTTACTTGTTCACTGTAACTCCCCTCCACCCAGGATGGACAGGATGGTCCCTGGGTCAGATATTTCCATGACTTTTTTTAACCACTGCTGCCTTTACAGAGGATCTTAAAACCCCACCAGCGCTTCAAAACCAAAGTCCTGCAGGGGCCACTTGCCAGGACAAGCCCTTGCTTTGTCCATGTGTGTCACAGGAGGGAAATGACCTGGAATGTTACACCTAAAGCTTTTCTGAAGCCCCAGTGCCTGCGTCCACCATGAGAAGAAGGGGCAGGAGGGTAAGAATTAAACTGATTTCACTGTTTCTTGCCTAAATTTTACTGGGAGAAGCCAGATGGGAAGGAGGGAGGAGAGGGAGGATGATCTGGCTGTTTTTAAAGGCCTTCACCTGTCCTTGGAGTGCACAAAGGAACGCTCAAGATTATTCTGGATAAATCTAAAGACATCAATAGCGAGCAGTACATCCTGACCCCGGGCTGTGTGAGGGGGTGGATTAACAGGAGCTCCTGGAAATAATTTCCATCTTTGCTCTTTACTCTTGACAACCCTCTGACAGCAGGAGCCACGTCCTGCCTGTGCCTCCAGGGGAGGGGACTGAAAAGAGGATTTGCCTCTTGCAAAACCTTCTGTCAAGGGAATGAAAGGACATTCCATCCCATTTTCCTGAGCAAGCTGTGGTCTTTCCTGTAGGATCTGAGAGACCACGGTGCCCTCTGGGAAACTGAGCATTTGGGTTGTTTGCAGGTAACATTATGAGATGCCTCCCAAACCTGAGCACCCACTGCTGGGGTTTATTGGAAATCCCAGCCACACTGCACCCTCTGACACTGGAATGTCCTTCCCTGGCCTCCCCTCTGGAATTTGGAACCCTCCAAAGAGCCAGGTTCAGGGGGCTCTTCAGGCTCCTTCCAGAGAACCTGTTGGGACACCCCACTGGGACACACTTCAACCACTCTGTCACCTGCAGAAATGCCCTTCCAGCTCATCCTGGGTGCAGTTTTTCTCCACTGAGCAGCAGTGCCAGGAGAGCCCTCCCAAGAGCCCAGGAGGGCTGTGCTGGGTAACCAAAGTTCCCCCATTGCTCTGTGCCCACAGCTGCCCACCCCCTGCACCCAACAGGCTGGGGGGGAGAACTGGAAGGGTGAGAGTGAGCAAAGTGATGAATAAACACAGTTTAATAGAGGAAATAAAATAAAATAATAAATTATAATGCAAAGAGAGAAATAAAACCAAACGAAAACAATTTGTCACCACCATCCAACAGATGCCCAGCCAGTCCCTGAGCAGTGCCTTAAACCAACCTCCCCCTTAGTTTTAGTGCTGAACAGACCTCATCATGCCAAGCATTGGAATGGGCTGCCCAGGGCATGGTGGGCTCATCACCCCAGGAAGTGTTCAAAAACCCTGAGGATGTGGCTCTTGAGGACATGGGTCAGTGGCAGTGCTGGGTTGGTGGGTGGACTTGCTGTATTTAAAGGTTTTTTCCATCATTGAAGATTCTATTATTCCATCTGGTCTGGGACACCGCTGGGGTCATCTGTCCCACCTGTGTCCCCCCAGCCAGGTCCTGGCAGGGCTGTGGGAGGAGCAGAACAGCCCTTGGCTGTGCCAGCAGGGACTGGCCCATCGCAGTGTGCCCCAGCACTGCTCGAGCACAGCCCCAGACCCAGCCTGGGCCAGCTGAGGGGAGAACATCAGCTCTGCCCCAGGGCAGGCCACACTCCCACCTCCTCCAGAAACACCCTGGCACTTTGGCCAGGAGCTCTGCCCATGTCCAGTTTGGAGCAAAGGTTTCAGCCTTGGGCTCTGAGACCCAGCCTGGAGGGATCCACCCAGGCCCTCTCTCAGTGCAGCATCACTACATGGGATTATAAGTGCAAGGATAAATAAATTGGCTGAAACTGTTGTTTCATAGGATTCTTTCAGGTTTTGTGTATCAGGAGTTCTTGCCTCTCCCCCAGTGTGAGCCACCTTTGCCTAATACTTGTGGGAGAATCTCTCTTCCAGACACAGCCCTACAGCCTCTCCTGACCAGCAAAGGTTCGTGGCAGGACAGATTTTCTTTTCAAACTCGTCAAAGTCTCCTGAAAATGCAATGAAAAAAACCCCTGAAATGCTACAGAATGACATCCAATTGCTGGAAATCAAATCTTTGCCCAATGGGACAGTGCAGTGTCTCACTGACTACACACACAGCTGGTACAGCAGGGCATAAACTTACAGCACCCTAGAAAAACAATAATAACAACCTTCTGCGTTATTCTGTCATTATTATAGATACTAATGAGGATTTGCAGCTATAGAAATGGAACGTGTTCTCTGCTGAGTGTATTATTTGTAGGTTCTCTAATAAATCAATGCTTTATGCAAGCAAAAACCTTAACGTTAATGGGAGCCAAAAGTGCGTTATCATCGGCGGCAGCTCCCAAACCCCTGCAATGCAGCTTTGATTATTTCTGTAAAAGAGAAAAAGGAAATCAATAGACACTCCTCAGGCATAATCCGCAGCAAGATTAGCACTTTGTCACCCTCTGCTATAATCTCCTCGAAAGCAAAGAGAAGAAGGGTGAGTGGCTGAGGGGGAGGAAGAAGAGAAGGAAGTTGCAGGGAAGCCAAGAAGTGGGAATTTGTTGGGAGTGTTCACTGTGCTTCTAAAAAAGAGCATTTGAAAGGTGACTCTGGTCTTCTCACCTTGATGCTGAGAAATTCTGAGATGCTTTGCCCAGCTGTTGAAATCTTTGGGTTGCAAGTGGAAAAGAAACCTTCCAAATTTGCCTGGAGTAAAGTTCCCTGATTTAAAAGGTGATTTAGGAGCTAAGTCCAAAACTCAGCCTGGGCCCAGCAACGCTGAGTGTTGCAGAGCCTGAGCTTTGGGTGTCTTGCCCTGTGGACCAAGAGCCAAAATTGTGTCAGGGCAGGGATAGGTGGGATCTCAGGGAAAGGTTCTTCCCCCAGAGGGTGGTGGGCACTGACCAGGCTCCCCAGGGCAGTGGGCACAGCCCCAAGGCTGCCAGAGCTGCAGGAGGGTTTGGATGATGCTCTGGGGCACAGGGGGTGACTCTTGGGGATGGGATCCTGTGCAGGGCTGAGGGTTGGACTCCATGATCCCTGTGGGTCCTTCCAGCTCAGGACATTCTGTGATTCTGGGATTCTGTGAACCCTGGCAGCAAGGTGGGAGGCAGGGGGGAGATCCTGGAGATACAGGGGGGGCATTTCAGGTGACATCTCCAAACTGCCATAGGAAAATTCAGGAGCAACGTTGCAAGCTCTGAATAATGGATCAAGGGCTGCATGGGAAGGACAGGAAGAGACAATAATGCATCAAACTGTGTGTGCAGGGCAGAATATGCTCTGCCACAGCTTGTCTGTTATCCCCTGTACCACTGCAACCACACATGAGTTAAAGTCACAGGTGAGATGCATAGAGAGGCAATCCAAACATGGGAAATAATAGTAAAGGATCAAGAGAGGCCAGAAACATGGGCAGAAAATGAACAAAGAAGGAATCACAACAAACAAATGCATTGGGAATAATCCCATAGAATCACAGGATATGCCCAGTTGGAAGGAACCCCAAGGATCGAGTCCAGCTCCTGGCCCTGTACAGGCCCATCCCCAAGAGCCGTGTTTTAGTTCAGGCTAAAATTACAGTGTACTGAGAAATCATGGCAGGGCAGAAGGGTGGGGCAAAGCCTGTGGAAAGAGCTGGAACCACTAACTGAGGAGCAGTGCACGTGGGGCCACACCACGGAATCCTCTGCAGCTTGTACAGCACATCATTACCAGCTTCTCAAGTGCAGGTGGCCACAAAGCCAAGCTTTGCTGCTGGGAAGCTCCCTTTTCCAAGCTGTGGTTCCTAGAAAGCATGGGAAGTGCAGGAGCAGAGCACCAAAGGGGAGTTTAAAGAAACAATCCGACACTGCTTTGTCCTCAGCCAGCTGAGATGCTGCACAAGTGCCATTCAGCCCTGCCTTGCCACTGAAACCACCCTTGGCTCACACTCAGCTCCACGTGACAGCACCGAGCCACGAGCTCTAACACAATGCCTGATTTCAAGGCATCATTTAGGGAGAGAAACAGAAAACTTCCAGTTTTTCCTTGCAGTCCCTCTCCCATGAGCTTCCCTTCCCTTCCCTTGCTGCTCTGGAAGTGGCCTCACAATAAACCCTTCTGTGAATAAACTGCATATTACAAGGGACTTTCAGATCCCTGGAACTGCTTGTCATGCAGTTTCCACTCCACTTGACAAAGTTCAAAAGGAGAGAGAAAACCAAGGACACTTCATGAAGAATTTGCATTCCTGAGACCTTCATAGTTACAGTCAGCAGGTAACGTGGACTTCAAGGTAATCATTAATCCAAGCCTAAAACTTCCTTCCACATGGAGAATTAAGCTACTCCAGGGCTTACAGCTGATTAAGAGTCTTTAATAAGCATGACTTTTATTGTTATACGGAACTCATTTGTTCCTTATTATAATGGTGTAATGGAAAAATGTGTGTACTGGTTTTGCTTCCAAAGATGGAGCTCAAGGCTTAACGTGCTCTAAGATTTGCTGATGCAGCAGAAATCAGGCTCCATTTGAGATCTGAATTGCTAAAGAGGAGCTTCTTTCTCTTCAATGACTGTACAGAAGAATAAGCTCCTGACTATTAGACAGCCTAATGTAGGAGTAAATTCTCTTGTAATTTTTGCTCCAGATCTGTGGAATTCCCCAGACCAACCAACCTTATTTGTTAAGCTCCTGACACTGGGATTCTGGCCTCCTTACACAAAAGTAGCAGTAAAGTCTTCCAAAATCTCATTAAAAGATTAGCCTCCTATCACAAGCAGCTGGGACGTGGCAGAGGAGTGTGCTGAGCTCCCAACAGGAGAAGGTGGAGGCAAACCTGGGCAAAACTCTGCTCTCAGCAGTAAACCCTGCCCAGCCAGGAAGGATGAGGCTCAGAAGGGATACACATCACCAAATATTGGCTGTCTAAAAACCAGAGTTGATGTTCTCTCTCCAACCTCTTCCAGGTGTGATTCTGATTTAGATAAATGTCCATTTTTATCTCCTGACTGAAGGAGGCACCTTGAAATACCTGGGAGTGTGGGCACATTAGGCAAATTCCTGAAGTACAGTGGGGATCAGCCAGATCCTGGGCACTGTCTGTTCCTGCTGTAGCTGCATCAGGTGGATTTTGTCTCAGTGCTAGCCTTGTATGGAAAACTTCCAGGGATGGAGGAATTCCAGACCTTATCGGTCACTTTAGGTTAATTTAGATCTTATTTAGGTCTTTCCAGTACCTAATGGGGTGCTTTTCACAAGGGCACGGAGGGATGGAATAGCTCTGCTGGGAGGAAAGGCTGGGACAATTGGGATTTGGGGTGACCTAATTGTGGCCTAACAGGACCTGAAGGGAGCCTGAAGGAAAGATGGAGAGAGACTATTTCCAATGGCCTGGAGTGACAGGACAAGGGGGAATGGCTTCCCACTGCCAGAGGGCGGAGGTAGATGGGATCTTGGGATGAATTCTCCCCTGTGCAGGCCCTGGCACAGGTTGGGCAGAGAAGCTGTGGCTGCCCCAGCCCTGGAAGTGTCCAAGGCCAGGCTGGAGGGGGCTTGGAGCCACCTGGGCTAGTGGCAGGGGGCCCATGGCAGGGGGTGGGACTGGATTGGTTTTAATGTCCCTTCCAACCCAAAGCACGCTGGGATTCCATGTTGCTTCCCTGAGATGAGCTGTTTTCCCCCTGCCTGCCTGGGTTCAGCTATTAAAGAAACTATTTATTAAGTCTGTCATCTCATCTCACTTACCTGATATGTGTGTGCTCCCTTTATATTCAGTATATTCAGTGCTGTCTGAATCCCTCATTCTTTTGTGGAACGAAAGCAAATTTTCTCAAATCAAGAAATTGTTCAACTCTCATATTCCCAATTTTCTCTTGTTCAAGGCTGATTGGTTTCAGGGCAGAGGCAGAGTGTGCTGTGTCACCGTGGCTGTTTGCACACAGCTCCTCGTGCACCACTCCAGGAACCCCTGGGTCTGGGACTGCCTCGAGTTCAGCAATGGATTTTCATGCCTTTTCAAACACTGGACTGACCCTGGTGTAGTTCTCTGTGCCAATGCTCAAACCCAAATTCTTAAAAGAACCTTCCTGTAACTTCACCTAATAAAAGGCAGGTAACAAGAACACCTGGAAAACTAAGGGAAAATGAGCACAGCCAAAGAATTTTAATTGAACAGTTGAAATAAATACCTGCAGGCAACTCTCCTGTTGGCTGTCATTGCTCCCTGAGCCAAGGGCCAGCATGTCTTTCATCTGCTTGGTCTGAAAAGGACTGGAATTTCTCTTGGGAGTTGTGGTCACACTTTCCAAACATGCAGAGATTTCCATGAAGTTAAAGTTAGCTTGGGCAGCTTTTGAAGCTTATGTAAGACGACAAACCTGTTGTATTTTGCTATTCTGAGCTATTGCAGTACATCAGCTTTATCACCCACAAATTCCAGCAGCATCCATGTTGTCTTCTTCATGGTAGGATGAACCACTGCTTTGTTAAGAAATCTCCAGCTCCTCAGATAAGCCCCAGACCTTTCAGATATAACAGGATTCATGCAGAAATGAGCTTTACTCATTGCAGCACGTCCTGGTTTTTTATCAGATTGTGACAAAGTTGCGCTGAGTCCCCTCAGTGACTGCTGGGCTGGAGCAAAACCACAGCAGAGAGGGAGAGTCTTCCTGGGGTTTTAATAAGAACAGACATGAAAGGGGACATTCATGTGCCAGGTAACTTGTTCCAGTGCAGGCGACACCAGAAGACTTGAGATAAATCTTATAAGAGAAGCTCATCTCAAGATAACCTCGTAGGGACACCCTCAAACTACTTCTCCTTTGTGGACCAGTGGCAAGTTACCCACGTTCAACTTGTCCTTGCTCTTGCTCCTGGTAACTCTCTGCCATACAAACAAAAAGCACCAAGTAAATGTCAATCTCAGAAGGTTTAGCTAAAATCTTTCTCAATTCTTACACTTGGCCTGCAGTCCTGACGGAGCAAGACTGGGGGGGTTCTTAAAATACTTGGGGGAGAGGTAGGTGGGTAATTGCTGCCTACTGTAGGATCAATCCTGGCAAAATTGCCTTGTTGCTCCTCTCTGTTCCAGTTGATATTGGCCAGGCACTGGCACTTCAAGCCAATAAACACTATTTTTCGTCCTGAGCATTATAACCTGCCTGTGAATCAAATCTCAAGCCCAGACATTGTACACAGCCACAGGCACAGCACAGAAACTCCAGCCGTTCTGCATCCCAAAACTGATTTAACTTGCATTGATATTTGGGCTGGACCTTGAAATGTTGAAGAAAACAATTGCTCATGTGACTGGACATCTGGCTCAGGTGCCTAATGATGAACATCCTCAGCCCATTCCAAGCTGTGCTGGCCCCAGTGGGATCCTCATCACATCACCAGGACCATCAAGCCCAAAGGCACAGTTTTCCCTTCCTGAGGGTGGCTGTAGCTCCAGGACTCCTGATCCATGTCTGAACATTCCCATGCAAAGAGCCTTCTGGTTAAAGCATCTGCAGGCACACTGTGTGTCTCTAACTCTTCCCCCAGGGATGGGGCTTCTCTCACCTTTCCCCTGCCACACTTCTGTCCCTTCAAATGAAGGAGTTATACACAGAGAAAACTATCTTTGTTCCTACACCCTCAGTAGGGCTGATCCTGACCAAAGATTCCTGTGGTTCTGCAGCCTGGCTGATGGAAAATATCTGGGGAGATAAAGGACCTGCCAGTCTCTGGGAAGTGACAGTTCCAAGGTTGTTCTCTGGGTTAGAAAAGTGAAGATGAGAGAGCAAAAATACACGTGCACGAAACTAGGCAGGGAAATAGAGAACTCTAATTATTTTCTTATCCTCATTCTTGCTGATCCAATAACATCACCCCCTTTTTTTTCCCCTCTGCATAAACCCTTCCACTCTCCATCAGTTCATGTGCCTTCATATCCCCAAATCATGGAATCACAGGATGGTTTGAGTTAGAAGGGACCTTAAAGATCATCTCATCCCACCCCCTGCCATGGGCAGGGACACCTTCCACTAGCCCAGGTTACTCCAAGTCCTGTCCAGCCTGGCCTGCTAAACAAGTGGAACATTTAAATACAAACCATTTTTTAACTGCAAAAACTTAATTTCATGGAAATCTTCATTAAATTGACTAAGACTACAGACTCCTAATGTGGATTAGAGGGGTATTTTGGTGTGTCACATTTGTGGGAAAAGGAAAGAGCTTTGTGCAGCTCAGTGACCCACATTAAACAACCTGGAGTTAAGGAAAGGGGACCCTGTTGCTGATGAGAAGGTGGGAATGAACCCCAGACCCACGGAAAGGAAAGGCTCAGTGCTGGATTCATTGGCATCAGCTCACGTGAGAACCACTTATGAAAGAAAAAGACAAGACTTGAGGAAAGTGCAGACCACTGCATTTAACTTTGGGCTTTGCTAATTGTTGAGAGAAATAAGATCAAGCCTATCATTAATATCTGGAGAAAATAACTCGATGAACAATTCTGTAGGTGGCAATTCTGTCAAATTTCTGATTGATGTCGATCAAAAACAATTTCTTGAGAAGGATAACAAGGCAGTGGTGCTGTCTGTGTGGGTTTGGGAGGGAGGAACTCACTGATCCATTGGTTAAAATGATGTTAGAGAAATGGAAAAACATCTTTCACAGATGGGTCAGTCAGCACAGCACTGAAAACACCCCCTCCAAGGTACTGAAAACACCCCTCCAGGGCACTGGGAGCTGGTTTGTACCTCTCCCTGCAGCCTCTGGCAAACCAAGGCACAGTAAAGGATCCCACACAGCCCTGGCAAAGGGCAGCTGGAGTGCCATGGTAGTGCTGGAATTGCTTCATTCCCTCGGGCTGGACCACATCCTTCAGAATCCCAGAATCTCTGTGGTTGGAAAAGCCCTCCCAGCCCACGGAGCCCACCCTGTGCCCAATGCCCACCTTGTCCCCCAGCCCAGAGCACTGA
>JAWWTY010000038.1:10620411-10631568 GCA_035222235.1 Margarornis squamiger
GTCTCTTCTTCTCCAGCTGAACACCCCAAGTGCCCTCAGTGTCCTCACACACTTCCCCTCCAGGCCCTGACCCATCTCTGTTGCCCTCAGGGCAATTAAGCTCTTTGCTTTCCAGCTCATTCTCCTGCTGCTTTCCAACCCACCCCTTTTCCTGTTTTTCTTGGCTTAAAATCTCTTTGGGATGAAATTTTCGCTTTCAGTGCAGGTGTAAAAGCTCTCACTTGTGTTTGGATGCAGGACTGAAGGAGGCAGCTCTGTGCCATGTGGAGATGCAGGAGGAGGATCCATGTGAGCCCAGAGATCCCAGCGGAAGGTGCCCCTGCTTGTGGAACTGGATGAGCTTCAAGGTCCCTCCCACCCCAACGCATTCTGTGTCTCTGTTTCTCTGGCCAAAGCACACACCACAGCACCCCTTTGGGAGAGAAAGGGGTGTGCCAGGGCACAACTGCTCTCCCAGGACCTGGCAAAGGGCATGACTCACCCAGGGGCAGATCTTTGCAAAGCTTTGGGCATTTATTTTGAAGTCCAGGGAAGGTGGTAACTCAAGGACCTCTCAAAGTAAGACCTTTGTTTCTTTGTGCTCCATTTCCCTGTAAAACAGAGCTGGGATTGCCACAGGACTGGGAGTTAAAGGGCATCAGCTGTCCTGGTACCAGAGGTGAGTGAATGCTGACATTTAACCCTGTGCAGGTTAATTTGGGGCTTGCATAAGGGAGGATCCCAAATCCTGCACACAGAAGTGAGCAGCTGGTGTCCTGTCTCACCTTCCCTGCACCACTCCCAGCAGATGCAGCTCTTCCCACACTGCTGGACTCACCCTCCCTCTTGGCAATGGCATTCCAGTGCCCAGCACACTGAGTGACTCTTACCCTCGAAATGCTCTGAGACAGAAACTCTGACATTTTCTGGTGGCTCAGGAAATGCATTAACCCCTTTGGGATCTTCCTGGGAGGGAAAGCACTGGGGCTTGGCATAACATGGGATGTGCTCGGAGGGAAGAGCAGATGGAGTGGCACCGAGTTGCCTGATCTACAAATCCTCGAGGTTTCAAAGCTGGCCCTGTTTCTTTCTTTTCAAATGTCAGTGAATGGCAGCAGGACTGTGGAGAAAAGAAAAAAACCTGCTCCTGGAACTCTCTGGGTGTTTTCCAAGTGGCTTCCCTAATTTTTCACCCACCTGCACCTTAACTAGTTTCTCACAACAGAGCCCAGGGGCAGGAAAACTGCTGGAAAACGCTGCTGGGGACTGGGGGATCATTTCCCACCTGCTTTGTGTTCCCCTGAACAGCTGTAAATGACAACACAAACTGCGAAGCAGCAGGGAATTGGAATGCCTTCCACAGCCATTCCTACACTGATCCTCGGGAAATTAATTCAAATACTTGCCTGGGATTTGGGGGAGAAACTCGTTAATTCAATGAATGAAGGAAGGGAGCAAAGTGAAGCAGGGCCTGGCTGATTCAGGGGAAAGGAGAAGGAATTCCTGCCAGGAATGTGGCTCATCCTGGCCTTTGGAAAAGGGACAAAGCCCATGCTGAGCCCGTGGCCAGGGAGAGCAGGGCCAAGAGCAGAGCTCCCCTCCCCTGGGAGACGTTTGGGATGGAAACACCCCCCGTGCTGCTCTGCTGTGTTTGGCTGGAGATGTTTGCCACGATTTCCATAAAGATTAAAGGCCTCTCCTGCATTTGTTCACATTCAGAACAAGCTCAGAATACGCCTCTGGGTGGAAGGCACTGCTGAAAACAGCACTTTGAATACATACAGCTCTGGAACATCCTGACTCAAATGGCTTATTAAAAGCCTTCCCCAGATATATCAGGCTAATCAGAGTGCTAGGCTGGCTTGTTTGCTGCATTCCAAGTGGTAATCCTGTCAATAGGCTGTTCTTCACACCTGCAGGTCCCCCCAGATGAAGAGCAAAACATTTTTAACACTGAGAAATTCTCTCTCTTTCCCCCTGTGGTCAGCTCTTCCCTGGCATATCTGGGGCTGGTTCCAGACCACTGTGTTCTCTTAGTGAGGCAATTTGATATTCTGAGAATTAAGAGGCCAACAGAATATAAAACTAGGCCAGAGTCTTCTTTCCAACAAGTACAAAAAAAGAGAGTTGTCATTGCTCTCCCAACCTCCTGATGCTGGAGGTGGTCAGAAGTAGCAGAATTCCAGGCACAGATCTTACTCACCAAGTAGCTGACACCTGGGGACCCTTCACTGCTGAAGAGGCAACAAGGACATCCTTGTCCTGGTCATCTTTGGAGAAACACTCATCCCACAAAGCTTCCTACATCAGTCTAATGGTGCTGAGTATCCCTTTTCTCACAGGATGGCAATACTGTCAAGGTAAATTGTATGAAAAAGTGCCTGTGTGGAAGAGCCAGAATGAGACTGAGAGAACAAAGGACGAGTCCAGGCCATGTCCTGGGGGATTTGTAGCAGCTGGGACCAGGACATAAGGATGTCCCTGATCCATAAGGATTTCCCTAAACCAAGCCCAAGTCCTATCTCTGTGACAGAACAACACTGTTTTACACCAGCCAAATGATTCAAATCCTCACTTGGAGTCTTGTGTGGCTTGGCCTTGGTTTGGAGAACAGGCAGAGGATGATCCCCTGCAGGACTGTCAGCCCTGAGCTGGCTCCCCTCCATCCCCCAGGCACTCAGAACACTCCCCCTGACAAGTTCTATGTCTTGCTGGTCTTTGTTTCACCACATTTGGGGGAAAGCAAACCAACCTTTTGCATCTGAGTTCCAAAAAGCCTTCAAATATCCTTTGAAGGCCAGAAATATTTCAAATATTTCCAGAAGGCCCTCAAAAACAATAATGGTGTGAGAGAGCTGGAGCTGTTCAGCCTTGAGATGAGAAGGATCTGGGGAGACCTGAGAGCCCCTTCCAGTGCCTAAAGGGGCTCCAAGAGATGGAGAAGGACTTTGGATGAGGGCCTGGAGTGACAGGATAAGGGGGAATGGCCTTAAGCTGAAGGAGGGTAGACTTAGATGGGATATTGGGAAGGAATTGTTCCCTGGGAGGGTGGGCAGGCCCTGGCACAGGGTGCCCAGAGAAGCTGTGGCTGCCCCAGCCCTGGAAGTGTCCAAGGCCAGGTTGGATGGGGCTTGGAGCAACCTGGGCTAGTGGAAGGTGTCCCTGCCCATGGAAGGGGGTGGAACAAGATGAGCTTTAAGGTCCCTTCCAACCCAAACCATTCTGGGATTCTTTGATGCCTTCAGAGGGGCAAGTCACTGAGGGCTTTGCCTTAGTCTTGAACTGTCCTTCAGGCACCAGAGGAGGCTGTGCATTCCCATCCTGTGGTCTCTTGCTGTGACCATCTGGGCTGCCTGAGTGCTTGAGGTCAGGCTGGATGGGGTTTGGAGCAACCTGGGCTAGTGGAAGGTGTCCCTGCCCATGGAAGGGGTTGGAACTGGATGAGCTTTAAGGCCCCTTCTGACCCAAACCATCCTGTGACTCTCTAAGAGCATGTGGGAGATGGACTCCTCTCCATCTCCTCTCCTCTCCACACTTCCATCTAGATCCCCTGGCACCTCCCAGAAGCTGAAGTGCCACAGCCCTGCCCTCAGCAGCACCTGCAGGAGCAGTTTTGCTTGGCCTGCACTGCTTCAGCCACAGCCCACCTCAATTTGTCATTGTCACCTCCAATCACTCTGTTCACTGACACCAAACGAGCCTGATGGAAAATTGGAGCCATGGTTTATTTAGCAAGACTTAAGGGCACCCTTCCAATTATAAGTTTGGAAACAAAAGTTCCAAGTAAAATAAATGCAAAACTCAATCAGCCCATGTGTAATGAGGACAATCCTTTCTGGTTGTTTAACCTCTCCTACTCTGCAGTGCTGAGACAACCCACAGCCAGCAGAGCTTTTCAGGTCCCACCACAAAACCCTACAGCTCTGGTCTTCTCGAGCCAATTTGCAGCACCAGTGAGCAGTGCTTCTCCTGGATCCTGCTGTTACATCTTACTGCCTCTATTTTTCCCTTCAGCTGTCCCCTATTTCCTTCCTTTTCTTTTTAATTTTCTTCCCCTTCTCAAAAACCCAGGTATTAGTGACCCTTCTTCTACTTCCACACCAGGTTGTACCAGCTTCATCCTAGTTTAACATACCTGTTTTCCACCTTTTATTTCCTTCCCAGCTACAAGATTCTTAGCCTTCACTTCCACAGTTTCCTGGTTCCCACAATAATCTGCAGCTCAGCTGAGTCCAGATACAACAGAATCTTGTCCAATTCTGCCAAGGAAACCTTGCAGGAAAACACTGCCTGTATGGCTGTTTTATGAGCTGGGGATCTTTTGGAAGTGATTAGCTTTCTGTCTCCTATGATCTATGGGGACACGTTAGCAGCAGCCACAGCCAGGAACAGGTTCTTTTGGGCAGTTTACAAGAGCAAGTTTTCCCTTGGCCGCTTTGGCAAGGCCTGGCTGTGACGTTCAGTCCAAGTGGCAGCACCGATCCATCAGCCTGTGCCTGCCAAGGCCCGGGGGAGGCTGTGCTGCGAGGGAAGTGCCTCTCCTCTGGCCTGGCTTTTGGGGACTATCTCCCTTTGGTGGGCTCCTGCTGCCTGTGGTTTGCCTGTCTGAGCCCTGGCTGAACTGTGCTGGCTTTTCTGCCTCCCACAGTGTGGGCAAACACACAAGCAGGGGCTGGGTGAACAGACTGGCACGTTAACAACGTGCCTTTCCCTTCTCAGACATTTTGCCTTGCTCATCTCATGTCCCAGCCCTCTGCCAGGACCAAGAAGACTCCTTTCCAAGTGGTGTCACTTTGTAATGGGATCATTTGGTCACAATACCCGTGCTCTGGTCCTTGCCCCCTCCTAAGGCAGTAGGAAGCCTTAAAAATGTCTGTAGGAATCATCAGCTACCCAGAGACACCAGAGAAGGACACTGCAATTAACAATTCTCCTTCAAACCTTCCCATTTATCTTCTCTCAGGTTTGACAGTGCCTGAGCACAACACCCAGTTCAGACTTCCAGCACCCAGCTGGTCTCTTCTGCTGCGAATTTCATCTGCAGCTTCATTTCTTTACCCTACCTGACCAGTGAGAGGCAATGAGGAGAGACACAATGTCTTCAGAAAGGTATTCATGTCACAGGATCATTGAGGTTGGAAAAGACCCCCAAGACCATCAAGTCCACCCTGTGCCCGATGCCCACCTTGTCCCCCAGCCCAGAGCTCTGAGTGACATGGCCAGTCCTTTCCTGGACACTGCCAGGGCTGGGCACTCCAAACCTCCCTGGGCAGACCCTTCCAAGGCCTGACCACCCTTTCCAGGCAGAAATTCCTCCTGCTGTCCCCTCTGGCCCTCTCCTGGCCCAGCCTGAGGGCATTCCCTCTGCTCCTGTTGCTGTTCCCTGGGAGCAGAGCCTGACCCCCCCCAGCTCCCCCCTCCTGGCAGGGGGTTCAGAGAGCCAGAAGGTCCCCCCTGAGCCTCCTTTTCTCCAGGCTGGGCCCCCCCAGCTCCCTCAGCTGCTCCTCATAGGACTCACACTCTTGTCATCCTAAGGCTGATGTCACAGTTGCCCTCTGATGGTGCCTGTACCTGTTCACTGGCCATCAACTCTCACTCCTTGTGTTCTTCCCTGAGTAGAATCACATTCCCTCTCAGTTCAGACTCCTCAAGATCCAGTTTCAAGCCTTAGATGTGCAAAAGCAACTTCCTCTTCCAGACAACTCAAGTGCTGTTCTCCAGACCAACATTTTATTGCACAGCCATAGAAAATTACAGGGGTCACTGGTTTCTGAGTGAAATGGGAAAACAAAGGAGTCCTTCTTAGTTCTCAGGAAAATTATTTTGTTCCCAGCAGCAGGAGAGGCTTCCAGAAGACAAAGTCACCTGGGCCTGTCTCCACAGGATGGTGCACATTGCACCATCCCCTTCAAACAGTCCCAAACCAAAGAGTCCCTGCCTCAGCCATGGTCCTTGCCACGCAGAGCAGAGCCCTGCAGGTCGTGGAGCAGCCTGAGCTCTCACTGGCTTCCTTCAAAAGCCTCCCCAGCAGGGACCGTGAGCAAAACCTCCTGATCACCAAGTGACACAGGTCAGGAAATGCCACCAGAGCCTTCCATGGGAAGGTGAGTAGTGAGTGAATGAGAGCACAGCTTTGAGCACATGTCCAGTTCAACTGGAGAGGAAGGATCTGCCACATTCCCCCCTAACAGAGGTGTGGAGCCACCACTGAGACACTGCCTGGCCAACTATGAATCTCTGAAGCATTAAATAACACAGAACAATACCTTTAGCTAAGAGGCTGCAGCCTGTGCCACTGGGGCAGTCAAGGCAAAAAAGAAGTCAAATGATTTGACCAAATTCCCCCAGCCAGTAGAAGCCAAAAAAAAAACCCCAAGGTGTGTCCCAATTCCCAGGCCAATGGTCCTGGAGGACCTCCTGGAACTCTTCCAGGTCACCTTGCACACCATCCTCTCAGCACATGCCTACAGTTCTCCTGGCTGGGTAAGGAGGCGCCAGTTCCATGGATTTCTCTCTTCCCAGCTGCTCTGTGCAGGGAGCCCACAATGCCTCACAGCATATGTGTTTTGTGGGAAATACACACTGTTCTGTGCTCGATACAAGCTCTCGGTACAACCTGAATTTATACCTCACTGGCTCTGAATTTTTAAAATGCCTGGAGAGAACAGGCACTCTGCTCAGCAGAACCCAGAAAGAATCAGCACCACTGATCCCTGCACTGCTCTGCTCCGCCTGATCGCCCTTTAAAGCCATTTATTATCCTAATTTTAGGTTTACAAAGTCTGCTGTTGTAAAGTGGGATGTTCTGCTGCCTTCTAACACAGCCCTGGTTCCTCTGAAGGCAGAGAGGAGAGCAGCACTTACCGGGGTTGCTCTTGGAGGTGCGCACGGGGGTGTAATGGTTTTTGGAAGATGTCCTGACTGGGGTGTTCTCTTTGGGGGAGGTATCTATGGCCGAGATAGTCTCTCTTTCACAGTGTCCAATTGGGATTGGTCCCTGCTGCCTTAAGATGTCAGCCAGAGCCCTGGGGAGAGAAAAAGAGGGAAAAAACCACATATTTTCACACAGCAGCTACAATTCAGTGTTTGGACTTCTGCGGTCACAGCAGTTGGATTCCTACCATAAACAGAAAAATAGAAAGGAACAATATTAATAATAAAATAAAAACTATGGTTTAAAAGCTCCCTTTCTTTCTGTGTGTCTGCAGCAAGTATTTCCTGGCTTTTGTTCAGTTTTTCCTATGCTCCCTCTAATTCACTTCAGCCCAGGGTTATGTCACCCCTCCATCATTTTCCTTGCAGTGCAGACGAACTGCTCGTTGCAGCATAAAGCTCCATCCAGAGTCACTGCTGCCCCCTCCACAGCCCTGGGACCTGCCAAAGGTGACACCAAAAGTGCCCTCCCCAAGCCACACTTCTTTAAGATTGACCAAAATTAGGAGTCTGGTCCCCACACTCCAAAAATCCCTGGTTTTTCTGCACAAAGCTCCAGCCAAAGCACCGGGGGGAGGGAGTTTTCCAAAGGAGAACCAGCAGCCCAGAAGAAAAGGATTAAACGACATTCCCGGGTTAATGTCAGCACAGCTATTAGCCTACCTTGAGCTTTCTGCTCATTAGGGATTTCTTTAATGGTGCAGAGGTTTCTCTGCTATTCCCCAAGAAAAAGCAATGCCACACAGTTCAGTTGCAGCCAGTGTTTTCCCCTTGGATGACTGGATACTCCAAGATTTGTTTTCCTCTGTGAATATCATGGACACAGTGGAATAATCCCAGCGTGAAATGCACTGATTTTCTTCGGGCAGCCACAAGCTCTCACTGGAGCCACAGGATAAAGAGGAAGGGGTTATAAGGAACAGTGGCCTTTGAAAGATGCTGGGGTTTGAAAGGCTCTTTTCTCTTGGCACAGGGAATATGTCTAATGTCACCTCAGGTACCAAGGAAGATGGAAGGAGGAGAAACTCCTTCATTGCATATTGATGAGCACGATGCTGGGGTTGCTGATATCTACTGGCATTCCTTAAATGCCATATTTCTGGTCTTTCATACGAGAAATAGTTTGGGACTCGAGTCCCTTCCATTTTCCAAATCATTTCCTCTCCAGACTGCTGTCCCTGTGCATAATGGATTGCAACACTAATGTGCTCTACAAAAGAAACTCTTGGAAGATCTCAGAGGCTCCTGAAGAGGATTATGTGAGTTCACAACCATCCTGTAGAGAATAAGGATATTTTTAACCTTTTTTTTTCGATTATTTATTTTGGATTGTAGAAAGAGCACACATAGGGGCTGTAACCAACCATACAATATCTATATGTGCACACATACAGGTACATGTGGAGAAAAGGGATTGCTGTTTGCAGGGACATGAGAACACAGATTTTATTTTGTGCCAAGACAGGCTCAGAGAGCAGTAAGAGGTAGATACTGAGCCTTGTCCCAAGTCAGGACTCCTTTTGTTTGCTTCTAAATCCTCACTGAAAGAAAAGAACTGGCATTTGGTGTTCTCCAAAAGCTGCTGAATTCCCGTGGGTTGGCACAGGTCTGTGGGTGCTCCCCATGGACAATCATGCCAGAGGTATCTGTAACTGGCTACAACCTGCAGGACATGCTGGAAATTTGGGCTTCTTGCCCGAGGGTGTAGAGAATCTGAGTGGCAGAAAATGGATCTGAAGCTGAGGCCTGAGGTTCCTGCCCCTTGGGACACTGCACAGTTCCCTCCTGAGGATCCATCCACCCACCAATCCTGATGGATTCCATGCCAGAGGGTTGCAGCCCAGCACCTCCCCACTGCATTCCAGACCCTGCTGACGGGGGAGGATGTGGGAACAGAACGAGCTCTGTTTGGCACCACCATCCAGTTCATCCTTTTGGAGACAACACATTGTCTAGAGGCAGCAGGTTGGCAGAACTGAGCCCTTGGTACATATCTGCAAGATATATTAAGCATCAGATGACCATTTAATGGCATCTGCAGGACAGAAATGCTAAGAGTCATTTTTCAATCACAGAGATTGTATTAGCACCATTATTTACTGGCCCACAGTGGTTTGGGCTCATTTAGAACACTTGTCCAAGACACTCTTAGTGTCAAGACGGCAATCACTCAGAGAGCAGAGGAAGGTGACAGATGAAGATAACACTAAAACACTGTATCAAACACTGTATTCCACTTAGCTTAATGCAATAGAGCCAGCTGGGCAGGAGCAGCCCCAGCAGGGGCTGGCTGGGGTGGGGAACACATTGGGAACACCAGGATGGGATGTGGAGCTGGAGGTACTGCTGGGGTGGACATGGGAGAGCACAAAGCAGTTCTGCCTGAAGCTCAGTGTGTTTGACCTGATCAAGAGAAGCCCCACATGTCCCCAGTGGGGAGCTGAGAAGGTGACAGAGTGGGGCTGTTTGTGCAGCTGTGAAGAAAAGGAGACAAGAGGCACTTGGTTTGACAGAAGAACATCACAGGGGACAGCAAAGCACTGGAACAGGGATCCAGGGAGGCTGAGGGATCCCCATCCCTGGAGATCTTCGAATTCAGCTTGCAAAGGCCCTGAATAACCTCCTCTGCCATTGAAGATGGCCTTGCTTTAAGCAGAATGGCAGCAGCAGGAACCTCCAGGGGTCCTTTCTAGCCTCATTTCTGCTGCAATTCTGAGTCGAGGACCAGCTTCCACTTCAGGTCAGCTTGTTTCTCCTCATTCTTCTGCCCTTTTTGCTGCTGCTGTTACTCTCTGGATGGGGTTTGATACACCTGCATGGACAATTCAGTTCCATTCACTAAGAATAATCAAGCCAGTCCAAGTGAATTTCCCCTGGAACAACTGAAGCTGCTGGGAAGTGCCTCATCCTCTCAGTCCTTACCCCCCTGAGAGCTGAACCCTCAGCCTGCTGCCCTTTGTGAGCACAAAGCCACGTGCCCAGGACAACGTTTCAGATTGTGGTATTTATGACAAACAAAAGTACCACTCAGGTATTTGATGAGTACAAATTTAATCCCTTTCTTTCATCTTGAAGGGATAGTAATAATGAGAGCTCCTGTCATTATTGTTGGTCCCAACATACTAAAGGAATGATTTTGGTGCTGTCCCATCTGAAATGGAGGACACTGTTGCTCTCAGACACTGCAGGAATCCCAGGTGATGCTCAGGAAAGAGATGTCTGCCCTGTCAGCCTGCACAGGAGATAAAAGTGAACACATCTGTCCAAAGCAGCCCTGGCTCATCAGTGGAAGGGACTAATCCAGTGTAAGCTCAGCAATGCTGAAGGTGTAGTTCCCTAAACACACCAAGCTGTGTGTCCTAAGTGCTCCCTTCTCATCCTCTTCATGGCTACACAGAGAAAAAAGACTGTTCGGCACCAGCAGAACGAATATTAGAGGTGGAGGGGAAAGTCCAACTTGGATCAAACTGGTTATTTCCTTGCCAATTCAATCACACTGCTGTGTGTGATCCAGTTTATTTCCATAAAGCCCGGAGGGTGGAAGGTCAGCCCCACTTAACTGAGGAAGGATTTGGTTGGTATAAGTCTCTTGGGTGCAGTTGTCTAATTGCAAAGCTTCAACAGACCAGAGAAGAGAGTCATTGAAATATTTGGGTCTTGCGTGCGCAGCCATTTGGGTACATTTAGTGCCACTGATGTCAACACCATCCTAATCACCTGCCCAAGGATATGAGACACTTCAGAAATCTTTCTGTGACGACACATCCCTTATCTCAGGAAAACAAACCTCCCTGACTGCAACGTGTCACCTGTGGCAGTGGCTGGAGCAGCCGGAGCAGCACAATCCCCTCCGGAGATAACCACTTCTGACACCTCTGCAGCCACGTCAGTGCTGGGACAACACTACAGCTTCTTTCCCCCGGAACCCAGAACAGCCACTGTGACATCAGGGATGCTGTCCCAGGCCAGTGCTGGGCCAGCAGTGAGGGAGGGAG
This sequence comes from Margarornis squamiger, assembly GCA_035222235.1. Taxonomy (NCBI): domain Eukaryota; kingdom Metazoa; phylum Chordata; class Aves; order Passeriformes; family Furnariidae; genus Margarornis; species Margarornis squamiger. Next base: position 10,631,319 of record JAWWTY010000038.1, read on the forward strand.
GGAAACCATGGCAGGACAGCCCAGGCCAGGGCCTGCTCTCAGGTGCCTTGTCAGGGAAGGCTCTCCTGGGACTCTGGACAAATTGAGCACTTTGGGAATCGCAGAATCACAGAAGATGCTGAGCTGGAAGGGACTCACAAGGAATATCCAGTCCAACCCTCAGCCCTGCACAAACCCATCCCCAAGAGTCACCCCCTGTGCCCCAGAGCATCATCCAAACCCTCCTGCAGCTCTGGCAGCCTTGGGGCTG
>JAWWTY010000038.1:10639203-10660856 GCA_035222235.1 Margarornis squamiger
GGCACCGGCACCGGCACCGGCACCGGCACCGGCACCGGCACCGGCACCGGCACCGGCACCGGCACCGGCACCGGCACCGGCACGGCGGGGAGCCCGCACGGGCACGGGCACGGGTACGGACCCGCACAGGGATCCGCACACGGACAGGGACATGGACAGGGACAGGGATCCGCACACGGACCCGCACATGGACCCGCACACGGACAGGGACATGGACAGGGACCCGCACATGGACGCGGACACGGACCCGCACACGGACACGGACACGGACACGGCCCCGCCGGCCCCGGGGAACGCGGGAGCTCCGGGCGGCTCCGGCGGGCAGAGAGGGAAGGGACCGGCGGGCGGGCAGGGACAGCGGCGTGGTCACTACAGATGTGCGTGGTGTGCAGCCACTGACTCTGTCCCTGGGAATGTGGTCCCTGCAGGGATCTAGTCCCTAAAGGTGTGTGTAGCCACTGTCCCTGTCACTGGGGATGTGGTCCTTGCACGGCTGAGAAGGCATTTGGTCCCTATAGGTGTGTGTGGGGTGTGGCCCCTGTCCCTGGGGATGTGGTGCCCTGAGGTGTGTGTGGCCCCTGTCCCTGTCCCTGGGGATGTGGTGCCCTGAGGTGTGTGTGGCCCCTATCCCTGTCCCTGGGGATGTGGCCCCTGCAGGGATAGGCAGGGCTGTGGTCCCACTGGATCAGCTGTCGGCACAGTCCCTGTGGAGCTCCATGGACAGCAGCCCCTCATGGGCTCAGAGGGACCACGATGGCTGTAGGTTTGCAGTCTGTATGGTCCCTCATAGTGTGTGCACTGGATATTGCTCCTAAAAGTGTTTACGGGTTGATGTGTGTGGGGAATGTGGTCCCTAAGAATGCTTGAGGGCTCCACAGACCCAGTAGGTGTGAGTGTCAAGGATGCCCTGGACACGTGATATGTTCCCTGTCAGTGGGCGTGGGAGGTACAATCCTCATGGATGTGTATGAGCAGAACTTATAAATGGACACAAACTGTTTGGGTTGGGGAACCTAGAGAACATGCAGCCTCCTGGGGTTGATGGAGTCCCGATGTCAGGCCCACTCAGCTCAGGGGCAGAGCTCCCTCACCTCTCCAGAATCAGAATCACAGCATATCCCAAGTCAGAAGGAACCCACAAGGATCATCAAAGCCAACTCCTGGCCCTGCCCAGGACACCCCAAGAATCCCACCACGTGCCTCCAGGAGGTTCCTGTCACAGGGCAGCACAACCTGCTGCTGGACAGTTGTTGCCCCCAGGGCTGTCAGGCCCCACCAGGGCCATGCTGCACCCCCTGCACTGCCACCCCCTGCACAGGGACAGCTCCCAGGCTCCACAGGGATTGCTGTCCCATTGGCACCTCACTGAGCACAGCTGAGTCCCAGCTCCCTGCTGCAAGGACTCAGGGTGGAGAAGGTGGCACCCGCCACCCCAACCTGTCTGAGACACTCCCCACTTCAAACTGGTTCCCCTCCAGGGCAGCTCTGGGTGCTGCAGGGATGGGCTGGCAATGCCCTGGGCTGGCCATGCCCAGTGTCCCTGGCACAGCCACCACACATTTGTTTAAGGCAGTTTTGAGCAGGATTCCTTCAGGCACAGAAGGTTTCACTGCTGTGAGCCACAGCCACCAAGCCAGCATTTCCTCAAAGTCCTGGTGCTTCCCCCGTGTCCCACTGCAAACTAAACTAAAGCCTTTACAAACATTTCCTGAAGACATACAAGGTGCTGCCAGCTGGAAGGACACACAGAGGACAGCAAGGAATCACAGCAAAAGGAGCACAAGAAGATGGGAACTGCAGTGACGCCCTGTAGCTGCAGGCAAGCAGTTTTTAGGAGAGTGGGGAATGTGGGGTAGGGGAAGTGGAGGGGAATGGGAGAACCAGCCCTAAGAAATCCCCTACATTGCACCCTGTGAATCATTTCCTCAAGCTACCAAGAAAGCTCATTTTATAACTGTCTTAGGAGATCCCTAAGGGGTTGGCCAAGAAAGTTCTAGCTCTGCCATCTAAAGCTGCTCAGATGCTGGGGGACACCCGGAGAAGTCAGGTGACCACTTCATTCCTCAAGCAGACCCACTCTTCCATGGCCCAAGGAGTATTGGTTTAAGGCAAGTGCCTGGGTCTCCCTGGTAAATCCACACCAAGGTGTCCCCAGGCCTGACCCCCACCTCGAAACTGAGGTCTAGGACCAATGTGGCCATGTGGGCACCCAGATGGCAGTTTGAGCTGGTTTAATGCATGTACCCTTCTGAGCCCTGGACAACATGAGCCCAGCTCATCTGTCCTCCCCTTGCTCTCATTATGGGTGACCTCCAAAACCTGACATCAAAGATCATAAAGCAGATGAGACCAATGTTGGGAGGTCATTTCCAAATACTGTGGGCCTCCTGCCATGGCTTCATCAAATTCACCACAGAAAGCACCCTCAACCACAAGTTACCTTCAAACTCTGTCCCTGCTTCTCCAAGGCAGGTGCTTCGTGAAGTGTGGGAAGCATCAGAGTGGCACAATCTGTGTCCTTCCCTTGCTGGTTGGTCCATCACACCGAAACAGGACCCAAGGTCTCGGAGCAGCTCTGTTCAGGGGAGGGGAGAAAACCCAACACCCTCTCCCAGGTGGGCAAGGCCGCTGCCAAAGGCAATGCTCAGGGACAAGATCCAGAGTTTTTGAGAGATACAGAACAGACACTCCTCTGTCCTTACGCCAAAAGTTACAAGGGCACAGAAAAACCCTAGTGGAACTATATCCCTGGGGAACAGCACTAAATGTTAAGCATTGTGCCCCACAGAATATGTGGGGTCTGAGGCTTGCCTTTCCTTAGTGTGCCTGTGCAGCCTCCAGAACTGGCTGAGTCTCGGACTCCACGTGCTCCTGTGATACCACCGTGGCTTTGGCACAGCGAGGTAATGCTGAAACACCCAGATGCCTCTGCCTCCTGCTGCTCAATTTATCAACACCAACAAGCTAAAGAAGGACAGAGTCTCCCTGGATAGCCGGTATAATCCCATTGCCTTGCCGAGAGCCAAAAGAGGGGATAGAAAGAGCTAAAGCAGATGTGAAAAGAAGGAAACGGTCCCCGAGGAGCAGTGTTGGGTTTCTGGGACTTTCCTGGGATTTGAAGCCGCGTTGCTGGCTGTGGAAGGAAAGGACGAGATGTTTGCAGAGGAAATGCCTGTGCTGCACATCCAACCCTGCCCGGGGAAGCTACTGTGGTGACAGCTCCGCTCCCCAACTTCAGTCCCACCTGGAAGTCACTCCAAAATCTCCAGCACTTTCTCTTTTATCTCACATCCCGTCCTCCCCGGGTTGTTTTTGGCAGCTTGACTGTTTCAGAGCTGTTTTCTTGTTTATCTTCTTTGCTGGGTGCTTTCATCTCTGTGCCGGAGCTGCCGCGGCTTCAGGCAGCGAGGGGAAGTGCAGGCTCAGAAACTCCTGCTCCATCCAATTCCCGCACAGAACCCTTCCCCTTTAGCCCCTTTTCCTGCCACCCCTTGTCGGCCTCTGATGACTTTGTGAGGAGTTTATAACGAGTCTGATGTGCTCAAAAGCTGATTCTTCCTCGTCAAGGGATTAAACTGTGACTGCGAATCTTCATTAAAACCAGCCCAACACTTTGGACCTAATTTTTCTTCTAAAATTAATGTAGCTACAAAAATCTAATAATAGGAGTTTGGAAGATTATTTCTATGAGGCTGGATTCTTTCTTGCTTGACTAGGTATGGCTGGATCCCGAGTTTGTTACAAGGAGTCTGTTCACTGCCAGGTACAAGACAGGCAGTGAATGGAAAGCAGGCAGGGGAATGTGAGGGGAATAAATGCAATGAGAGCGGGCACAGACACAGCAGGGCTCACACACAGCAGGATGGGCAGTGCCAGATGTGATCAGCTTCTCATGCAGCTTCCTGAGCAGCTGCCTTCAAATAAAGGATGAGAAACTACCCCAGAACAGGGACATTTCCTCAGCTTTTAGTGGCTGGTTGATTCTCTGGTGCCTGAGAGAATTCTGTGCTTTTGTACAGTTTGAGGAGCTGTGATGATCTTGCCCCACGTGAACAATCAGTTTCTGTGTCACTCCTCTCATCCCTTCCCACGGTGACAGTGGCTGTCCCCACTCATGCTGTCCGTCCCACAGCTCTGGCGTGTCTCTGATTTCAGGGCATTCTCTGCCCTCGAGCTGCTCTTCTGTCTCAGGGAAGGGACTGGGGGAGGAGGTGCCAGGCCATTAACAGATGTGTGTGCACAGCTTTCCAGACAACCTTCCTTTCCAGACAACCTTTCTTTCCAGACAGCCTCCCCACCTGGGGACCAAGGTGCCACCAGCCTGGACAACCAAGGTCCCTGGATGGTGCAGTGACCTCACTGACGTGTCACCAGGCAGAGCCTTGGCCAGGCAGTCCCTCAATGCACTCCCCTGACATGGCCATGTGGGTCATCTGTGAACAGAAGACAAAGAAACTTCTACAGCAAACTATTAATTCCTCATTATTTATCCAGGTCTGCTTACAGAGAAGGCTTCAGCAAGTACTTTTACCTCTGCACTTCTGCAAGTCCCAAGGTCCTGTTGTGAGGGGAATGGTGTCTTCTCCTGGCAAAACCTGACCAGCCAGACCCACAGAGTTCCTCCAGCAATGCTCTGTGCTCTGTAGGGGGGCAGTGCTGTTGCCTGCATGGCTCACATATTGGGTTTCTACTGCTTTTCCTTTTCCTCCTGGTTTGAACTCCTCTAAAATGCACTTCCTCAGCAAACAGTGGTGTGGGGGTAGAAGAGACACTTTTCTTCTTCCTCCATATGTGGAAGATCTGCAGAAAGACAGCTCTAAGGTCACTACTGTGGCTCCTTCTGAGCTGACAGAGAACTTCTTCACCCAAAAAGCATCTACCTGATAGTGTCCGTACACTTTGTGGAATCTTGTGATGCCATAGCATAGAGTCATGGAATGCTTTGGGTTGGAAGGGACCTTAAAGCTTGTCTTATTCCTTCCATTATCCTGGGTTGCTCCAAGCCTGGTCCAACCTGGCCTTGGACACTTCCAGGGCTGGGGCAGCCACAGCTTCTCTGGGCACCCTGTGCCAGGGCCTGCCCACCCTCTCAGGGAAGAATTCCTTCCCAACAGCCAATCTAAACCTTCTCTCTGGCAGTGGGAAGCCATTCCCCCTTGCCCTGTCACTCCAGGCCTTTGGAAATAGTCTCCCTCCATCTTTCTTGTGGGCTCCTTCCCAATATTAACAGGAAATAAAGCACAAGGGAAACCCTCCAACTCTCCACTGCAGTATGGGACATCCCCTGGGGATCCAGGCAGAAAGAAGGGAATGGAGAGACCTCAGCATGGGCTTCTTCTCCTTCACTGGTACCTTCTGTGCAAGGGCTCCTCCAACCATGCTCACCCGTTTAGAAAGACCTTTAGAACAGCTTTGGCTTTCTGCCTTTGCCAAGGGGGCCCTTGCTCCAGGCTGGGTGTTGCTGAGCCCATGTAGGGCCATGTGCCAGGGGGTGTAGCCCCTGAGAGTGCAGGTCCCTGCCCCACCCTGCCTGGGGGGCTCAGCTTCCTTCCTCCAGCTGCATCTGCACAGAGGGAAACCAGGGAGAGCTTGTCTTTTCCACGTCATTACTGTCACTGTTGTTATTTCCATCACCTTTATGGCACAAATGTCTCACTAACACCAGGGCAGACTTCTCTTCCCAGCACCTACCCAGGCACCGCTCCAGCAGTGGCCAACAGATGCAATTTTTCCATGGGCTCTGGCAAACCCTGCAGTCACTCTTCCATTCCCATTGTCCTGCTGCTCAAGGCACTTCATCACCAGCCAGTCTGAGGCAGGAGAAGCCATCCAAGTCAGCAGAGGAGCAGATGGAAGGAGCAGGTTGGATGTTCCCACACCCTGCACGGTCATTACCAAGCCACGGGCTGGGGGCAGGTGATAACACCAAAGAGAGATGAGAGCAATTAACAGTGATGTTAATGATCCCAGGCTGACGCCAAGCCCAGAAATATGATGAGACACTCAGAGAGCTCCCTCCACTGAGACAGTTGCTGGCTCTGGAACCCCACCAGCCTCGTGTCCATGCCCACCTCACCCAGGCCACCATGGCCAACCTGGACATAGACACCTGGAGCTGATGTGAGCAGGCATTTTTCTTTTCTCCAAACAGCTCATCAAAGTGGTTCTTTGGCTGTGACACTTTTATCTGGATGCATTAATTTAGCAGTAGGAACCAGGCACTGAAATGACACAGGAGAGCATATTTGCAGCCTGCCATAACTTGGGAAATGGTGTGATCCCAGAGCTCATCTTCTCACAGATCCCCCAGGACTGTAACAGCTCAGCCCTACCTGTCCCACACATCTGCCTCACCCCTGCAGGAAGGCTTCAGACCTTGTTTAAAGCCTGGGAAGAACCCAGACATCTCTTGGACAGCACCTCAGCAAGGCTGTGGTTATGGCACTTCCAGCTACAGTCATATCAAATGCTCCTTTCCTTGCAAACCAGGAGTCTCTTGGGCTCCAGCAAGTCCAATCCATGTTCCTGCAACCACAGAACGGGGAGTCCTCCCCTGGAGTGCTGAGGTCACAGTGCTCACCCTCAGGACTGAGAACATCATCAACATCCTTGGTTTCTGATCTCTGCTGGAAGGGGATGGAAGCCAGAGTATGATGGTCACCCAGTGCCAGCTGGGACAGTGAGCTGGGCACAAGGAATCCTTCACAGCTGTCCCTGTGGCCCCTGTTACAGACTGGGGGCATTTCTCCATCACCCTCCTCTGCTGGCACTGGCATTGGCACTGGCAATGGCACTGGCATTGGCACTTCCAAAACTTCTGTGCTATTCCCTGTCATCCCCACAGCTCTGGGTGCCACCACCCACCACGGAACTGAACAGCAGTCCTGGAGAGGACCATCTACCTGCTCCACTGGCAACATCACCCTCTTCTGGAGGGCATGCTAAGGTCACCTTTCAGCACTTCTCCTGCACTTCAGTAGAGACCTTGGAAGTACCTTATCTCCCAGAGGTTAAACTCAGGCCCTGGGCATTAACCACTACATCCTAAACCTTGCCTGAGCCCTGGGCAGGCAAAGGCAGGCTGTAGGTATTGTGGGACTACAAGGAGGCTACAATGGAGTCTGCAGCTTGTCCAAGCCCTTGGAGTGCTGTGTTTTCTGCCCAGTCTCTCAGGTTTGCTTTGTAGTTGGCACACAGGCTGTGCTGCCTGGATCTGCAAGAGCTCTTTAAGGAGAAACTAAAGTCCTGGGAAAAACAAAGGCTGAGGCAGTTCCAGTGGGTGTCACATGGATGGCAACTGCTGGGGCTGTTCCCATCCTGCTGAGCCCTGAGGCTGAGTCAGAGCCCACAGGAGGAGAAGGGACAGGAATATTGGCCCAGACTCCATCGATTGTGTGTCTGCAGCAGTGGGATTGGGGCTGCAGGAATGACTCTCTGTTTTCCTGAGGAGAAGAGAGGATTGACTGTCTCTTTCCCTGAGCTGTAACTGAGGCAATTTCTGCTGTCCAGCTCACAGGTGGAGAGCTGAAGTTTGGTGTCAAGGAGAAGTAGGAGTACCCAAGCCACTGGAGCCTCCCTGGAGCCCAAATCCAGAGGCAACCTGCACTGGGAAGCACCTTGAATCTGCCCCAGACGTGCCTCAGCCACCCCTGTCCTGCAGGGCCACAGCCCAGGCTCTGCTTGGCCCCTCAGCATGAAGGAATACTCTGCCCTGGGGGGTCTCCTGGGCTCCCACCCTGCTGTTGGGGGGATGAGACTCCACTTCCCTGTGAGCAGCAATATTGTACCTTTCCTGGCAGGCTTTGTCTGGTGCCTCCTCATCGCTGCCTCTGAAGGGGGTGACTGCAGTGAGACCTGTGAGGAGCAGAGGCTGAGATGTCTCCAAATGGAGGAGTCCCCATCCCTGGAAGTGTTCAAAAATGTGTGGATGTGGCACCTGGGGACATGGCTTAGTGGTGAACATGGTGGTGGTGCTGGTTGATGGTTGGACTTGGTGAACTTGGAGATCTTTTCCAACCTTAATAATTCATGGATTCTATGAAATCTAAGGATCTACAGAGACTTTTCCTGATTTAACAATGACCATGAGCTTTGTAGAGGGTCTTACACTGCCATCATACTTTTCAGCCTCCTGTCTAGATGGGAATCATAGAATGGAAAAAACCTCCAAGATCATCAAGTCCAACCTTTGACCGAACACCGCCTTGTCACCGAGCTCAGAGCACTGAGTGATCCATGGTCCCCCTCCTGCCCAGCTGGGCAGCCTCAGAGATGTTGATGCCACATAGGGTACCCTAACCCTAACCCATCTTCCCCTTGTGCCCTACTGCAGGAGCATCAGGCCAGCATGAACCCCAAAGCAGAGAGGGGCATGGCAACCAGCTCTCCTCTTCCTCACAGTGGATGAAGCAGCTTGGGTGAGGAAGAATTGTGGGGCATATCCAAAAGTGTCAGGAACAGAGTATGGGAAGAGATAGTTGGAAGAGTTTTGCATGAGATTGAGCAAATGGAGAGCTCTGAAGATGGGGAAGGGCCTGGAGGGGAAGCATGAGGAGCAACTGAGGGCACTTGGCTCTCACAGGGGAGACTCATTGTGGTCTGCAGGCCCTGCTGAAGGGCAGTTCTGTGGGGACCAGGGGCAGCACCCAGGGAATGGCTGGAGTTGGGTCAGGGCAGGCTCAGGTTGGATCTCAGCAGAAGGTTCTTCCCCCAGAGGGTGGTGGGCACTGACCAGGCTCCCCAGGGCAGTGGGCACAGCCCCAAGGCTGCCAGAGCTGCAGGAGGGTTTGGATGATGCTCTGAGGCACAGGGTGAGATTGTTGGAGTGTCCTGGGCAGGGCCATCTGTGACCTGATAAAGGACAGCCAGGCTGGGCAGGAGAACCCTCTGCCCAAGGTCCAGCCCCTGTCTGCAGCTGCTGTGCCAGGGACAGGTTTCAGCACAAGGCAAATGAGTTACTCAGACATGACAGAGCTCTCAGAGAACATGACACATCCTGCCCCCCATCTCTGTAAGTCCCTTTCTTTCTCTTTACAGGAGATTTTTATACCATTTCTAAAATCCCCAGGGATGAGCCAGTTCTTCCCAGTCATTCTTGGGCCAGATGAATGACTGGAAAATGGGAGGATTCAAAAGTCTTTTGAATAGAGCTCCGAGCTCTCTGAAATTAGGATATTTCTCAAGGCTGAGAGGGAGAGACCAAAGAAAGCTGCACCCCAGGCTTGCAGAATTCAGAAAAGATGTGGGATGGGAGCCTTGTGTGCACGGCAGGCCTGGGCAATCCCTGCCATGCACAGGAACAATTGCAGAGCCCCAGGCAGGGGCAGTGGGAGGAGCAGGTCTGATGTGCTGAAGGCAGGCACTGCTGCTCAGGCAGGGTGCCCCTGGGCTTAATGGGAATTCTATTCCTTAAATCTTTGTGCTGCTGCCACTTCACCTGTTTAACCAGCCAAAAGAACTCTTTAGGAGTCCAATTGTTGCTGCCTGAAGCCAGCACATCAGGCCAGGAGAGGCAGGAGGCATCATTCTGAGCTGGGCAGGGCAGCACGGGAGGGAACACACTTTGTTGGGATTTCTGGTCCTGTGAACATCAAAACGCTTCAGAAAACTGGGTTAGTTACACCAGAAATTATCACGGAATCAGAGAATGGTTTGGGTTAGAAGGGGTCTTAAAGATCATCTCACTCCAACCCTGCCATGGGCAGGGACACCTTCCACTAGCCCAGGTTGCTCCAAGCCCTGTCCAGCCTGGCCTTGGACACTTCCAGGGCTGGGGCAGCCACAGCTTCTCTGGGCACCCTGTGCCAGGGCCTGCCCACCCTCCCAGGGAACAATTCCTTCCCAAAAACCCATCTAACCCTGCCCTCTGGCAGTTTGTACCCATTCCTCTTGTCCTGTCACTCCAGGCCCTCATCCAAAGTCCCTCTCCACCCTTCTTGTAGGTACTGGAATGATGTCTGGGAAGCCCCAGGAATGAAAGGAAAGCTGCATTAGGAGTTTTGCTTTGGTGGCAATGTGCAGTGCCTGCTTCCCAGCTTTGTGGTTGCAATTCCCTTTCAGTCCCTGCTCACTGTGCAGGAGGAGTGCCTGGAGAAATGAGGGCAAAGCAGCACCAGTGCGTGTGGGGCTGTTTGCAGGAATGCTCACACGGGTCCAGAGCATCTTTTGCCAAGCTGTGTCTCACTTGGAGGTGGCTGTGCAGCTGTGACAGCTCCCACATATGTGAGCAAATGTGGAGCTGTACCACGGCTGACCCCATAGCTTGGCCTGCACATTGTGCTCTGACCCCACATGGGCAGCTCTTGGAAGAGAGGGCTGAGAGAAACCAGATGGCAAGAAATTGGAGCCTGCAGTGACAGAAAACCCAAATGGAACAGTGAGGGATTCATGAGCAATGTAACCAAGAGCACAGAGGAGTTTATAAGAGATAATGTGGCATCTCTTGGAAACAAGAGGACTCTTAGACTTGGTATCAGGCTACTGACTGGTGGAACTGGTTAAACTGGTGCTGGTAGCACAGGAGCACTCAGGGCGTTTGATGAATCTCTCTGCTCTGTTTGGTCCTCTGCAGTCATGGCCTGACCATGCAGGCAAGAGTCACTGAACAACCAGTCATGGGTCCTGCCCTGTCCCTGCTGCTGTCCCAGGACACAAATGCCACCCTGGCTCCTCACCTTGTCATTTATTTTGCATTTGTAACTGGGTTTTACATTGAAGACTGTCCCCTGCCTTAACCCCCCAGGTACAGCTGACCTCACCTGGTCTGGAGTGACCTGCGCTGATTTATCCTGGCTCAGTTTACTGAAGTCATGCCAGTCCAGAAGCCCTTTGGCCCAGGACATTTCTGGGGTGCCAGGCAATGCTTGCACCTCGTTTGAGGAATTACTGCTCTGAAGCACTGAGGAGTCCATGGGCACATCCCCCCTGCAGCACAACAGACAAAGGAGGGATGGGTGGAAGGCCAAGTGACACCCACATACCCAGGGCTGGAGGGCCAAGAAACCCCACTCTGCAGAGCCTTTATTTTCAGAGCTGTGTATGGATGCAATTCTCACAAAATGCCAAGCACCAATCACTCCGACAGCTCTCCTATTCCCAGTGCAAAGCCCTTCCACTCTGCACCTCCCTGTTTCTCTGTGGGAGCAGAGGAGGAGGTGGTGGAAGCCACAGGCTGCTCTCCCTGTGCCTGGGAAACATTTAGCAAACATGCTTGGGTTTGAAACTTTCCCATTCCGTTTTTATTAATTCTCCCTTTGCAATAATCCTCAATATGCTTCGCTTACACTCAACGAGCAAGAGGGGAGCAGTGCCTCAGTTAATTTAACTCCCACAAATTCCCATCTCTGCTGGGGAGAGATTGTGCTTCCTCACAGATAAAGCAGCTTCTTCATATTTCAAAAGGTTAGAGATTAGATCTGCTTACTGCTGTACTTTTATTAAAATTCCTATTTACATTTTTTTTCATTGATACAATTACAGAAAAGGCAGTAAGAAAAGGCTCCGTTGAGAGCAATCCCTGGACACTGAAATATCCCTTGGCCTGTGGAGTACATGGATGAGGCAGGAGAGAGCCCTGTTTGCTCTACCTGCAGATGGGCAGGAGGAGCTGCCTGTCCTCCTCCTGCACCACGTGCTGAGCACTCAGAAGTAGCACAGAGTGTGACCGAATTTCTCCTCTGGCAAGACAGGAGTTGCGTCTGGACAAGAAGGCTCCAGGGTGACCTTATTGAGGCCTTGCAGTGCCTAAAGGAGCTCCAAGAGACCTGGAAAGGGATTTTGGACAAGGGCATGGAGTGACAGGACAAGGGATAATGGCCTTGAGCTGAAAGAGCGTGGATTTAGACTGGATATAGGAAGGAATCCTTCCCTGGGAGGGTGGGCAGGCCCTGGCACAGGGTGCCCAGAGAAGCTGTGGCTGCCCCAGCCCTGGAAGTGTCCAAGGCCAGGTTGGACGGGGCTTGGAGCAACCTGGGCTAGTGGAAGGTGTCCCTGCCCATGGCAGGGGGTGGCATTGGGTGATCTTTAAGTTCTCTCCCAACCCAAACCATTCTGGGATTCTGTGAAAAGGTCCCTGGAGCATTTTTTTTCCCAGGAAAGAGCTTTGATTTTTCCCTGGTGTGAAGTTCAGAAGAATTTGCAGCTTGGCCTCTGATCCACCCCTTGTGTTTTCCACAGGAGTGTAAAGGTGGACAATGAGCTCCTTGTTGACCCCAGGTAGATCTTTATGCTCCAAAGTCACAGTGATAGTGCAGGACTCTGGGCCACCACTCACATGGCCCTGGGTGAGGAACTGCCTGCAGGTATCAGGAAAGGGGAGAAAAGAAAGCCCATCGAGACTCTCCTAGAGGCAAGTCCAGAGTCCCACCAGCTGGAAGGAAGAACTGGATTCCTTGGGAAGAACGTGGGGCTCCAGTGCTGGCCCACATGGAGCAGAGTGACAGGCAGGGCACGTTCAGTGATGCTGCTCTGGCTCTTGACAAGGAATGAAAGAGGAGAGAGTATGTTCCAAATCCAGCCCCCCTGCACTGACACAGATCCTGTTCACTGCAAATGTGCAAGGCTGTGACCTTCCTGCTCTTGGCTCACTGCACAGCAGAGCAGCGAGCAAAGGGGACACTTGAGCAGCAGTGAAGAGCAAGGCTCCTCCTGTCCAAAAGCAAGAAGAGGGCAGGGCAAAAAGGGTAGCCTTTGCCAAAAATGATAGGACATTGCAAGAGGAAAGGAAGAAAATATTGAATTTACTGTGGCAGATGAGAGGCAGCAATGCACTTTGTGTAAAGCAACACTGGTGGAGTGCAGCAGCAAACAGAGATTCCTAAAGGATTGTCCAGAAAAGGGTGTCTGCAGGTTGTGCAGGGTAAAGGGTTCTCCTCAGCAGGGTCCAGCATAAGGAGGTCTCAGCCATCACCAGAGGGGAAGAGCATGGAATCCCAAAATCTCAGAATCATTGAGGTTGGAAAAGCCCTCCCAGCCCATTGAGCCCACCCTGTGCCCGTTCCCTGCCTTGTCCCCCAGCCCAGAGCACTGAGTGCCACAGCCAGTCATTCCTTGGACACCTCCAGCCCTGGGCACTCCAAGCAGATGGAGGCTGGAAGCCCAAGAGAAGGAGAGCAGGGTGGGAGCTGCGAAGGGGGGGTACCCCAGCTCGGGTTGGGATGCACTGACCTCAGCAGGAGGCACAGGGCAGAGGGACAAGGTGTCCTTTCTCCCACAGCCTTGCTGTGCTCTCGGTGGTTGTGCTGGCTGTGCTTGGTCCCAGCTGTGTTGCTTCCAGCAGTGGGTGATCCCAGAGCACCAGAGGGTGACCCCACAGGGGGAGCCAGAGGTCCCAGAGCCCGGTGTGGGGAGCAGGAGGGGTTGGGTTAGTGACTGTCAGGGCATGGGAGACTGGACACTGCAGGGGGGATCAGGGAAATCTTGGATTTACTGCAGCTCCTTCCAGTACCTAAAGGGGCTTGTAAGAAGGCTGGAGAGGGACTTTGGACAAGGGTCTGGAGTGACAGGACAAAGGGGAATGGCTTTAAGGTGAGAGAGGGTATGTTTGGATTAGACATCAGGAGGAAATCCTTCCCTGTGAGGGTGGGCAGGCCCTGGCACAGGGTGCCCAGAGAAGCTGTGGCTGCCCCAGCCCTGGAAGTGTCCAAGGTTGGACAGGGCTTGGAGCAACCTGGGCTGGTGGAAGATGTCTCTGCCATGGCAGGGGGTGGGACAAGATAATCTCTAAGGTCCCTTCCAACCCAAACCATTGTGTGATTCTGTGTTTCTGTGACTGAGAAGAAGTAGAAGCTCCAAGTCCCTGCTCCAGGAGCTGCATCCCCATCCCTGAGGGGCCCTGGGAGGTGCTCTCACGCCAAGGGCCAGAGCACAGGAGGTGCAGATCTGTCCCCAGATCTGCCTGGGAGCTGGAAATTCACTCGCTGGGCTGGAGGAGGAAACCTTTAAGAAGGCAGAAGCCTCAGCGAGGCAGGAGATGCCCCAGATGCTGCCCCCCCAGCACTGGCCCAGGTGACTCTGCAGGGCATGGGGGCCTGCACGATCCCTGGTGTTCTCCCAAGGCTCCACTGGAGGGGAGAGCCCACAGCCCTTCCCATGAGCTGTTTGTTTGTGTTTTGGGGGCGTGGAGATGCTGCTGCCAGGTTCTGCTGTGCCATATGGGCGAGTGGGTGTGGGGTCACAGGAGCCACCTGGTAGCCAGCAACTCGCCTGGCTCCTCATGGGGGTTTATTCCAGCAGGGTGTCAGCAGCCCCAGGATGGCAGAGACTGAGACTGCAGGAAAAGCACTGGGCAGAAGTGGCTTCTTGTCACCACAGACCTCCCTTGGGGTGTTCCACAGAGCTCTGCCTGTCCACTTGGCCTCTTTGGGCAGCACCCAGAGCGGGATGGGGGGCTTTGCTTTTGGTGCTATTTGTCCACTCTCTGTGCCCCAAAGAAACATGGAAAGTTTTGAGCTACATGAAAGTCATAAAATCATAGAATGCCCTGAGTAGGAGGGACCCCTCAAGGATCCAGGGAGGTGGGGCTGGATTTTTTCTCGGTTGGGCTACAGCTCCACAGCCTTCATCCTATAATTTTCCTTGGCCCCTCTGGAGCAGCTTTCTGTGGGAGGCCCATGGAGTGATCAGTGGAGATCATTTGGTGTCTCAGCAACTGTGCTCTGGAAAGGAGAACAATGTGTGAGGAAGAGAACTCTGCCTGGGACACTGTCACTGCAGCCAGGGCAGGGAACAAAAAGAATAACACATTCAATTGGCTTGGGGGGATATTTAGGTTGGCAGAGCTGTAATTACCTGTGCTGGAGTCTGGTCAAGAGCCCAGGTTTAACAGCTCTGCTTGGATGAACCTGGTGGAACCAGAGTATGAAATCACAATTGAACCCCCTGCTCTCCTTTGCAGGGTTTCAGAGGCATTGCCTGCAATTTGGTTTCTCAGAAAAGGGGTCAAGATGTCTTCCCAGTGCTCCTGGTTTTTATCAACAACAAAGGAGCCTTTTCTGTCTGTGAGGGAATGATCTAAGTTCTTAGGAGCAGCAGAAACATTCCAAGGCATTGATGTTTCCTAAACAAGGGGGGAGGAGGTGGATTTATGGGAGCTTTGCCTGTCTCTCCAGTGTCACCCCACCTGGTATTGCAGATTCCTCCCAGAGACACTTGTCTGTGAGTGGAGATGGGAAACACTGAAATGGAAAATGGAACTGTGTGGAAGTTGGTGCAAGCCAGGAATATTGTGTGGAAGTTACAGGAGCTTTACTGAGTCTTTATAGCTGCAAATCAGGGTTGACAGGAGTTAAAATTGTGGAATCTTAGACTTGGAATTGAAAAAGTTTAAATTAGATATTGGGAAGGAATTGTTCCCTGGGAGGGTGGGCAGGCCCTGGCACAGGGTGCCCAGAGAAGCTGTGGCTGCCCCAGCCCTGGAAGTGTCCAAGGCCAGGCTGGACAGGGCTTGGAGCAACCTGGGCTAGTGGAAGGTGTCCCTGCCCATGGCAGGGTGGAATTGGACCTGCTGAGGCTCCAGCTGATGCTCTGGAAGGGACCTGTGGTCAGTGAGGGGTGAGATACCACCCCTGTCCCTCCAACAGCAGCTCACAGCCATTCTCCCCCCTTTCTCCCCGTGGTGATTCAGCCAGCCAGGACCAATCCTATCCATTAGGAGAAAAGTGAGTGCTTCTCACGGAAATTTTTGGAGGTGTCCTGAGTTTTCTTTATAATGCAAAGCCAGCAGGAAAACCAAATTGCCTGAGCATGGCAGGCTCCAAATAGGAGCATATATTGAACACTGCGTTGGTGGGGAACTCATTGCCACAAGAAATATAGACAGGTTTAAAAGGCTGTCAGACAAATCCACTCAGAATAACACCCCCAGGGCTATTAGACACTAATGCAGCTCCTGTCTGAGGAGATCTCTGAAGCTCAGCCTGCCTGAAGCCTGGAGGCACACGAGGAGCTGTGTATTCCTGCTTTCCTTCTTCCATTTCCCTAAGAACTGCAGCTGGATTATCTACACACATCCCAGGCTTGTTTGCTGGGCCCATGGCTCTCCAACGTGCCCATCCTCCTCTCTGCCAGGGGATTTGGTGCTCAAGAGGCAGCTGAGCACATTCACAGGGTTTACAGGCTTTCTGTAGAGGGTCTTTTCCTCCTATCACACCAAGGCACAGTCAGGCTTTGCAAGGGGCAAGGAACCACCTGGGAAACGTTTTGGGACCCCTTTCCCCAGAGTCTCCCCCTGGAATCACTCAGGTGCCCCCAGCCCTTTCCACATGGCTCTGGTTTCAGCTCAGTGACCCTGCCCTCCCCTCTCTCAGCAGCTGTTCACTGAAAGCCAGGCTTGCAGATAGCAAATGATTCCTGGGTGCTCACAGCCCTTCCACCACCTTAATTAAGTTCTTTGGATGAGAATTTCCTTAGGCTGTTAGTTCTTCTTAATGAGAGCCGACAGGGGATGGGGAGAACAGGCCATTAGACAGGATGTTCCCAGACAAATCCTGGCTGTGGCCCAGGTGGGTGAACCTTTGCACCTCAGGTGACAGTGTCAGACCAAGCCAGGCCTGACAAACCCCATGTCACAGGACAGAGCAGCTAAAAGGCTTGTTCATCTCAAGGCTTCCCCATTTGTTTCCACTCTGTTGGCTGCAGTAATAAAAGCTTTGACCTCTACTGGCAACCCTTTTTTTCTGGAGAAACAGCCAAACTACTCAGGGCAAAGGGGGATGAGGCACATTGATGGACCCTGCCCACTCCTCGGGTTTTTAACAAGCAGAGTGAGACTGTTGGTAAATGTTACAAAACACTAAAGCTATTGGAGTAAATGGCAACTGTGATGGAGTGATCAGCTGTGGGACGAGTTCCAGGGACAAAATGCCATCAGCACAGGCAATGTGTTCCTCCTCTGCTCAGAAGAGCAGGCATGGAGCTCCCTCCCCACCCCCGAAAATAACCAGCCAGACTTTTCATGCTGCACAACCAATGGGTCTTCTCTAGCTTTAACCACCCCATGATAATGGTGGTCTCTTGATCCTCATTTTTCTCCAGCAATATGAAAAAATAAACATGTTTAAAGTTCTGCTTTAAAATCCCAGGATGCCCCTTCTCCTCCACCCCTTATCCACCAGCCCCAACCTCGCACTGGGTCATCCTCTGTTCTCCTGCATTTATTTCTCTATTTATGTTTTAAGGAGATGCATTAAATTTTCAGGGATTCTCCAGGGCGCAGGAGAGGTAGTAATTTGATTTATGAAATTCATTTGCTGGGAGTTGCGTGCCAGCAGCTCGTCCCCAGCCCTGTGTCACAGCTGCTGTCCCTGTGGGCAGGAGCAGGGCTGAGTGGAGAGGGGCAGGGGTGTGCCAGCACATCCACACGCTGCTGCCCAGTTCCCCCATTGCATTTCCCAGCACAGATACTGGTTTAAGCTCTGCTTAAACAGAGACAGGTTTGGGTGGAGGGAAAGAGCACAGAGTGTGCAAGAGCCTCCCAAAGTCAGAGCAGACAATGCTGAGGGACAGACCCCTCTTCCCTCACTGGGAGATGTCTCTGCTCTCCTTAGGGCACAGCTGCAGCAGCCAAGCTCTTGCTGGGGAAGCCTCCACAACCAAGGTTGTGATGATCCACCTCTGGTGGAGCTGCATTGGCTTGTGACTGAGAGAAATTCTGCTGAGGATAAACCAGATGTGCCACTGAGGACCCTCCAGCCTGGGATTGTCCTGGAAGTGGCAAGACAAGAGCTCAGACCCATGGCCCCAGCAACAGTGCTCCCTTCTCACACAAGAAAGGAGTGCCCTGGGACAGACTGAAAACCAGCAAGACACTCAACATGGGAATGTTCTGGAAAAATCTGAGCATATTCAGGCTTAGCAGCTGAGACACCTGGATCCTGGAGTCCTGGTTTGGTATCCTCTGGTTGAACACAACACAAAAACACCTTGATCTTGCAAGAGTTGCGCCCAGCAATTGCATCCTGAGAGGCTGGGAAGGTTGGGGGTCTCCAGCCCGGAGAAGAGGAGGTTGTGTGGAGACCTCACAGCACCTTCCAGCACCTTAAGAGGCGACAAGGAAGCCAGAGAGGGGTTATTCATCAGAACTGGAGTGACAGGACAAGGAGGAATGGGTACAAACTGAAAGAGAGGGTATTTAGGTCAGATGTATGGAAGAAATCCTTCCCTGTGAGGGTGGGCAGGCCCTGGCACAGGGTGCCCAGAGAAGCTGTGGCTGCCCCATCCCTGGAAGTGTCCAAGGCCAGGTTGGATGGGGCTTGGAGCAACCTGAGCTAGTGGAAGGTGTCCTAGCCCATGACAGGGGGTGGAATGAGATGGGCTTTGAGGTCCCTTCTAACCCAAACCACTCTGAGATTCCATGATCCCCCAGCTGCCCAGAGGAGGCTCTGCCTGTGAGCACGAGCCCCTGGGTGTCTCTGGCAGCCAGCACTGAGCAGAGGAGAGCCTGGGCAGCAAGGGGTGGGGTGGTCGGTGACTCCTGCAGTGTCTTCTGGCCTCTTAAGATGCAGAGCCAAAGCTCAGGTGGCAACTCACGAGTACCTGCCCTGTGCCATTTACTCCTCCCTGAGCTCCCTCACTCAGCAGTGTCCTGAGGTCTCCCAGCTCCCAGCCAGGCCAGCTTTGACCTTCTCCGTGTGCCACCATGCAGTCACACACTCCTTCCTCTTGGGCACCTGCAATGTTCCAGACAGGGACAAGGTGGCTTTGGGACAGGAAGGGCCAAGGCAACTGCTGCTGAACTGGCTGGGGCTGGTCACTCCTGTCCAGCCCTGCATCCTCCCCGTGGTGGCCTCAGGGCTCTGTCCCCAGGAGCTCCCCACACTCTCCCCGCCCTCAGTGCAAACCCTGCACAGCTTGAAGGCCTCGATATTTATACATTAATTAGCCCTTCCCGTTATTATTTGCTTATCAGCCCTTTATTAGACACACACAGATCGGTCCCCTCGACACTTCTTTGTTCTTTTCTGAGATTAGATCGCTGTGTTTGTTCCCTTGTTTACAGACGGGTTGTAATCCTGACTGCTTCACTTAAGTGTTTAATGAAGGTATTTGCTCTAAATTGTTTGTTGGGATTTTCTTCTACAGTTGAGGGATAAGAATAGTCTAGAGCATGTTATTTCATTCCAATGATTTATACTAATTGATATTTTATATCAAGCAGAGGAGACTTAACTGGCCTAAATGGTTGTTACCTCTGAGTCAGTGGCTTTTCTGGCAGGAACGAAGCTGATGGATTTTGATTCACACACTGCTGGGGAAGCTTTGTGCTCAAGTACCAAATCCTCAGGGCAGCCGCAGCAACAGGCACAATGGAAATCAGTCATTACCCACCTCCCACAGCCTACACAGGGCAGGGTAAATGCCCGAGAGCTCTTTGGCACAATCCATCCATGGTGTCATTCACAGCACTTGGGAAAGCTGATGCCACCGTGTGTAGAGGTGTTTGCCAGCTGGAATGGCACTGGCTTTATCCATGGGCCAGCTCTGTGCTTGATGTCTCTGGGCCAGTGGCCCACGTGTGCAGTGGAGCTGCACAAACAGCCAGAGCTGCTCCCTCAGCACGACCTGCACCCTCCCCACCCTGCAAACCAGGGTCCCCACTCGTGGGGGACACCCAGGGCCACTGGCAGGAGGGGTGAAGGGGAAGGGGTGTGTCTGCCTTGCCTCTGGAGTCTGGCCCAGCTCCACACCAGAGCAGTCCCTTTTCAGCTCTGCCTGGATGGGGTCTGGCACTGCCACGGTGCCCGAGCTGAGGGAGACCCCTTGGAGACCCACCTTGGGGGGGACACCAGCTCTCTCCTGGCTCTCAGCAGCTGTGACAAAGTTACTGTCCCCAGGTGATGATGTTGCACCATAGTCCAGGAGACTTCAATATCCTCCTGGAAAATGTAAGAGAAGCTCAACTACCCAGAGGACCCCCTGGTCCTTTGGGATCCAAACCAGTCCTTCAGAGCATCCAGTGAAATGGGACTGTCACATCCCCTGAGCCAGGAGAGCTGCATTGCCCCTTTCTTACCCCACAGCTTGGACAGCCTGGACACCCCCAGACAAATGTCCCCACGAGCTTTTGAATTCACTTTACCAAGTGGATTCAGCCAAATGACAAACCATCCCGAGGCCACCCACGAGCCAAGAGCAGGATTCCATTTGTTGATGAGTAAATGCTTGTGCTAAGAATAGCTCCTTCCAGCTTTGCTGCTCACCTACCTTATCCTGCTCCAATTACCTGCCTTAATTTACTCCAGCTGTTCCTCCAGAGCTCCATGATCTATTTTCTACCCCCTCCTGGTTTCGCTTTGATTTCACTGTATATTTTAACATTCGAGATTCGTTTCTCTTTGGAAGTGCCTCTCCTTACAGGAAGGCTGTATCCAGTATTCACGTTCCCTCCCGTTCCCATCCCCTCTCAGCAGGCTCTGCAGCACATCCAGATGCTGGCAGCACACTCCACACATGCAGAATATATTCAGCCCAGGAAGCACTTGTCCCTGAATGAAACTTATTTCCCTGACCCATTCCCATCTCTTTCAGCAGACAGGTTTGAGGAGGAAAAGTACAGCCTGAATTCCTGATGCCCCATTGAAAATCAGCCTCAGCCATTATTTCCCAAAGAGGGGAAATTTCTCCTCTTTCAGTCCTGTCTGGGTGGAAATTCCTGTTCCAAGCACAGGTCTGTGGCCCTGTGGCTCCTGCTGTCACTGGGAGTGGCAGGGCGAGTCCAATGGCGCTTTTACCTAATTCCGCAGTTTTACAGAGAAAAATATGGTGACACTGACAAATTTAGGTACAGCTGGAGCTGAAAAGCAGCTCTGCTCCATATGTGATTCCCAGCATGGATCTTCCTTTCCTCTCCACAATCCTGTCACTGTCAGGCCCAGGAGCAGAGGGAAGTAAGGAAAGGAAGTAAAAATATTCCAGATGGGAGAGGCTCAGAGCGGGCTGGGAGCAAGATGGGATCGGATGGGATAGGGAGGGGATCAGGTGGGAGTGGGATGGGATCGAATGGGAGTGGGTGGGATCAGGATGCGACTGGGATAGGATTGGCTGGGATCGGAACGGGATAAGGTGGGATAGCGGTGGGATGGGGAGGAGGTAGGATTGGGTGGGAGTGGATGGGAGCAGATGCGAGAGAGGTGGGAGAGAGACAGAGCAGGGTGCGGTCAGGTGGGTGCGGGTAGCAGTGGGAGGGTTCGGGAGGGGTCGGGTGCGAGCGGGTGGGATCAGGTATGACAGGGTATGATCGGCTGGGATAGGCTGGGGCTGACTGGGATCGGCTGGGATCGGGTATGACCGAGTATGATCAGCTGGGATAAGCTGGGATAGGCTGGGATATACTGCGATGAGCTGGGATCGGGTGGGAGCGGGCGCGGTCCCAAAACAGCGCCGGAGGCGGCGCGGCCCGCGGCGAGCACCGCTAGGGGGCAGTAACGCACCGGGCGCGGCACCGGCAGGGAGCGGGAGCGGGAGCGGGGTAGGGAGGGATGGAGCGGGATAGGGAGGGATAGGGAGGGATAGGGAGGGATAGGGAGGGATGGAGCGGGATAGGGAGGGATAGGGAGGGATAGGGAGGGATGGAGCGGGATCGGGAGGGATGGAGCGGGATAGCGAGGGAGAGAGAGCGATAGAGCGGGATCGAGAGGGAGAGAGAGGGATCGAGAGGG
>JAWWTY010000038.1:10721412-10744063 GCA_035222235.1 Margarornis squamiger
CCATGGGGACAGCAGGAATCCATGGGGACATCACTATTCCCGGGGGACAGGAGGAATCCATGGGGACAGGAGCAGCCCATGGGGACAGGAGGAATCCATGGGGACAAGACCAATCCATGGGGACAGGAGGAATCCGTAGGAACAGGAGCAGCCCATGGGGACAGGAGGAATCCATGGGGACAGGAGCAGCCCATGGGGACAGGAGGAATCCATGGGGACAGGACCAATCCATGGGGACAGGAGGAATCCATAGGAACAGGAGCAGCCCATGGGGACAGGAGCAGCCCCTGGGGACATCACTAATCCATGGGGACAGGAGCATCCTGCTGCCCTCAGTGCCTGGGGCTGAGCTGGGGCTGAGCCATCGCTGAGCCCTAGGGCATGGGCAGTGTGTGAGCCAGTCTGCTTTTGGGCAGAGAAGGAGGTTAAATGGGCATAAAAGAGAGAGCAGGACA
This sequence comes from Margarornis squamiger, assembly GCA_035222235.1. Classification (NCBI taxonomy): domain Eukaryota; kingdom Metazoa; phylum Chordata; class Aves; order Passeriformes; family Furnariidae; genus Margarornis; species Margarornis squamiger. The sequence goes on from JAWWTY010000038.1 coordinate 10,721,868, forward strand.
AATGGATTCACCCTCAGGGCAGGCAAAGCTGTCCTGGGGATGTCGTGGGGGTGGGAACCACAGGGAGCCCCGTGAGGTCACAGCCAAACCAAAGCAGGGCTCGTGTCACACGTGCAGCAAACAGAGCTGGAGGGCTCTAGGGCTGAGCTCAGCGAGGGAGAACATGCACTGGCTTTTCCTCTGCCTCTGGGATTCCACAGGATGGTGGGATTGTTGGTGTGTCCTGCACAGGGCCAGGAGTTGGACTCGATGATCCTGAGGGGTCCCTTCCAACTCAGCATCTTCCACGATTCTATGAAATTTACTGGAGTCAGAGCTTAAACTCAAACCCCGAAATGTGGTGCTGGCAACAGCTACAACCCTCTGCAAAGCCAGCAGCAGTGCTTGCTGCTCCTCTCCGAGGAGATGTGGTGGAGATGGAGATGGAGATGCCCTGTGGGATGTGGTGGCCAGAGCAGGGGCAGCACCAGCTGGGCCTGTCCCTTTAAGCAAACTCCTAGTCTGGTGCTAAACGCTGGCTCCCAGTTTTCATTTATTTATTTATGCTTTTAATTCTCTCCAAGATGCTGGGCAACGTGTTTGCATTTCATTAAAATGTATTTTCCCCACTTAGTTCTGCATTCTTCCCTGGCAAACGCTCCCTTTTTGTCATTTTCCCCAGGCCTGCAGCGGACTCAACGTGTTGCAGCTGATCTGCTTGAACAGCCCCTGGAACTCAGGGCTGTGCTGCTTCCTGGTGCTGGCTCCCTGGGAGCACCCCCTGAGGCTCTGCTGGGTCCCTGGGAGGTGCTGGGCTGCCACAAGTCATCACAGCCTCAGTGGGCACCAAGAGCAGCACGTGGGGCCAGGGCGCCCCAGTCGTGGGTGTTGGGGCAGGTCCAGCAGCCAGAGCTCTGCCAAGGGGCTCAGTATGGGATTTAGCAGGAATTGGGCACACGGCTGCCATCCAGCCAGCTTCTGTCTCTGCTGCCACAGCTGGCACAGCTGGCACAGCTGGCTCTCTGCACCGCTGCACTGCAGCCAAGGCCACGGCCAAGTCCCTGCAGCACCTGGGAAGATGCAAAGTCTCCAAGTGTCACGTCCCACTCAGCGCTGTCCCCACGCAGAGGAATATATGCCCCTCTCCCTGACTGTCTCTTACTGCTCTGTACACTGACTTTTCCTGTCAAAGAGCTTCAAAGCTGTCCTGAGACTCACCACAGACCAAGTCCCTGCCCCTGGCCACCCAAAAAATGATGAACTGATACTGCTCTGGGTGTTTCATTCCATTACATCTGGGCTCGAGTAACATCCCTGTTGAATCATCAGAGGTGCTATTAAAGTGCTGTGCCCTCCTCTGCTGAGATGTCCTGGCCTGCACTGCTCACCAGAGCATGAGACAGGCTCACTGAGCCTGGGCCTTGGCACCAGGAGGGTGAAACAGCTTCCTTGCTTTGAGTGCAAGCAGGTCCATCTAATGATTTATTACATTTTAGGATCTGTAAGACGTTAAGAGCAACCTCCACCCCCAACCATTATTTCTGCCAGCACTACATTTGAAATCATCAGATGAAAGGCACTAGGAAGGCAAAGCATCATTAATATTTAAGTCAGATTTGCAGAAAGATAAATTTAAGCATTGTAGAAATTAACTGGATCAAGATAACCATTTCGTGCAGTAAAGAGCTTAAGCTAAATCAAATATTTTACTGCAGAAACGATATCCCTTATCCCTGGGTGCCCACACGTTTGCTCACATGGACAAACAGACAGTGCTCCGTGATCCCAGTGTGAGGGAGAGAGGTTTGGCTGCTCTGGGCATCACAGGGCACATCTGGGTCCAGGTGCCAGCTGTGTGTCCATGATTTCACACAGCACTGTGTCTTCAGGGACCCTCCAACTGCTCCTCTCCCCCAGAAAAGGGGCAAAGGCTGTGGCTCCCAGTCCCAGACAGTTCTGGCAAACTGGGCACAGTGGAGCTCCCAGGTGGTGGCCCTGCCTGAGGCTGGGAGGGGATGCCAATCCCCAGGGAATCCGGCAGGGAGGCACCTCCAGCCCCGAGGATGTCACCGACTCCACCACAGGAATGCAAATAAATCCCCTTTTCTTCTTGGTAATTTGTTTCCGTGCAGAATAAATTGAATATGTAATTTCATTTTCTCTCTCGGAGCATTAACAACCTTGGAATTGTTGGGATTCACAATGAAGACAACAAACAAGTAATTACTGACAAACTGATACCGCTGTGGTGAAGAGAATGCCATTGATTGGAATTCCCGTCAGCCCCGTTTGGCCTCTCATTGCATCAGGCACAATAAAGTGTTACAGTGGATTATGTTCTGCTGGAGAGCAGTTCTTATCAGCCACCACAAAGTGCCTCCTCCTCAGAAAAGGTGCCCACTGTGCTCTCACTGAGACCCCAGGGCAACCAGCCCTGCTGGGTTGTCCATGGCTCTCCCAAGACCAGGAGCTCCCAGCCGAGGCTGCTCCTCCTCCGGGGCCCCTTTGTTCTGCATTCCTTGGAAACCTTCCCTTGGAAGCCACTGCCTTTCCAAGATCCAAGGGAAGGAAGATGCAGAGCCACTGGGCACAGCCCTTCCACCAAAGGTTTGCCCTGGGTTGTATTTCTGGTGATCTCATCAAGTGATGACCATAAAGTTGTCAAACTGCAAATATTTAGTATGGAATTGACTGTGGTGTGAAATTTGGTGTACAAAATGTCGTTTCTGGTGCATCCTTCAAAAGACAGGACTGCTGGATCCTGTTTCTTTGGCCAGGGAAGGCAGGACTCCCTGGCTTGGTCTCTGTTTGGAAAGATAACCTTCATCCTTCTGTACCTCAGTTCTCCTGTGTGTTGAAGAGAAGCAGAAATACTTCCCTCTCTCCCAACATTGGACCAATATTTCTGTGGTCAGACAGTGGTTTGTAAGAAGTGCAGAGGAACGTGGAGGGCACAGCTTTCCAGCTGGGCAGGGGAGTGTGGAGGGCACAGCTTTCCAGCTGGGCAGGGGTGCACAGAGCCTTGCAATGCTTGTGGAAGGATCACAGAAACATGGAAATGTTGATGTGCAGGGACTGCTGGAGGCTCCAGCCCAGCATCCCCCTCTGAGCAGGGTGGTTGTCAGCATTAGGATCTGGAAAACTCCAGGGGATGGAGAGAGATTACACTGAGCCTCTGGGTAAACCCTTCCCACCCTTTACCTCTCGATGGGGAGGACATTCCCTGCTGCAATCTGTGCCCACCCCCTCGTGTCCCTCCATTGTCCCCCTGGCCCTGCCCTGGCCACCACCACCCTCTGAGCATGGGGAACACCCTGAGGCTCCTCCAGCCTCCCCTGCTCCAGAGGGAAGCCCAGCTCCCTCCCTGGCCAAGCAGTTTGTGCCAAAGGGCACCTCTAACACCACCAGTTGTGACATCCCAGTGAAACCACCATGACCAACACAGCACAAATTCCCTGGTGGTGACCTCTGGGCCCTGGCCCTGAGCTGGAGGGTTCAGGAGGAGAAGTTTGCCCTGTGCCTCCTCCCAGGGCTGGGCAGGACATTCCAGAGGCACAGGGATGCTCAGGAGGTTGCCACATGCAGCTTCTGAGAGGTTTGTGCTCCTTCTTCGCATGTGTGTGAGGACACAGCTCCAAGACAGCTGCTGGAAATGCCTCCTGTCACTGTTTCCATTGTCTCAGCACCATTTCTGGACATACCTCCTAAGAAGTTCCTGCAAGAAATTCTTGGAATGTCATTAAAATGGGACTTCTTCCATGTCCATGCTGTTTTTCTCAGAACTGCCTTCACTTCCACCACATCTTAGCAGGCAGCTGATGTCCTGCCTTAAATCAGGTCCCCGTGTTGTGTGCAAAGTTCACCGGCTCTCACAAGGATCTTTCTGAGTACAATTAATTACTTTAAAAAGTCTAAATTGTGGATGATCATTAAAGGAGGCATTGTCTCATCTTAATTATGTTTTCAGTGGTTTCTCTGGTCTATCTGAGTTTGGTAAGAAAATTGCTCAAGCACTGTCAGATAAGTAAGTAATTCCCCAATTAATATAAGCAGTGTTTACACATAAATGACTTCTTATTTTAGCAAGCACTTGCAGCATCAAGTGACCTTGATAAACTCACATATTAAGTATTTCTCTCACAGGACACAGATACACTGATTTTATTATACAAATATTCATCTTTACCACAAAATATTCCCAAATTAACCTCTTTGGAGAGGTTTCTCATTTGATAAAGAACACAGGTTGCTACACTGAGGAAAAGACATTAACATCTAATTAAGCCCCAGAATTATCCGATAGAATGACTTGGTCTCTCCTTCAAAACATTCTCTTCCTTTCAGTTCCCAAAGAACGTGAAAAACTTGGGAGTGAAAGATGTTCCCAAGAAATAAATCCTCTTAGGACAAAATCTGCAGCCCTTAATGAACGTGTTGAGGGGACAGTTGTGCCTGCAGAGCTCCCTAATTCTGGGCCAAATACTTCATTGCCAATACTTCATACATCTCTTGCAAGAGGGGACACTTCCTAAAGCACAAGCCCTGCAGGCTCTGCCACGTGGAGCAGAGTCTTCTCCACTCCAGCAGGTGCTTTGGGGCCTGTGTAGAGTGAGATGGAGTTGGCCAGAACTTTTTGGCTGACCAAATATCTCCTGTGTGATGGTTTGTAAGGTGTAGAACGCTCTGTGCCCTGTTCTTCAGGCAGCTCCATGCCAATGCCCTGACCTGAGTCAGCCATGCAGGGACTTTGAGTCAAGAAAGGTGTGCAGAGCCTTCAGCCCCATCCCAGGGTGGGAGGGAGGTTTGGCCCAAAGCAAAGAAACCTCCCCAAATGGCTTTTGTGGCCTGAAAATGTTGCCCACTCCATCAGCCAAACCCACAGCGGGCTCTGCCAGGGGCTCCATCCAGCAGAGAACCGGCTCATCACAGCTCTGTGCCCTGGAGCCAGGCTGGGACAGCTGGGGGTCACCTGGAGGGGAGAAGAGAAGGCTCCAGGAAGACCTGAGAGCCCCTTCCAGTGCCTAAAGGGGCTCCAGGAGAGCTGGGGAGGGCCTGAAGTGATGGGACAAGGAGGAAAGAGCAGGGATAGATGGGATCTTGGGAAGGAATTCTTGGCTGGGAGGGTGGGCAGGCCCTGGCACAGGGTGCCCATCCCTGGAAGTGTCCAAGGGCAGGTTGGAGCCACCTGGGTTAGTGGAAGGTGTCCCTGAGGACAGTGAGAGCTGTCCTGGTGTGGGTGGAGGAAGGAGACTCTTACCCAAACATGAAGTTTCCATAACATTGTCCAAAGCCACTGATGTTTATTAATAAAACCAGCAGGTTTCTCTGCAGAGACATGATGATGGCCAAGAACAGAGTTTTGCAGAAGGTGCTGACCAGAAGGGGCCTGGTTACACATCTGTACTAACTACAGCAATCTCCTGATAAACCCATTGCAAGTGCACACCAAGTTTAGATAGATTTTTGCCTGCATATGGGGAATTTAAAGTCCATTTAACAATGCTAGTTTAATGTATTTTGATTGAATTTGAACTTGTGTGCAAGTGAGCTTGACACAACCCATCAATAAAGATGCATAATTGAATGAGAGTCAAATTTATAAAATAAAGATCCTGGTAAATGTATGTTACACTCTATAACTGCTTAAATAAATTGCATAAAGAAAGTATTTTGTTCTTGGTAATACTATAAAGTGCAAGAGGGCATGATGGGATTTACTCACATACCCTAAAAGTTACTGAAGGAGGGGGGGAAATAATTATTATTCCTGAATCAAAGACCTCCCAGTCCTTCTCACTGCAAATGATTTGATTTATCTCTGCTATGTAGAAGCAACTGGTCCACTGGGATGCTCAGACATCCAGTTTCTTCTGAGTATCTTCCACTCCTGAGGAATTTCTCCTTCCCCCACAGATTCCTCCTTCTCCTGTTCACCTCCTGTTTAACCTTCACCCCCAGGTGGCACAGCAAGGAGGGCAGAGCAGGACAGTGCCCACAGAAGGAACCCAGCAGGGGAAGGGGTGCTGAGAGAAGGGCACGGGAGAAGCTCAGGGCACAAGAGCTGCTGCTGCTCTCCAGAAACGTGGCAGAGCATTGGGGGAAATTCAGGCAGGAGTTTCCCTTTCAGGAAGGTTCGTGGAGATACCTGGACAATGAGCAACCATCACATTGTAGCTGAAGAAGAGCAGAATGAGAGACAAGGATCAGCGAGGAACTGGAAGGATTGGAAAGAGGAGACTCCAGAGTGAGTCCCAGCTTGGCAGAGTTCTGAAGTTGAAGGAATTACAGTGGGGATCCAACCCTGGAAAATGGAGCCTCACTTAAATTGAGCAAACCCACGAGAGTTTTCTGGTCACAAGACTGTGAGACTTTGGGAGAGAAAAACAACAAAGCTGCAGGTGACTGAGCTGTCAAAACACAAGGAGTGTGCAGAGGAAAATCAAAAGAGGATATTCCAAGGACAGGACAGCAACAAACAATTAGAGAACCCCGTGAGAAGCCAAAGAAAGGATTGTGTGTGTGTATATATATATTTGTTTGGTTTTAAGAACAACATAGACAGTGCCAGCTGTTGGAGAGAGGCACAAATACCTGCAAAAACCCCCACAGTCATTTTACAAAATGCTGAAGGAACCAAAACACTGAAACAGAAAAAAATCACAGAGGAGGAAGGGAGGACCAAAAGGATATTAGAAACCTTCCAAGCTGTTGCTGCATCCACTGAGCACGAGCCCAGTGTGTCCTCTCCATCTCAGCACGGAGCAGTGACACAGGACTTCCCACTGCACCTCAAAGTGCAAAACCCTGGATGAAACCCCAGTGAGACCCAGAGACCACAAACTCAGGTCACACACTGAGAAAATCATTTCTACTGCAGGACACTGGGAGTTGACTGAGAGGGAAAACAAAACCCTGTGTGGATAATTTGGTGTTGTTTGGGGAAGCAGAATCCTCATTTCAGGCCTGGGAATGTTTCCTCCCTGGAGAGTGGGATTCGTGTCACCTTGTAGAAACATCTGAGCTCATCAGCCTCGGGTCTCTCAACACCCAGGGGACAGAGGAGACACTTCTAGAACATGATTCATCTGCCCCAGCACTGACACCCACTGAAGGATGAGCTGGGTGTGCATTCAAACACTTCTGTCAGCTACAAAGGGAAGCTGGACAAGCTCAGAAGTAAATATTTGCATTGAAGACATCTAAATCTCTGAGATGAATCTGCCCTGGGTCTCTCAAACAGAAATTACACTGCTAAGGACACGACCTCCCAAAGCAGGGAGGAAAACAGGGAGATGAAGGGAAAGCAGAACAGAGGGAAAAGATTATCATGATAAAGGAGAAGTGGAATTCCAGGGAAGGAGACAAATACTACAAAGGAAATGTAAAACAATTTTTGATACTGCTACAAACCAGGGAGAAAGAAAAGGTGGCACTAACACCAAACTGATGGTCTGTAGGCACAAAGGCCCTGAAAGAACCTGCTTTGTGGTTGTTGGGTTATATGAAGAAAAATGAGTGCTGTTGCTGTTCCAGCAGGCTCTGGATCCCTCCCTCCCTCAGCCTGGGCTTTGTCTGTTCTGGAGAGAGCTGCTTTGCCATCCCAGTGTTAGGAAATATCTTTCCCACACCTCTGCAGAAATCATTATCAATCTATTTTGCATATCATTTTAAAAAAAAGCCATCAGATCAGTCAGGTGACATCTGCTTTCTCTAGGGTTGTTGAGTGCTCTTAAACACCTTCCCACTCTTTCTGGTCTGAGTCTCATCTCAGCCTTTAGAGGTCACTGAGGAGGGGTCAGTGTCCCCAGCCCACAGACATCACCCATCTGCAATTCCAACCTCCAGAGCCCCCCCAGCATCTCCTGGCCCTTTGGCCAAGGGAAGCCTCCCTTTGCAGCCTCTCCAGCCTGGGGTTTCTGTGCTTGCTGATATAAATATTTTCACTGGTGACAGACACTGTTTAACATCATCCTTCCCTGTCAAAGTGCTGAAAAATAGTTCACCATCCTCATGTACTATTCACCCTGCTTCTTCCCAAATTCACAAAGCATTCATTTCTTTTTATTCATCCGAATTTATGTTTTATTATCCCTTTGTTGTGCCAGCCACAGATTTTCCCAGGTGTTTCAGGGTTCTCTTCACTTCGTACCTTCTCACATACAATAATTGCCAGCAGCATTTCCAGGGGGTTATTTGGTTATCCTTTTACCCTGTGTAGCTCTGTCTGCACTCCCTTCCTGTGCTCCAGTCATCCCTTCAGGGAAAGAAGATAAACTGGGAGAGGACAGACAGAGGGGCCCATTTCCACATCACATCCTCTGCACAGGCATCTCCTGGCACTCCAGGGATGCTTCTCCACCAACACAAGGGGCACGTGGACACAACAAACCCCATGCTCTGCTCTGGAGCTGGTCAGCTCTACCTTCTCACTGTGGGAACAGACCCCAAGAACGTGTCTGGTGCAGGAGACAATCACCAAACAAGGGCACTGCTGTGGGGAGCACTAGGGCAGGGTGGTAACACATGCCCAGGGACCTCACCCCTGCACGTGTGGGCACACAGCCCCTGGCACCCCCTCTGGGTGGGCACACAGCTCCTGGCACCCCCTCTGGGTGGGCATACAGCCCCTGGCACCCTCTCTGGGTGGGCACACAGCCCCTGGCACCCCCTCTGGGTGGGCACACAGCCCCTGGCACCCCTTCTGGGTGGGCACACAGCCCCTGGCACCCTCTCTGGGTGGGCACACAGCCCCTGGCACCCTCTCTGCTTCCCCATGGGTCCTACACCCCAAAACAGTCTCAAAGTCTGACAAAGTCACAAAGGTGTCCTGATCCTGACAGTGACTTTGACCAGCCCTGTTTAAAGCCATCCTTGGAGGAGCCCACCCCACGCTCTCCCCCGAGGTCAGACACCAGGGTTTAGGCTGAGCCACCAACCAAAGCCAGCAGGAGTGGCAGCAGGCAGAGCCCAGCATTTGCTGGAAAAACACCCACACCACGAGTTTCCCAAGGCCATGGAAGTCCAGCTCAGCTTACACCATGTGATGGCTCAAAACCAAGTACAGTCAGGAAAAGTGGCTGTGGCCAAAGAACAAGGGCCTGCTGATCCCAGGCCAGGCTGTGCTGAGGCTGCAGCTGGTAAATAAGGGATGGGAATGAATGGGGAAGGAGCTCAGAGGGACAAGAGGGAGGGCCGGCCCTTTGGAGTGGTTCCACTCGTAAGCACTTGGAATATTCACTGGGCAAGGTCAAAAGCCCAGGTGTGCCTGTCCTCTCCTCCCCACCACTCTCGACTGAATTCAGCTGGAGCATGAAGGACCTTCCCTTTGGACCCACTAAGCACTAATTATCCCATGGAAAGGAACAGCAGGAGAATGCTCCCACCCCAGGCCATCCCAAGGACCTGAACCAAGGTCTCCCTCAGCTCAGATGAGACCCTCAGTGACTGCCATCACTCCTGTGGCCACACTGGTGCCTCTCCTCAGGTGGGAGATGAAGGAAATGAGGGTGAAGGAATTGCACTGGTGCCTAAGTTGAGGTGTCTAAATGCCATGGGAACTCATCTCGTTCCCTTTAGCTGATGCTGATTTTCACCAGTGGAAGAGAGGAGAACCCAGATCTGAGGTCTTGGGAAAGAAGAAAGAGACCATGAGAAAATCCAAGGGATCAGAGATGGGTGGCAGTTCCCCATCCTCCTTCCCAGGCTGCCAATGCCAATTGTTTCCTCCTGACTGCAGCTTTCAGCACAGGAAAGCCATGCTAGATAGAAGATTCCTGCAGCTCCCAAATCCCACGACAGGGGTTGTCTGGAGACCAAGCCCAGCACAGGAATTAAGATCCAGCCCTGGATTGTGTTGGCTCCACCAGAGTAAGTGCCAGGGACAGGAGGGGACAGGACTGATGGGTCCCAGCAGCAGGAGGGCTGTGGAGTGTGCAGGGCCTGAGCAATTGTGTGAGGTCCAGACACACTCTGGGAATATTTCACCTCCCTGCCTCCTGCTTCACCAGGGAAACAAAGGAGATACAGATGCTGCGTTATAAATTTTAAAGCAATTCTGCTGAGAACCTCCTTTTGAATTTAGAGGCGAATTCTTCATATAAATGGATTGAGAAATTCTCCCTCTGAAGTCATCCATCTCTTAATAGGACACCCTGACACCGGCTGAGTCAATCCAATGTCCGCTGTTGATGGGAGTGTGTTCATCCAAGGCTGACATGACATTTCTTTTGTTGACAGAGCTCGTATGTTACAGCAGCCTGTCCTTCATATTTCTCTGTCTTTCACCGCTCCGGCAGCTGCACGCCAGGACAAACTGCTGCATTCACTTATTGCTTCAAGGTCCATTTCCTAGACATTCCTGTCCCCAGCTAAGGGCAGCTTTTGTGTGTTAAATGCTAGATTTCAGCTGGAGAAGGATTTGCCCTGGAGGTGGCTCCTCAAAGGCCAATTGAGAACAGCAAAGTTCTCCAAAGCACTGCAGCACCTGAATTTAATTGCAGGAGCAGGTGCATAATAATGGTATTATTCAGCACCTTCTATCCCAAAGGATTCCTCTCAGAAGTTAGACTTTGACAGGGAGATCTGGAGATGGATCTGGATGATCAACATAGGCAGAACTTCATGCATGAGGGCATTTCTGGGGAGGAACATGACAGATAATTTGAACTGTGTCACATCAAGTCCTGAATGTCTCTCAGATTGCTGGGGTGAGGATTCTAACAGACAGCTCTGCTCTTGGAGCATGATGGGATCTCCTGCACTGACAGCAAACCTCATTTGCACAGGAAATGCTGCTGTCCTAGAAGGCCAAACTGGAGCTAACCCTGGACTCTGCCTCAGGAGGGGGGAAAGTGCTCTGGAAAAGCAGGAGCTGGTCCTGCCCTCATGACCTGGCCACTCCCTGCAGAGGGACAGAACCCTGGGCTGGCTGGGACACTGGTCTCACTGACACTTGTATTGCCATCTTATGCAGGTATGGACAGTGTGGACACTGAGCACAAATACCACTTGGCAGGTCATTCCCTTGGAGAATCATGAATGACAAAACCCAAAAAACCCACATGCATAAAGAATTAATCACAGGGTTGGTGCCCAGGCGGGCTCTGAAGTCAGAAGTACATCAGGACTGAAAGCTGGTACCAAAAGGGGACAGAGGAAGGGCAAACAGAGGCACTGGGAGCATCGTTTGGGTACCATGTTTGTGCCTTCTTGTACCTGCATCCCAGACCCCTGGGCAGAGACCTGTGGAAGTGCAGTGGGAGCTGCTTTCTGCTGTGCAGCAAATCTGTGACCTTTACATCATCTTTGCACAACCCAGCAGCCTGAAAAATAGTTTGTAAGTTACTGAGTAAGATTTAAATGATGACTGGTTAGTGCTCAGGGTTGTGTGTCCACACAGAAACTCACTGAGCTCCCACTGCTGCTCGTGGTGGTGCCACCAGTGCCACCACAGTGACTGTCACTGGAGGAATCTGTGATCCTGGGCTGGTCACAGGCATGGTGATGCTGCTTCTGGATGTGCCACTGACAGAAAATAGTAAAGCAGGGACTCTCTGCTCTCAAATCCCTCCTGTCTGAGCAAGGAGCCTCGTGTTGGCTCTGGAAGTTCAGCTCACCAGGCTCTGGATGTGTCCCAAAGGCTCAGTTTGCCAGGGACAGTTTTCCCTGGGTCACTGGGTTGTGGTGTGGGTAGGACAGAGCGGGAGCTGGCAGAAGCACATGGAGATCCTGCTGCACTGTCCTTGGAGAGCTGCCATGTTTCCCTTTGCTGGGCAGTTCCTGCTCTCTGAGCTTGCAGGATAGATAGAGAAGCTCAGGAAAAACCCTAAATTGAAATTTCCAAGGTAAGGGGTGAAGGAGAGGTGAGACAGAGCTGCCACCAGGGGCTGCTTAGTGGGCACTTTGCTCCAGTGGGGCATGCAGAGATGGGTGATCCTTCTGCTGCATCCCAGCCTGGGATGGGCTCTGCCTGTGTGAGCAGCCCTGCTCAGCACACAGGGGTGGGCTGAAGGTCTCTCACCAAGCTGCATCTGGATGAGGTGTTCTCTCTGGCCCTGCTGATGAGGACCTGCTATGGAGCTCAAACCCCACCACTCTCCCACCTGCCCTCCCTTGTGCCCCTGACCTCACACCCCACGAGGTGTTACACCAGTCAGGGCATGAAAATACACAAACCCCAGGCCTGACTGGGCAGCAGTGGCCGGGAGCTGTGTGAGCTTTGGTCTGGCCAGGCAGGGGCTGCCCTGCACTCAGGCTGCCTGTGCAGGGACATGTTCCTGCAGAAGCCCTGCTGTGACATCCCCAGCCAGGCAGAGCACGTGCTGCAGCTCGGCTCGTGCCCCAGGTTCTCTCCAGCCCAGCCCCAGAGTGGGTGACAGGCCCTGCTCCCTTCCCTGCAGGAGAGCAGGTCTCCCCTCAGTGCTGCCTTGCTCTTTGCCTCAGCAAGTTTTAGCAAAGGCTTGCGAGGGATTTTCTGCACAGCTGCCCAACCGATGCCCTTCCCAGCACATCTCCAGCCCTTTAAGTATTCACAAACCTGGGGCTGCTGCTTAATTGAATTTCCTCTATGAATGAATCAGTTATTCTTCCATCTCCTGCAGCAAAGATGCAGATTAGCTATAAAGCTGGGCTGGTACACCAAGAAAGCAATTCCTCGCTGGTTCGAGGCTGAACCAACTCACCCCTGCTGGGATCAGGTCTCCAAGATCATTCTTCACCCCAGACAGTCCTAAAATCACAGATTCATGGAATATCTCATGCCAGGATGGACTGCCAGAGGTCTCCAGTCCAAGCCCTGCTCAGAAGAGGGATAGTATCCAAGACAGAAGAGGTTGCTCAGGGTCTCCTGCAGTCAAGCTTCAAGCAGCCAAGGATGGAGATAACACCTTTCTCTATGCCTTTACCTCAAGGCTGGTTGCCCCTCCTTGTGAAATGTTTCTTTTCCCTTATAATTAGTGAGATTCCTGTTTGTTGTGCCTGTTGCCTCGTGTTCTTTTGCAATGAACCTCCACCAAGAGCCTCCACCTGTCCCATAACCTCCCTTGGGCAACAGGCAAGAGCAGGAACATCTCCCAGCCTTCTGTTCTTGAGACCAAGCAGTGCCAGCACTCTCAACCTTCCCCCGTGCCCTCAGCACATGGAGCTGCAGCCCCTGAACTGGACACAGCCCTTCAGATGTGACCTCACAAGTGCTCAGCAGAGGGGAATGGTCTCCTCCACCTCCTCAGCCTGCTCCCTGTGCTCTGCTGACACAGCCCCAGGGGCTCTCAGAGACACAGGACACGCTGCCAGCCCTTATTGTCCCTCAGGAGCTCACATTAGTCACGCTGCCCCTGCTGCAGAATTATTGAAAATCCTGGGTTTCTCATGAATGAAGGGGAATAAAAAGGAGAGAACAGGAACTTACTGATGTCAGGCAGGGAGAGAGCAGGCAGGGCAAAGCCAGAAACTGTCTCAGCCTGCCCTGGTGCTCACGTGGAGGTTTGGGGCATCCCAGAGAAGTTACTCTGCTCAGATGTCTTGGGCTCTGAGGTCAGCCAAGGAAGCTGCCCTGTCTTATCATTAGCTACTGTTCCTCTGGAGAGCCAGAAGAACACAGAGCCCAGAGGCCTCAGCACAGGGACAGGGGACGGGAGGAGCTGAAGGAGCAGGGTGACACGCTGCATTGCAAGAGGGCTCCTCCAGCCACGCTGCAGTGGCTCCCAGGCTTCTTGGAGTCCTGGCTTCAGATTTACAGCAAACTCTGCTGTGGGACCCAGAGCAGGGGAGTTTCTGGTCGTGGTTACCTGGCTGGGTGCTGCCTCATGCCCTGAAAGTTTCTAGTTGGTGTCCCAGCAAGGAGGAACTCAAACAGGGTCTTAAAGTTGTCTTTTCATCGCCTTATGTGGTGAGTCTGTCCCTTCAGGGCTCCCTGGTGGGAGCAAAGTTGTCACCACTGCTGTGAGTCCAGGATGGGACAGGGAGCAGGGGATGGACAGCAGGAACCAGAGGAGGCTTTGTGCCAGGCCCTGCCTGCAGGCTGTATCCCAGCACTACAGACTGACCTCTCCACTCCTACCCAATATCCTGCCCCTCTCCAGCTGGGAAGAGCCCCAGAGGAGCTCCCTGCATGCTGAGCCCTCCAGCTACAGCAGCAACAGCAGCCTCTTAATAAAGCTCCAGGAAACAGAGGGATTGTGCATGGAAAAAAAGTCTTCCCAGACCCAGTCCTGTGCTTAATTCCAAAGCCCTACAGCCCCCAGGAGCAGCTGAACCCCCAGCACAGATGGGAGCCTAAACTGCTTGGGCTGAGTGTTGTTGTGCTGTAGGGCTGAGGAGGAGATGTTTCACCGTGGCCACACAATGCAGCTCTTCCCCCTGCCCTGCTTGCTGGGTCTGTCTCCAGGCTCAGCTGGGGCGTTTGCAGGGTAATTGCTTCCTCCCCTGCCTGTGACAACGGTGTTGCCTGCAACAGGAGATCAGCCACCCTGGAAATTGCTCTCCACTGTTCCTGGCAAAAGCTTTTGTCATTGGCCTTGTGTGCCAACTAGAAAATGAATCCTGGCAGGAATGTCTGAAGCCATCAGGTTATTCTTCAATGAGGTGTTTTTGGCAGGGGTGGGCAAACTAGAGGAGTGGACCCAGCTCTGGACACCTGGCCTGGATGGGGCTGCAGTGGGTTCCTGGGCTTTGCTGAACCTCCCAGAGGGTTCCAGCCCAGACACAGCCTGTCCATGGTGCTTTTGGACAACCAGGGCCACAGCCCAGGGCTGAATTTACACCTTCTGAGGGGCAGTCACACTCCCCCACACTCTTTGTCCCTGGGAGAAGCTGACACTGTCGTTCAGATAAGGTTTTCTGAGACAGAGCATCAGGGAAAGTTGATCTCCTGCCTGGGACATCAAAGGAAGGAGAGCTCTCCACCCCCCTCTGCTGCTGCCCCACTGTGCAGGGCTGAGGTGATTCTCCTCAGCCTCAGGGGCACAGGAAGAATTGGGAACAATTCAGTTCCATGAGTGAGAGGTGACAGAGGGAAGAGGATGACAACCCCTTCATCCCAAGCCTCTATATCTTCTCTTCCCCAGGCCAGTTCCTGGGCCCTGGTACCTCTCAGGTGGCGTCAGAGAGGTGACAGATGCTGTTCCACATCTGCAAGGGGCAGCAGGGTAATGCCATTTGCTCACTGTGCAGGTCTGTGCCAAGGTCCCCATGCTAATGCTGGAGCAACAGGCCTGGCTGATATCCCAGCACTGTGCAGGGCTGTTCTCTGATGTCCTGGAGCTGGGAATGTCCTGGTCTCTGCATGGTCCCAGCTCCAGCACCAGGGAGCACAGCTGGAGGCAGGGAAGCAACACAACCCTGGAGACACTGGGAATCCATCAGAGAATCACAGAATGTTGAGGGTTGGAAGGGACCTTAAAGACCATCCCATGGGCAGGGACACCTTCCACCAGCCCAGGTTGCTCCAAGCCCTGTCCAACCTGGCCTTGGACACTTCCAGGGCTGGGGCAGCCACAGCTTCTCTGGGCACCCTGTGCCAGGGCCTCCCCACCCTCCCAGGGAAGAACTGCTTCCATATATCTGACCTAGATATCCTCTCTGTCAGTGTGAATCCATTCCCCCTTGTTCTGTCACTCCAGTTCCTGATGAACAGCCTCCCTGGAAGCCCCATCACACACTGGAAGGTGCTCTGAGGTCTCCACACCTTCTCTTCTCCAGGCTGAACAGCCCCAGCTCTCCCAGCCTGTCCACAGGGGAGGTGCTCCAGTCCCCTTATCAACTTCATGACCCTCTTCCCTTTATGTCAGAATATTGGTTAGAGCAGCCACCTCAGAGGCAGAAAGGGGGGTGAGACCTCAGGCCAATGAGCCCAGGGGCATAAACCCCACGTCCCCTGGGTGGGACAAACCCCCAGGTGGGTGAAGGTCTGCCTCCTGGTACCTCAGGTCTGCTCCCCTGCTCTGTGGCCTGGGCTGTTCTGGGCTGGGCAAGCCCTTGGAGCCCCGGAGGTGACAGACAGCAGGGAGGTGTCTGTGTCCCTGGGAGGGTGACACAAAGCACTCTGGAGAGACATTCCCTAGAGCAGTCTCAGAGAAACACGCCCTGGGAGAGCCATGGCAGCAGGGTGGAGAAGTGTCCTGTGCAGATGGAGCAGCTCCATGACTGGAGTGTCCTGTGCTCAGATGGAACAACAGTGCATTCATTGCACAGGCCAGCTTGTGGCTGCACAGGAGTCACAGCAACTGCTCTTACTGAGCACGTGGAAGAACCCAAATCCCAAGGGGTCCCTTTGCAGGCAGAGGGGTTGTCTCCCCATTGCACCCCCTCCTTGGATGGAGAGCATCATGGTGTGGCTCTGAACATCCATCCTGCAAGGGGTCACTGCTGCAGGTTCTGCTGCAGGTTCACAGCTTTCACAGCTTCCACAGCTGCTCCCCAGCCCAGCCCAGCCCAGCTGAAAATCCCTTTTGTCAGACAGCACAGCCCTGTGTGCACAGACAGTGCTCTGAGAGCTGCCTGCACAGCTCAGGGCACAAATACCAGTCTCTAGTCCCAGGGGACACAAGGAGAGGAGAGGGGGGATTTAGGAGTGAAGGACAGAGCACCTGGAATTCCTGCAGCCCTTTTCCAGAGCTGCTGAAATAGGACACCAGGGCCTGGCCCACTACATCAATGCAGCCTGCTGGGTTTGAGGATACAAGAAGGGCCAAGCCTCAGTGAGAGACAGTTTAGCATTTAGTTCAGCTCCTTAAGCATTATCCCTGTGGGACATTGGGCAGCAAGATGGGGGGCTTTGCATCCTTCCATCAGTCACCCTGCCCTGCTGTGGGGAGCAGCACAAACCCCTTCCACCTCCCTGTAGCCCATTTTGGGGCCAGCTGAGAACGAGGGGAAAGTGCCATTTGTTGGAGATTGGGATTTGCTGCATCTCTGGGAGATGAGATTCAGAGAGCAGAGAGTTTTCAGCAGGGACTTCTGAAGGTGTTTTCTTTCCAGAAGAGTCCAATTTCATATTTAGTCTCACTCTTCTGTATGATTAGCATCTCTTTTTCATCCAGGGGTGTTTCCAGGTACAACACAGTGCCCTGCAGCAGCACTGCCCACCCTGCTTTGCAGCTACCAACCCATGACAATAAGTCATTCCAAGCCCCTCCCATGGTGTGTCAGGTCCATCTCCTTCTCGTCAAGTTTCACTGAGTATTTCTACCCCAAATGGTATATTTTTGGGGCTCTGAAGGAGAGGACACCCACCCTGACTGAAAAACAGCCTGTTCCTGCCTCCAGACAGAAACCCCTTCTCTTGGTCCTTCTGATGTTTGCTCTGTTTGGAGGTTGCAAGAGGAGGATCATCAACACCTGAGATTCTGTAGATTGGACAGAGTGGTCAATGAGAGCACTTTGCTCATGGTCTTGTACAGCTGAGCTTTGGGTATCTTACAGCACCTTCCAGTGCCCAAAGGGGCTCCAAGAGAGCTGGAGAGGGACTTGGCACAAGGGCATGGAGTGATGGGACAAAGAGGAAAGGTTTCCCACTGCCAGAGGGCAGGGTTAGATGGGATATTGGGAAGGAATCCTTCCCTGTGAGGGTGGGCAGGCCCTGGCACAGGGTGCCCAGAGAAGCTTTGGCTGTCCCATCCCTGGAAGTGTCCAAAGCCAGGTTGGACGGGGCTTGGAGCACCCTGGGCTAGTGGAAGGTGTCCCTGCCCATGGCAGGGGGTGGGACTGGAAGGTCTTTGTGGTCCCTTCCAACCCAAACCATTCTGTATTTCTATGACTCTACAATTCTATGGTCTCCAGAATGAAGGTCCCACAGCCATACTGGTGTCCTCTTCAAGTGTCTGAACACTCACAGACTTCAAATATTTTTCCTAATCTATAATCAGTGTTTCCTGCATTGTAATTACTTCCTGCTACCTTTTCCCAAACTCCATGCACCCCTAAGTTAATTCAGGGACTAATTAACATATCTCTCCCCTTTAGCCTTCTCTTCCCGAGCCTAAACAAGCACCACTGTTGCACACATGAGAAGCTCCAGCCCTCCAACCACGGTGGTTGCCTCCTCTGGACTTGCATCAGAATATCCATGTCTTTCTTCAGGGACTCCAAGCAGGACACAGTTTCCAGGTGTGGTCTCACACACCACCAATAAAGGACAATATTCCCCCCCTTGCCACTGCAGCCCAGTGTGGTTCTGCCCATCATCTCTCCCACAACATGCTCCTCACCTGTGCCCACTGTGTCCCCACCAGCTCCTTTCCTGCTGAGCCTCCTGCCTGTCCTGCTCCCTGGAGCCATGGCATTCCTGCCATTTGGAAAGTGCCTGTGCTGAAGGTCATGAGGTTCACCTGAAGAGGAGCCCTGTGCTCCCCCTGCTCCCCCCAGCCTGCTCTCAGCCAGGCACTCCATCCTGTGCTCTCCATCTCATGATCCAGGCTCTTGTGGAGACCTTGGACAGTGCTGACCTCAGGACCAGCCCAAGGGATGCTGCAGGTAGCCAGCCACCAGTTGTACCATGTGAGATCCTTCAACCCCAATTGTCCCAGCTGATTTTATACCCAAATTATCATCCTAATCTTGTCTGTATCTCACCAGTTTGCTATAAGGTGTTCTTTCAGATTTCTTTGCACCAGAGAAGGAAGGAAGGAAGATCTCAGACTTCTACTCTCAAGTGCTGATGTTTCTTCTCTGGTGACTTGACCTGAGAAGTCCCACTCTGGATGGATCCAGGTTTCTGTAGAGTCAGGAGATGCACTTCCCAAGTGAAGTGATTGTATCCTGACTGCTGCAACAGCCAAGCAGATCTTCAGAAATCATCCAGAAACTTCCATGTCCCTCTCTGGCCTCCTTTGAGCCCCAGGCAGCAGAATTTGATGCCCTTATGCAAGACTCAGTTCACCACCTTTACCTTGTCATTCCCAAGAGAGATCCCAGTAAAAGCCTGAGGAGAGCACAACTTCCAGTGGGGAACTGATCCAGCACTGAGCCTCCTGCTAAAGCTGTGCCTGATTTCCAGCAGCCTCTTGTTCTTTCCAAGGTAGAAGTGTTCTGAAGAGTACAGGTTTGTAGAAGAAAGCCTTCTCCCTCTGTGTTTTTCAGCATTGAATTTGTTTCTTCCTTAAAGCACAGCTTTCTTCTGAAACCAAACTGATTGCTGCAGCTTCACTTGCTTTTTTCCGTATCCCTCTGTCCAACCCAAGAAGAACAACCCGCTCTCTGTCCATGGAAACCAGTTGGAATGTCAAACACAAGTTGGGTTTGCCCCTTCTTGGAGCTTTGGTCCAGACTCTCATCTCCCAGGGCAGGTCAGGAGAGCACAGAAACCGCTGCCCAAGTGACAGACACTGCCTGGGAACCAGAAACCCTGGAAATGGGTCACTGTCCCTCACCGTGTCCCCCAGCAGAGGTTCCTCCTCCACCACCTCCCTGGCTGGGAGCTCTTGGAAGCTGAGTCACGAATGGATTGTTATTGCCTCTTCCCAGGGCTGGAAAACCTTAGTGATGGGCTTGACTGAAGGTGCTCTGAGGAGGCTGTTCCTTTCTTTTCAGAGCACTCAGAAACGCGTGAGCTGCTTTGCCTTGGGAGCAGCTCGGCTCGGAGTAGCCGAGCACTTGGCCAGTGACTGTACCCTTGGATTTTATGCCCCGTTTGGGGCTCGATTCACGGGTTTCCAACAGAATTGGTAATTTCCTTTCCCCATCTGAGAGTTGTCCAGCCCAATTCTGGTGCCACGGATTTCCAACAGAATTGGTAATTTCCATTCCCCATCTGAGAGTTGGCCAGCCCAACTCTGGTGCCGAGGCTCCCCCTGCAGTCACTGGAGAAGCACGGGCACCTCCAAGGAGCAAATCCAGCCGTGCAAAGGTTGCTCTGATGAAGAGACACGAAGGAAGGACCCCTTAGAAGGAGCTGAGTGTCTCCCCAGAGGCCCCAGGGAGGCCAGACACTCAAGGGTTGGATGGAAGGGTCATTTCTGGGAAGTCTAATGTCTCCCCCACATTCAGCTGCCTGGAGATGGAGCTAAATGTGAAGGAACTGAAGGATTCCTGGGTTTGTGCCCACTCTGGGCTGTTACACTCCCCTATCTTTCTCCCATTTCTTCAAATTAAACCCCTAATTCCATTACTCTCCCACCCTGCATTTCCAGAGGCCAGAGACTTTGCAGCTCAGCTCCTCAGGAAATCTGTGGCACGGAGTCAAAGCAATTTCTCACTCTTTCCTCATTTGCACATGTCCATCAGTCTTTCTGACAGAAGTGATTGCAAAGAGCACAGATGCATTTGCCTTGTCTGAGTATTTCAATGCAACCATCACTGCTCGTTCCAGGAGAGAAAGTGCAAAGAAAGAAGGAGAAAAGAAAGGAAAAACATCAAAAAAAAAGAAAAAAGAAAAGTAAATAAGGTGAAGGCAGAGAGGCAATTGCAAAGGCAAAGACAGAAGAAAAGGGGGTGGGTGTGGGGGTGAAGAAAATGAAAAATAAAACTTTTTATTTTAGTTTCTAGTGCAAAAAAAATGTAAAATATTCCCAGCAAACGTTGTTTCCTTTTCAAAGCACACCCTTTCTCCTGTGCTGAGATCATCTCAAAGCAAGGTTTGCATGCTGAGACACCAGGCAGCCTCCTCAGCCCAGCCCCAGCTCCTGCCCCTGTGCTCCAGCTCCCTCAGCTCCTTTTCTCTCTGCTCTGCAGCCTTCCTCCCCTCCACTCCCCATCTCTGCACGCCCTTGTGCACCCCAATCCCTCTCCTCCAGCTGCCAGGACACCTGCAGAGCCACCAGCCCAGCCCAGCCTCAGCAGGAGCCTCTCACACTCCCAGTGCCCCCAGCTCAGCTCCACTGCTTTCCCTTCTTACCTACTGGTATTTATCCTTCCCCAGTGAAAAAGGGATCTGACTGTCATTGGTGTGATGGGGGGAAACAAAACCCCCAACTCACTGAAAAGAGGTTCTCTTGGTCCAATCTGCAGCATTTTGGTTTCACTGCCCTGAGAAATCCCCCTCTACAAGACACTTTTCAGTCCTTCCTTTGAAGAAAGGCTTTAAAACTCTTCCAGCAACGAGTTGAACAGATTAGCCCCTGAATTATACCTTTCTAAAACATTTTTGACAAAATATTAATTTCCAGCTGAATATTTCTGCCTTCCAGTGAAGATCCTGAAACTCTTCAATGCTCCCTTGTGGCAAAAAAATTAAAACATTACTTTTTACTGAACCTTTCATTTTTCACCTGCATTTCCATGGGAGTCCCTAAGCCAAAATCCAGAAGTCTGCCCTGTGTGTTGCCCCATCCTTTTGACCTTTTTCTTACCTACTATTTTACTTTCCTAGAAATGTTATTTTTTATTTGAAGGCCCCTAGTTGTGTGCAAGCAAGTTTTGCCAGTTTAATATTCATCCTCTGACAACACTGAGGGTTCAGCTGGTCTCCTAATTAGTTCCTGGCTGCAGTGGAGAGAATTCTCATGGAGAAACACTGACCTTCTGCCCATGGGATCTCATTTTTCTCTGCTATCTCTAGCTACAAATTGGGAACAGAGTGATGCTTAATCCTGCTGGCCCTGCCAATCCCAGCTCCCTCTCTCTCTCCCCAAAGAAACCCGAGTGTTGGTACTTCTTTCCTTGCTCAGGGCTGCTCAGGCAGAGCTTTATCTTCAGCAACATTTCTGCTCGAGATGATGTGGTTAAACTCAGAAACAGCTCGGCTTGAGGGGGCCTGGGCTGAGTTTTAGCCCCACTCAGGTCAGGATGTGCTGGAGGAGCCCTGGGGAAGGGTGTTCTGCTGAGAGCGGGGTCTCTCTGCTCGTCAAGAGCTGTTCACACTCCTTGTTTATGCTCTCGTTTACTTTTCATTAGTTTGTTAGGCAAATCTTCTTTCAAGTGTTTTCATTCTCATCAGCCCAATAAATAAAAATGAGACACGGGATGCTCTAAAAGTGGAACGGCAGAAGGACCTGTTTCCTGCGAGCCCGTCTGCTCTGGGCACAGAGAGCTGTGTGTCCCAGGGGAACAGGAGAGAGCTGAGGCAGCATCTCAGCAGCTCCCCATGGCTCAGAGTGAGCCAGTGGACAACTAAAGATCTCCACCTAGTGAGAGAGAGGGACAGCACAGCGAAAGCCGGGCTCAAGGGCAGGAAAAACACCTCCAGCCAAACCACAGAATCCCAGAATGTGCTGAGCTGGAAGGACCCACAAGGACCATCCAGTCCAACCCTCAGCCCTGCCCAGGCCCATCCCCAAGAGTCACCC
>JAWWTY010000038.1:10763427-10781761 GCA_035222235.1 Margarornis squamiger
GGAGATCCTGTTTTCCACTGCCAAGGAGCCACCAAGGCTGTGTGAGAGCCACCAAGGCTGTGTGAGAGCCACCAAGGATGTGTGAGAGCCACCAAGGGTGTGTGAGAGCCATCAAGGGTGTGTGAGAGCCACCAAGGGTGTGTAAGAGCCACTAAGGGCATGTGACAGCCACCAAGGATGTGTGAGAGCCACCAAGGCTTTGTGACAGCCACCAAGGCTGTGTGACAGCCACCAAGGCTTTGTGAGAGCCACCAAGGCTGTGTGAGAGCCACCAAGGGTGTGTGAGAGCCACCAAGGCTGTGTGAGAGCCACCAAGGATGTGTGAGAGCCACCAAGGATGTGTGAGAGCCACCAAGGGTGTATAAGAGCCACCAAGGCTGTGTGAGAGCCACCAAGGCTGTGTGACAGGCAGAGCTCAGTGCTGCTCACAGCACAAGGCTGGGAGGGGGTGCTGGACCCCACCTGCCCCACGGCTGGGTGGGCTGAGCTGATCTGGGCAGGGATGGGGAGGGCCTCGTGGAATGTGGGAGTTTCTTGCAGCAGGAGTGTTAAACCCAATGAGTGTGTTGAGTGTGGGGGTGCTTTGAAGGGTTGTTCCCTGTGGGATGGTTCCCAGAGCAGCAGCAGGGAAGGTGTGCTGGAGGAAAGGAGCCTTTCCTAACTCGGGGCTATTCCTGTGCAGCCACAGTGCCCGGGCTCCTCTCCCAGGGGTATCAAGAAGTCCAACCCCTCAGTACCCTCAGTGTCCTCAGGGGCAGGGGTTGGGTTTGCCATTCCTCCCCAGAGACACGTCCTGAGAGTTCAGCATCGATTGCTCTGAGCTGCTTTCATTTCACGCAGGAAGCTGTTCCTACACCCAGGTTTGGGGGTGAGCGCTCCGAGAGCAGCTCCTCTCCTGAAGACATGAGTCCTGCAGCTGAGACACAACCCCCAAATGCTCCAGCCCCGCAGGGATGTGCTGGCCCTGAAGGAAAGCATTGCCCTTGTGCCAGTGGAGGGGGTTTGCCCAGCCCTGCCCAGGCTGAGCTGTCTGCATTCATGGCAGACTGGAGCCATTCCCACCTCAGGCACATCCCTCCCTTGTGGAGCTGTGGGTGAGGATCACCGTGCATGGACCACCCCTGGAGTGCTCCTTCAAGCTGCATTGTGCTGCCCATCCTCCTCCTCCTCACCCTCAGGAAGATATTCCAGAACAGCCCAGCCCATGCCACAGGATTTAGTTGGGTTTCACTACAGGACACACTTCTTGAAGGCTCCTTCCCTGGTTTGTCTCCACGTGCTACATTTAAACACGGATGGGCTGGCTCCCATCAGCCAAAGATGTTGTCAGGGCGCTTCCATCTGTCCTCTCAAGCACTTCCTGCTCCCAATTCATACGTACTTGGGAAGCAATTTCGCTCTTCCCTGGGAAGAACTGGTTCACTCTTGCCACATTCTTCTGCAAACCTGTTCTGGGCCAGCCCCAGGAACCAGGGTTTTCCACTCACATCATCTTCCCAGAACTGGGCTAGAAAAAGGCACAAGAGGTACACACATCTTTTTGTGCTTTGTTAAGTGTTTTTGGAGCAAAATGCAGCTTTTTTCAGTCTTCTGAGCCGTTAATTAGAGATGAATGAACTTCTGGAAACCTTTGGGTTCCAGTCCAACCCAGGGAGTGACCCTCTCCAGTGACACCATTGATTCAGTGGGGCACATTTCCCTTCGTGCCACCACGGGCAAACCACAGCCCTCCTGCCCAGCCTGGCAGGGCTCAGCACCCTGAACTGCATCCAGAGGCAAACCTGGCCTCCTGCAGGGCACATCCACCCTGGGCTGCTGGTTCCCTACTGAAGGGCAATGCAGGACCTCACCTTGCACAGCTGGCTTCCAAAATCTAGAGGCTGCAGCAAAGGGAGCCTGAAGGAAGCCTGCTCTGCAGTGACAGACACTGCCTGAGTCCCCCAGCACTCTCCTGGGGGGCACCTGGTGTGTGGGAATGACCATCCCACCACCCAGTGTCTCCTCTGGAGGGGCAGGAGTTGCCAGAGATATTTTGACCTCTGGACTGGGCTTACTGATTCCCAGTTTTTGCATTTCAACAACTTCCACAAGTTCTCTTGCTCTGCTTTTCATTCCTGGGCTACCTCAGGCATGGGATGCAGTCTGGGAGAAGATTCTTTGCCCACTCTGGTGAGATGCAGGTGGCACCAGCCTTCTGCAGCGTGGGGTGGACACACCTGCATTGACCTGAGGTCCTGCCATCAGACCCATCTTCCTGCCCACTGTTTGCCTCTGGAGAGTGCCAGTGGTGTGGGTGGGATTCCTGGGGTGCTGTCCACTCAGCCCCATGTGGATAATGCCTGTTAGGATCAGGGATCAGGCTGGAAAGGACAG
Source organism: Margarornis squamiger (assembly GCA_035222235.1). Taxonomy (NCBI): domain Eukaryota; kingdom Metazoa; phylum Chordata; class Aves; order Passeriformes; family Furnariidae; genus Margarornis; species Margarornis squamiger. Next base: position 10,765,801 of record JAWWTY010000038.1, read on the forward strand.
AAGAGCACTGGGGCTTCTTCTGCAGCTCTCCCACTACAATAAAAACTGAGCCTTTGATCATGGAATCACAGACTGGTTTGAGTTGAGAGGGACCTTAAAGCTCACCTCGTCCCACCCCCTGCCATGGGCAGGGACACCTTCCACTGGCCCAGGTTGCTCCAAGCCCCGTCCAACCTGGCCTTGGACACTTCCAGGGCTGGGGCAGCCACAGCTTCTCTGGGAAACCTGTGCCAGGCAGCCAAGAATTCCTTCCCAGAATCCAATATAGACCTACTTTCTGTCCGTTTGAAACCATTCCCCCTTGTCCTGTCACCACATGCCCTTGCAAAAGGTCTCTCCACATCTTTCTTGTAATCACCTGGAAGAATTCCTGGAATTCAGAGAATGGAAGATAAAGATACAGAGAAAACAAGGGGACAGAACTGGACACAAGACGAAAGTGGCCCTGCAGGGAGTGCAGTCAAGGAGCACCAGGTAAAAGCCTTTCAGATGCTTCTCCCTCTGTGCTGGACGTCCTCAAAGAGGATGAGAGAGGTGCAGTGGTGGAGTCCAAAAGGGCAGAGGTTTGTCAGGTCCACACACACTGAGACAATGTGCCTTTGTCATTTCTGATAAGGCTGAGAAGCTGCTGTGGTTCCTCCTGTCCTTTGGGGTTTTTCCTCCCCTGCAATGACAAATCCTCATGAAAACTGGAAAGGTGGTTTTTGTTGGGTTTTTTTTTTCACAAATTCATTAAGCATGTGCTTAATCAAACAAAATACCTACAAAATACCACAAAAAGACAGAGGGCAGGAGCTGTCAACAAGCTGAGGGCTTTTCCTCAGGCACTACTTCATTGCAGCTTCGTCAGGTCCATTTTGGGGCAGGTTGACTGTGCAATCAGCATCTTCTCTGCAGAGCTGAGGTGGCACTTTTGCAATCAGTCCCCTGATGCTCCAGGCCCACTCTTGACACCTGTTAATGCCAAAATTTCTGGTTTAGGCACCTCCAGCTCGGCCTCCAACCACAGTCCCTGTCATGTGCAGGACAATGGATGAATCTTTCAGAGGCAAGAAGGTAGAATGAGCTCACTTTGGTTAAAATGAACACTGACTCCAGTGGGTTGTGGCTTTCCCTGTGAGGTGGAAAGGTTTCCAGGCTCTCCTCCACAAAACCAAAAGCCAAGAAACCTGGTCCAGCAAGTCAAGCTGAACTGAGAAGACCACTAGGAACTGAAGGCTGGCTTTGACAGCAAGGGACTTTTTTGTCTGAACACCCAACGGCAAATGTCAGACCACGTTTCCTTCAGATCCCAAAAGAAGCTGCACTTCTCTCCAGCCCTCTGGTAATAATTTCAAGACCAGTCCTGGGCTGGCAAAGAGCAGATTCCCCACTGGGCCTGCAAGGCTGATAATTCCTGAATAAGAGATAAGTTGTTTATTTGTGTACCTAAAACTTCCATTGTTCAGCCAAGAAGAACACCAAACCCCCTGGACCAGGCAGACCTTTGCCACTGGGAGGGAGCAGCACACACAGGAATAGAAGGTGTTCCCAGCACTGTCTGTGTGAGCTGGATGAGGTTGGCAGACAGGACCAGGGCTGTGCTGGGCAGTGTCTGCCCTGTGCTCACCCTCTGGGAGATGCCCAGTGGGGGTGGCAGACAGGAATAGGGTGACTTTTAAGACCTGGGATTCCCTGGGCAGCAGAGGAGGCAGGGAATGTCCCACACCCCCTCCAGCCATCACCTCACTCGTGGCTGAGCGGTGGTGGGGCTGCCCAGGTGGCAAACAGGCTTTGGTTTGGCAAGGAGATGGAGGAGGACACTCCTGGTGTGAGACATGCCCTGGGGCCAAGGCCACCTCCAGCTGGGCACTGCTCCAGGCCCCAACAATGTTCCCAACAGTCCTGTGCCAACCTTTGGCATCCTCTGCCTGGCCCAGAGGTGGGACAGGCAGCTGCCTGTGTCTTGGGATGCCTTTCCCAGAGCCAAGGGCTCCACCTCACCCAGGCTCTCCCTGTCTGTCAAACACGCACAGACCAGAGAGGCAGGAGAGGAAAGACGTGCCCCATGGCACACCACGACCTGGGAGCAGAAAGTGCCAGCCTGGATGCCACAAAGCCATGCTGGGTGTTCAGGGACAAGCCAGGAGCTCTGGGGATTTTTGCTTTGTTTGGTGATTCATCCCCGGCCTGCTTGGTTCCCATTTTTGGGACGGGCAGTGACACAGGTTGTCTGATGTGGGGTTTTCCAGCAAGACCTGCTTTTTGGAGGTGTAGCAAAGGTGTTGTATTTCTGGCATCCTGGACAAATTCCCATGCCTCAGTTTACCTATAAAGAGAGGGGAACAGTGTGATGTTTCCAAGCTGTCAGTGGGATATCAGAGCCAGTGTCCTGCAGACTTCACTGGGACCTTTGCATGGCAGATGGTGCCCAAAAGTGACACGAGGTGCCCTAGATCTCAAATCGCAGGAGCACAGCCTGACTGTGGGCTGGGTCTGGGCCAGAGCTGTACCTTTGGGACAGACTAGACTGATCACAGGGTGTCCTGGGGGTGGGTCCCTTCCCTGGAGGGCTCACACGGGCTGGGATGTGCCCCTGGCCAGGCAGAGGCAGGGCCACGAAAGGGTTAACGCTGGATCGTGTGCTCCCTCCCGATTGTTCTGCAAGGTGTGTTTTGACATTTGTACTTCCTCTTGGCAGCCCGGGAGCTGAGGCAGCAGGAGGGAGTGCAGGGATGCTGCCAGCCCCTGTGCCCCCACCCTGAGGGTCTCCCTGGGGGCTGCACCATGGGCCTCCCCAGGCTCCTGGGCCACTGTGCTGCGATCGCCCTCGTGGCTCTGATCTGCGATGCCCTGGGGCTCCTCATCCTCTTCGTGGGCATTTTTGCTCCCCTAAGCTCCTGGGACTTCTTCGTTTACGGCGGAGCACTGCTGCTCGCCTTCAGCCTCCTCTTCTGGGTCTTATGGTACACCTTCAACATCGAGGTGCCCTTCAGGGAGGTGCACTTCAGCTGACTTGTGACTTCCAGAAAGGGAGCTTGGAGGAGCAACATCCCATCCTGGGAAGATCCAACACATCAGTCAGCTGGTGAAGAGCATCCAGAAAAGACCAAAGGAAAGGGCCAGATGGTCCTCACAGCATCAACCAGCCAGATGGACCTCCAGGGGAAAGGTACCTACAGCTCAGTGCACACAGGGATGCTTTGCTAGTGTCGGGGAGCACAGAGGTCCTGGCAGGGCAGTCAGACCTTCCTGCTGGTGACAGGCACTTCCAGGAGGAACATCAGGGGTTAAAATGCTCTGGAATGGACTAACAATGGACAGAAACTTGGTTTGGATGAGATGAGTCTCTGAATGAATCTGGGGAGTGGGGATTTTGGTGGAAATTGGAGGTTGTTGGCATCTAGGGTTTATTTCCATGAGATGATGCTGGATGTTGAGGGTCCTGCTGCTCTCTCGTGACAGCTTGGTGGGACAAGGAGTGTGAGCCATGTCCTGGCAGTACACCCTGGGCAAATAGAGAAATCCACATCGAGGCTGGGTTTAGCACCAAAACCTCTGTTCAATGGTGTGAGCAAACCCAACCACTCACTGGTGTACCCCCATCACACCGTGGGCACGGCTGGGAGGGGTTTGCCAACTGGGAATGTTTTTCCAGCAAGGGAATGAGGGAAACCAAGTGAACCCAGGCACTGTAAGATGTGCTGTGCACAGCTGGTGACAAATGCTGAATACACAGAAACTGGGTGCAAAGTGCCATGTCTGAACCCTGGCTTTGAGATTATGCCTTCTTAATCTCAGCCTGGTCCAGAAGGTGCCTGGTTTGCCTGGCACTCCCCCAAGGGCAGAAGGATCAGGCAGATGGGCCTGGGCTGGTCCTACAGCACGTGAGCAGGAGGGACCCACACGCTGAGCATCAGCTTTGCACGCAGGGGCTGGGGCTGGCCTGGAAATCTCCAGCTCAGCCAAAAGCTGCCTCAAAGGGCTCGGTTCTGTCCCCACCTGTGAGCAGTAACACCACTGCAAAGCTTGAGGCACGTGGGAATGTCTGTGTGTTGGGAGAGCACCGCTGCATGGACGGCGTCCACCTCCTTGCCAGCATGCCAGGGGGATGTTCCTCCTGTGCTGGCAGGGCTTGTGCACTCAATTAGCCCAGGTGAAACAACGAGCAGCCCCACGGTGGTTGGAGCTGTACGGGCCATGACAAACGGGGATGGCAGCAGGAGGATGCCCCAACCCTCACCCAAGGACCTGATGATTTCATAACAGTGCATGAGACAGCGAGGAGGCAGAGATGGGGGACGTGTCCCCCAGTGCCACCTGGGTGAGTGGCAGAGCAGAGCCCAGACTCTCCTCTCTTCCCTTTTGGTATGTCAGCCAGGCCAGTGCCCCCAGGCATGCACCTCCACCAGCAGGAAGCTGCCAGGGACGTGATCCCCACCCTCGAGTCACGACAGGGAGATTTCCTTGCACAGTTTTTTATAAAGCCTCTCACAACCAATGAGAAACATCCTTTTTTATTATTTATTGATTTTTCTTTATTTCCTGTCCTGTTGGCAGTGCCCACAAGAGACAGACAAGAAGTTTTCTTGACTCTCCCAGGAGGGTGGAAGCTGCAGTGTGAGTTGTGGGGTTTTACAGCCCTCACGTGCCAGGATGCCCAGGCCAGGAATTGAGCTTTACCCTCCACCAGGTGTGCCCTCCACCTCAGGGTGCTTTTCCACCCATGTGCCCTTGGCACAACCTCCTTCAAGAATTTCCTTGATGCGCCTCGGGATAAGAACCTGTAACAAGCATCAGTTGGTTGTGCAGCTGTAGAGAAGGAAGGGCAGCAGCAACCAACACCCTCCTTTATTTGCTCTGGGATTTTTAATTGCTGGTGCTGGGCCCGTCAATGCAGCCTGTAAAGCCTGGCTGAGGACTTTGTCACTATTCAAAGTCTGTCCCCTGCGAGGTGCGTGCCTGGGTGTGTCACACACAGAGCTATTGGTGTTGCTGAGGGAACCCAGCGGGAAATGGTGTGAGGTCCCTGTCCCCACTGGTCCCTTCTGTCTTCTGGGTGGGTGGGGCAGACACTCCTGGATGAAGCTTGTTGGGGAGCAAAGTCATTGGATGATCCATCACATCACCAGCACGTGGCAGGGGAAAGTTTGGGGATGGTGAGAGCTGGAGGGTGATGGTCACACACAGAAAGTTCTGTCAGCCCCGTGCCAGAGCTCCTGGCGTGCACTGGTGAGCCCACAGCCAGCTCCATGGAAGAGCAGAGGCCTCCAGTGCACCCACCTCTAGCTGGGGAACCAGACCCCAGGATCCTGCATTCCCTGGGGAGTGTTCCTGCCTGCACATTGCCCCTCTCTGCTCCATGTGTGGTCTGGGACAGTCACCCAGCTCACCTGGCTCCAGGCAGGGCCATTCCCCAGCATGTGGGCACGTGGTGCACAGAGCAAACCCAACACATGTCTTTATTTGTGTGTGAGTGTGTGCAAGATGCCTCCAGCATCCTTCACCCCTTCCAGGCAGCTGGCACAGAGGGACATGGGCACAGGCAGGACATGGTGACATCAACTTGCCTCATGCACAGGCAGGAGCAATCAGCCAGGCCCAGCAACAGGAGCAAAATCTCCCCTGTGTGGTGTGTGGTCCTGGCAGGGACTGTGAGACTTCTCTTGCCTCCCTGCCCCACCACCTCCCATGTGAGCACCCACACCCCAGCACCTCATGGCACCATCTCTGATGGTCCCCAGCGTCCTCTCCATGCCACGGATATAGGTCCTCCTTTTTCCTGCTGGCCCCAAAGCCCACTGGCTGGGCAGAGAGGCAGGATAGGCGTGAGTGAGGCATCTGTGGGTCCCTGTCCCTTGGTCCTGTGCAGCACCAGCAGAGCTGGCCCAAGCCCAGAGTGTTATTGACTCAAGGGCTTATCTTTCACCAGTGGGTTTTTGTGGTTTTGTGCTCGCTCTGTTTGCCCCAGGCTGCTGGGGGTGTTCCCAGCCAGGGGCATGGCATAGCCTGCTGGCTGTGGCACAGAGCCCGTGTGTGCAGGGCACTGGCAACCAGCAGCCCTCCTCCACCCCCTGACCAGCCTGTGCTTCCCAGGTCACCCCACTCACCTGAATGGCCCAAAACCAGCATCCTCCAGGGCTGCCTGCCCCAAAATGCTGTGGAAGTGCACTCCAGCAGTGTCCTCTTTGCAGCCATGGCATCCCCCACTTGGCACATGGGGAGGGATTATCAACCCCAGCGATATCAGTTCCTGTGTCTGACTCTTCCAGGGAGGAAAAGATCCTCCTTTTGCAGAGAGCTGATCCTGAATATCACTGGGCAGCCCACAGTGCCCAGCTCAGAAGGTGATGGATGCACATATGGTCATCCTGCACATCCTGGCCATCCTGGATAACCCCTTGGCAAACAAAAGCCTGCTGGTGCTTCTGCATCAGATCTGGCTGGTGGGAAACAGTTCCCCGAGTGTTTTGATTTTAGATGCCTTTACTGAAGAGATCTTGAATTTCTAAGCTGTAACCAAGCTCTTTTAGAGTATTCACATCTCTTTTCACTGTGTGTTTGCAGGGAAACAGGAAAGGATGAGTGTGAATGTGAGGAGGGAGCAGATGAAGAGGAACAGCACCACGAAAAAACTCTGTTGTGCTGCTCTCGCAAAACCAGCACTGAAAGCACAGCAGGAGCTGTGCCACCCTGCCCTGCTGGGCACCCTGTCACTGCTCTGGGCACTGAAGATGCCCCTTGAAGCATCAAGACCTCTTTTGCATCCTCTCCAAGCACTTTGTTCTCGCCTCCTGCCCACTGCTCTTCTCTCAGAGAACACAACACGAGCTCCCTGGTGGCCGTGGAGCCTCTGCCCGCTGTCCTGACCATGGGTCACAGATGTCCAGGATCCAGCTGACAGCCTGGAGCAGTTCTGCAGACCTCCCCAAAGCTGGGGGGAGATCTGGTTCCTCAGGGCTCCCACCTGGAGACCCTGCCCAAGGTGCAGCTGGGTGCCCTGGCTGGAGACCTGATGTGTACCTTGGTGCACTCGGCACAGAGACAGACACCAAAGTGAGCCAGCACTGAGCATTTCCTATGCAAATCCACCTGCTGGCTGGGTAGAGGTCTTAGGTGTGTTCTGCCTAATCTCAGAAGGTCTCAGAAACCTTCTGAGTGGCTCTTGATGAAATCCGGAAGACCTTGGTTCAAAGAGCTGCCTGCGGGAGCCAAGGAGAGCTGCAAAGGCCAGGAAAGGATGTAGTGGCTCAGCTGCCAAGCTGTGGTGGCTCAGCATGGGAACAAACTTCCTGGCTCACTCAAAAAACCAGTCTCAAGTGAGAAGAGAGGCCACATCTTGCTCTCCCACATCTCCATTCCCCTGTGTCCAGCTGACCACGAAGACACTTGTGTGGGATGGAAACATAGATAACACCTACCAAACATTTAACACCTATCAAAGAGTTCAGCACTTTCCTTTACAGGCACCTCTTCTCAGTTGTTTAAAACTTTGCCAAAATGTGTTTCTTTGGGATCTACTCTCTTGGAGAGCCTGCATCTGTGATGAATTTTGGTGCTCCCCTCAGTTCTTCTCTGCAGACCAGGTGACCGGACAGTGCTGGCCCTTGGGGACATCTCTGTGAGCCCAGGCATGCTCTGATAACCAACAGGCTCCATGTGGGGATGCACTGACGTGATGAAGGAGGGATCTCCCCACCACATCAGAAAGACCTCCCCAACCTGTCCTGAGGGGCTGGAGATGTGCTTGGGGCCCATTGTGCAGATTTCTTTGCATCCAGTCCATGTCATCAGCTCCATCAGCCATGTCATGAGCACAGAAAAGACCCCTGGGGCCCCAGAGGGAGGGCTGAGCTGGCACACCCACCTTCCCTGCTGCCCAGCATGGGCCATGTGAGCCTTCATGGGTGGCATCAGGCCTTTGGTGCCCTTGCTGTCCCTGGTGTTGGGATTTTGCACCAACAGCAAGGGCAGTGGAGTTGGTGGGAGGGTTGTTCAGCGTGGAAACTCCTGTTTGGGGAGGAAACCATCAGCTCTTCCCTGTCTCTAGTTCCAGGGACGTGAGGCTGGTGGCAGGGCTGGATGTCAGTCCCTGCCAGGAGGAGGGAACTGCTGTCCCCTGGGGCCATCTAGCCATGCCTGGGGAGGAAGGTCCTCCCTGCTCATCCCCACAGCTGTGCTGTGCAGGTCCCACAGTCTCAAAACAACTCAGGGCTCAAACCAAGGCATATCTGTGCCCTAATGCTGTCCCACCTCCCAGTTCCCCAGAGCATCCAGCAGAGAGTTGTCCTGCTAAGGGATGCCACCAAGCACACTGAGCAGGTACAAGGTGAGGATGCAGAGCAGAGCAGGGTGTTTGCAGAGTTCTGTTCTGTTCTGTTCTGGGGGGACCAGTTTGATGCCACCTCTCTGGGGCTGTTCCATTAAAGTTGCTACCTTCCTTTTCCAAAGCTGCTTGTCTCCTGGCAGGAGGTGGTGGGCTGCAGCAGGAACCTCTGGGTGCAGTAACTCTGAAAAGGAGCAGCTCTCCACAGGGGAGCTGGAAAATGTGGCAGCACGTGTGGGATAAATCAGTCAGAACATCAGCATCACTAACCCCTCTCTGGCAATATGGAGAAGCCCCTCCTGTGCAAATAAACTTTTTAAAAAGAAACTTTAAAAAATAGAGGCACTTTGGCTCTTCCTCATTTGCAGTCAGTGCAGCAGTGGGACAATAATGAATTCTTTTTCCTTCAAAGATAACACCATATTAAGAGGATCTCCGAGATTTTTGCAAATTCCCATGACTCCAGCAGCAGCTTCAGAAGATCACAAGCCATAACCCTGAGATAAGCAACTGAACTGTCTCTGCAACTGAGAGCCACCTTCCACAGGGCAGCCTTCCAGCCATATCCATCCTGCCACATCCATGCACAGCTGACTGGGGAGGAGACAGCCTGCAGCCAGCAGTTGTGTCAAATACAGTGTCTGGGGCAGTTCTGAAGGGACCCCTCTGCTCACCTTTGCACTTCAGCCAGCCTGGCTGGGGGGTGGAGAGGCACCAGCACCCCCTGACCTGCCAGAGGCCACAAACTCCTCCTGCACATGGGACCTGCCCAGCACCTCGTGCCCTCGTGCCGGGGCTGGGGGGAACAAGCAGGATTTGCACATCCTGGATGAACAGGTTCTCCCAGAGTGCACAAACCCTTCTGCAGCGATCCTTGTCTCCCCCTGCCCAGCTGCATCCACCCTGCCCGGGCTGGAGGAGTGGGATGCCTGGTCCTGTAGGCAGCCCCTGGTTCCAGCTGGTTCCAGCACAGCTGCTGAGCTGAGGCAGTGGGCTCTGAGCTGGGATTTAACCCTCCCCAGCCTTGACTGCTGCAGCTGCCCAGCCCTGGAGGTGCCTGGGGCTGATGGGTGGGGTGAGATGCAGCAGGATGGGCAGCTCCTCCACCCTCTGCACACTGGGCCAGCACTGGCTTCACCCTCAGGCCATCTCTTTACACCAGGCAGTGTCCAGGGCTGGCTGGGGCTGACATGTCCCTCCAGGAGTCACAGTCATCAGCTGTCCCCAAGAAAATGCTCCCACAAGGATCCCTGGAGATCCCTGATATCACAACAGCCACTTCCAGTCCTGGATTGCATCAGAGGCTGGCAGCTCCAACCACTGAGGCATCCAACAAGGCAGGAGGGCTTTTCCAGAAGGCTCCACACCTTATAGTTAGGTCAAGTCATCCCAGGCTTTCCAATCCCTCAGGAATGTTTCTCAGCATGCAGCTTCTCACTAAATCCCTGACTCCAAGCGTTGGGCATTCCATGGTGGATTCCAAACCCTGCTTGTCTTCAGCATCATTGCAGAAGAGACAGGTCAGGGCTCCTGGACCAGGATCTGACCATGCACAGAGCACTGGCACCCAGGACTGGCCCTGCAGCACCCCAGGGCACCCCGAGCCCCACTGAGCCCTGCCTGCACCCGGGGCTGGGCAGGCACAGCCCTGCCACCAGTGACCATGGGCACCACCCACCATCAGCCAGCAGATAAATCACACTGGAGACAAGGAAAATAGTTTTCCCAGCTCAATTTGCTGCGGCAAAATGGGACATCATTTAAGGCAAAACCTGTCCAAAAGAAGCTCTTCCCAGAAAATGCATTTGCTGGTCTTTGCCAGCCATTACTGGAAGGAGAGTGCAGACCTTTGATAATATTCCAGGGTGTTTTTTCATGGTAGATCACTGAGTTTTTGACAAAAAGTATCTGGGAGAATGACACAGGGAAGTGTAAAACCTCCTGGGCAGCTGAGCAGGATGAGTCCCAGGGCACTGATGCCAGGCAATGCCGAGAAGGGCAGGGCCACACTCTCCTCTGCACCACAGCTCTGTGTGCCGTGCTGCCAACAGCCACAGGGCAGAGACATCAGCCCAAATCCCTCACCAAGGGACCAGCTCCAGCCCCCTCCTGTCCCCAGGGTCCCTCAGCTGAGGGTTTGGGGATCTCATCCTGGAGAGCCACCCCTGCCGTGGGCACTGATCTCACAGGGGGACACTGGCCAAGCCCCTCAGGCACTGCCAGACCTCTGGTCTCGGTGTGGGCTCAGAAAATCCCCCTCTCCTGCAAAGCCCCAGGAGAAGAACCCAGCCCAGGTCCATGCCCTGTGTGTTGGCACAGAGGGATGGGGTCCTCTGGCACCTCCATCCCAGTGGCCCTGCCTGGACTGGGCTGTGCCCACTGGGCACAGAGGGTGGATGAGACCCCACCAAGGTGGAGGGGGTGAAGGTGTGGGCACTACAGAGTCCAGAGGGATGGGATGTCCCCAGTGGAAAAGGGTGGCTGCCATGTGCTGGAGGTGGAGCCAACAAGGGACACCCAGCTGGGTCAGTGTCACCTCCTGTCTGTGTCCCACCCTGGCCACACTGGCCCAGCCCCACCCCAGCCCCCGACTGGCCGTGGCTCTCCAGGAGCCAGGCTGGGTGCGGGGAGGGGAGGGAGCTTGGAGGAGCCTCCTGCTCAATTATTGATGGAGAGATCTCTGCTGATGGAGCTGGGGCTCTCTGAGGCTGGTTCCTAATGGATCCTGCTGATGATCTCTGGCCAGTAAGCACTCCTGGGCCCCGCATAATTCCCACTTCTCCCATCTCCATGCCATAAAAATGCCACCTTCTCCTGCTAATGATGCATTATGCAGCCATTACCCAGGGTTCCTAGCCCTGCTGCCATCATGCAAAGGTCTGTTAGAGTGGGAAGGGCAGGCTGTCTCTCCAGCCAGGGAAGAGGCACACACTGGGATGTGCCAGGAGTCCTGTCCGTGCTGGAGGCTGATGGAGGGACAACAGCCCAGCTTGAGATGAGCTGGCACAGGGAGAAGAGGGACCAACAGGCACAGCTGGGGGATGGCATGGCCTGCAGACAGCCCTCCCCACCTCTTCTAGGCAGAGGAAGGGAAGGAGGTGACAGGGTCACTTGGGAGTGCATCCCGAGAAGCCCAGGTGCTGCAGCCCAGGTAGCAGGATGTGCCCATGGCCTGCAGGACAGCTCCTCTGCAGGGGAGGATGCCTTGGGTGGTGGGTGGAGGAGTGGTGAAAGATGACTCAGGATTGGCAAAGCTACTGGTAGGACACTGTGCAGGAGAAGCTGTTAAATGCTGCAGCAGAAACACCTGCCAACCTCTCAGCTGGTCGGGTTCTGTCCCTTTGCAACCCTGGCCACGGTTTCCTGGGACCCCTTCCTGGCCTTCTGGACATCCCAGAACTGACTTCCTAGGACTGGAAATGTAACCCTGATGTTTGCACAGCTCAAGCTGCCACAAGACCAAGGAGGGGATTCATGAGGGTCACAGTGTCATGGCAAGGCTTAGGTTGCCTTGAATAAATCCTGTGTATCATCCCCTTTCCCTCTGTATCTCTGCCTGTCCCACATGGAGAGCTGTGGAGATCCTCTCATTGACCCATCCACCTCACAGACTTTCATCTGTGCAGAGGCACCTCCACCTAACCCCCACTCTGATCTGACTCTTCATCCATCCATCCATCCATCCATCCATCCATCCATCCATCCATCCATCCATCCCACACACTCATCACCCAACTGTTCTTCCAGCTCAAACTGGTGCTCCACAAGGGAATAGTCACCACTTGAGCTCAAACCTGTGAGGGTGGGCAGGTCCTGGGACAAGGTGCCCAGAGAAGCTGTGGCTGCCCCATCCCTGGAAGCGTCCAAGGCCAGGTTGGATGGGGCTTGGAGCAACCTGGGCCAGTGGAAGGTGTTCCTGCCCATGGCAGGATGGTGGAATAAGATGATCTTTAAGGTCCTTTCCAACTCAAACCATTCTGTGATTCTATGAAATCCATGTCCAGTGCTGCAGACATGAGTTATCCTCGGGACATCAGGTCACCATGACAAACCAGATCTCTGAGTTCCTCAGGACTGAGCTGGAACTGGCCCCAGTATCCTCTAATGGACACATGCCTGGGGAGAGGATGAGTTGAACAGCACTTGGGGAGATCCAAACACATCCCCCAGGGACCTTCAGCAGAAAAGGGCTCCGAAAGGCTTTAATAGCAATCAAACAGGATGATGACAGCTTTTCCATCAGCACAGGAAGAGTCTGGGAGCAGCTTTCCCAGAAGCAGGCAGATTCCAATCTAAAACAACAGGCACAGTCCCCTCTGGGAGCGCTGCCCACGAGCAGCACTGCCTGGAGCCGAGGAGGGGCTGGGGAGGATGTGGGCACAGCGGGCAATAGCTGGCCCTGAGCACCAGAGGGGACAGATGCTGCTGTGAACAGGCCTGGGTCGTGCCCACGGCACAGGAGATGCCACCCCTGGGACAGTGAGTGGACGGTCAGCACAGCATTCCCAGGGTATCTCCAACCTCCTGCTGCCTGGCCCTCGCCCGCCCAAGGCAGGGACTGGCTGCCCGTGCCAGCCCTGACAGCCATCCCTGGCCAAGCAGTGCCACCCTGTGGAATACACCCTCCGTGCCTCCGAAGGGGGTGATGCCCCTGGATCCGGCCTCCAGGTCCGTGGCTGATATCTCTCCCCATCCTTGGTCCCCTCTCCCCGCTCCTGTGCACGACCCCGACACAGCACAAGACACCTCCATCCCACCCCATCCCACCCCATCCCACCCCATCCCATCCCATCCCATCCCATCCCATCCCATCCCACCCCATCCCATCCCATCCCACTCCATCCCACCCCATCCCATCCCACCCCAGCACTGCCACTGAAGCTCTTTCCTGTCCCCCTGCCTTGCCCAAGCATCTCCAGGGCAGCAGCCACCTCAGGGACCCCTCTCCTCCCTCCCAGCAGATCTGCAAGGGGCTGGTGCCCTGACGCCATGCACCAATTGCCCAGACAGACTAATAACAGGGATTATTATTATTAAATAATGAGGCGTGGACACGTCACTATCAGGTCATCAATTCTTATGAAACAGGGTTTCCATTCCAGTGTGGTGTCTCAAGCACTTTACCCCAGTGCAGGGCTGAGGGTCACTGCACCCCGGGACTGGGTGGGGAAACTGAGGCACGGGGGGTGACAGCAGTGACACCCCAGGGAGGGTGACACCCCCATCAGCAGCACATCAGGGCAGTGTGCCCTGGCTAAAACCCTGGAGGATGGGGTGGGACACCATCAGCTCCTCTGCCCCAAACTCGTGCCCCCTTTCCAGCCCCAAGTGGTTCTTATTCATTGCTCTGAAATACTCTGGCTCGTCCCAAAGCTGGTGACACTTCTGGCTGTGTTTGTCCCACCCTGAACTAGAACATTTCCTTGGGAGCATGGGACCCCTGTGCCAGCCCCACACCCACTGTCACCTCCCACGGGTGTCCTGCTCACGTTGGGGTGCCCGTGGAAGTGCCACAGCTCTGGGAACACATTCCTGGATGACGGAGCAAGAGCAGCACCCCCGGGACCAGGGACTGGGTCAGGAGGACAAAGGTGATGGTGGTGCAGACTCTGGGCTGGGGACAAGTGTGAGGAGGGGCCCCAGCACCAGCAGGCAGCTCTGGCACAGGGGTGCCCAGCAATCCCCCTTTCCCCTGCCCTGAGAGCAGGCACGGCTCTTTCTGAATCTCAGCTGTGCATCTCTGGTGTTCCCTCCCCTCCCAAACCCAGGATGAGGGCATGAGACTCTTTCAGCTGGGGCCGGTGCCAAAAAGGGCAAAGGCACAAGGTGCAGGGGGCACTGAGCAGTGCCTGACCTGTTTGGAAAATGAGCCACTGCGAGTGAAGCCTCAGCAGTGGGATATCAGGACAAGGAAATGTCACTCTGCCAAGGCACAGGACTCCAGCAAGGAGAGCAGGGTGGGATCCCAAATCTGCCCCTTTACACAGGCCAGAGCTTTGGTTCACTCCCTACCCCACAGCCCAGCACCTGTCCCCAGACCCCCAGGGCAGGAGGGATGCTGTGACACCAGGAGGATGGCCACGATCCTGGGGAGCTCAGAGAGAGCTGAGGGAGGGCAAGGCTGGGACTGCCTGTGGCATGAGCTGGCATCCCTTCCCACCCCATGGCACTGCAGGAGGGGAGCGCTGGCTGGCAGAGGGGCCAGGGTCACTCTCTCCATCCTCTGGTTTCACTGCCTTTGTGCCCACCAGCTGGAGACTCTGATTTATTCATCTCTGGGATGAAAAGCCATGAGTTTCTGCTCCAGCCTGAAACTCAGGCACCACATACCCCAATGGCCCTGACAGCCTGGGAGCCTGGGCACACCAGCAGTGCCATGACCTGGCAGCCCTGATCCTCCAGCACATGATCCCTGGGCTCTGGGTACATGGGTGCCACAGCCACAGCCCACCTGGAGCTGGGATAGAGAGGAACCCCTGCCCAGCTCTCACAGGGTGCAGGAGGGTCCTCTCCTCTAAGGCACTGGAGGAACCCACTAGCAGGGTTTGACCTGCCATACTTTAACAAAAAGAGGCAGCAAATGCCAGCAGTGACACTGTGGGCACCTGGAGATCTGCAGGAAGGTCTGAAAGTCCATTCAGTCCCCTGCCAGATGAGAGAGCTTCACCTGAAGCAGCTTCTGGGCTTTTCCCAAGAGTGTTCAGAGAGGTCCCAGGGCTGGCTCTGTCCCAGCATCAGTGACACCACTCAGGTATCCAAGCAGATCCCCTTCCTGCTACAAGTCCCTCTTCACCAGCAGCAGCCAAGGGAGCACAGCCGCCAGCATGGCCACGGTGAGGATGAGGAGGACGGCGAGGGCCATGGGGGACTGGCAGCACTTCAGCCCCAGGGCTGAGCTGGCTGACACCAAGCTGCCCGTGTCTGCCCTGCTCCTCCTGCCCAGGGAGCTGCAGTCCGTGTCCACCAGTGGCATCCCGTGGTCGCTGATGACAAAGATGTGGGCTTCCCGTGCCAGCGCTCCCGGGAGCCCCGGCGAGTCCGTGGGGCCACCCCCTGTGCTGCAGCACTGGGCAAAGCTCTGCACCGGCATCACAAAGTGGCTGGGCACCACCAGGGTGTTGCTGGCTTCTGTCTTGGTGAGGTGGGACAAGGAGGACGGTGACAGAGGCATCTCCAGTGCCCGGGCATTGGTGCCTGCCCGGGGCGGCCAGAGAGCCTTGGTCCTGCTGAGGAAGGTGACGTAGCGGCACACGGGGCAGATGATGCTGCTCTGGATGTGGCCGTCGAGCTTGGCCGAGAGCAGGCACTTCACGAGGCAGTCGTGGCAGAAGCTGTGCCCGCAGCTGAGCCGCCGGTGCGTGGCCTCCAGCGGGTGGAACTTCTCATAGCACACGGGGCACTCGGCCGGGGGCCCCTCCTTGCTGGAGGACGTGTCGGACATCCCAGCTCCGGCCACGGGCACTCCCCAGCTCTGAGGGACAGCCACAGTGGGTTACAGAGTCACACAATGTGCTGAGCTGGAAGGACCCACAAGGACCATCCAGTCCAACCCTCAGCCCTGCACAGGCCCATCCCCAAAAGTCACCCCCTGTGCCCCAGAGCATCATCCAAACCCTCCTGCAGCTCTGGCAGCCTTGGGGCTGTGCCCACTGCCCT
>JAWWTY010000038.1:10787712-10840943 GCA_035222235.1 Margarornis squamiger
TCACAGTGGTGGGCACCCAGCCTGCTCCAAATCACAGTGGTGGGCACCCAGCCTGCTCCAAATCACAGTGGTGGGCACCCAGCCTGCTCCAAATCACAGTGGTGGGCATCAGCCTCCCTTGGAGCAAAAGAACGGGTGCCCAGCCTGCTTTCAGAGCATGGCACCCAATCTGCCCAGAGCTGGGCTGTGCACGCACCCAGCACCACCAGTTGGCTGCTCCCAACTTGGAGCAGCACAAGGCTGGATCCTGGGAAAGGAGATGTTCTCCCAGCGTTCCTCCAGACTCTGCAGAGCCCCCTCGATGTCGCCGCCTGCCCTCCAGAGGGGGTTTCAGGGAGCCAAGGGGACGGCCAGCCGAGGTGAGCAGGTGGGGGTGTGTGGGTGCACAAACACGGACCAGGAACAAGGCTCCGTCTCCAGGAGGGATGAGGCAGCTCCCAGGGCAGTTTGCCACAGGATGAGTGTTCCCAGGACGCTGTGGTTCCGCAGCTCCGGCAGCCTCTAATCCAGGAGCGGTGTCTCGGGGCCGTGCTGTGCCGCACGTCCCGGCCCGGCGCTGACGCTGCCAGGCAGCATTTGTGACCTTGTGCAACAGCCGGGTCACAGGGGGTGACCCAGAAAGGCCCGTGCAGGTGTCAGGGGACAGCCAGGGCTGGCTGGACACCCGGCTGCGGAGGGAGTGGGGGGCGCTCTTCACCCTCAGGCTGTCTGCACCCACCCGTGGGAAAAGCAGGAAAGGCATCAGGGCATCAACCCTGGAAAACCCCACGGGCAGGTCATGGCCCAGGAGAGGCTGCGGGGACACATGTGGGGACAGAGGTGGCCATGGTGGCACTGGCTGTCCCGACGAGGTCAGCTGGCACGGCTGCAGGTTCGGACACGGCCACGCCGCCGGCAGCGAGGGAAGCACCAGGGCATCCCCCAGCACCGCCCGCCGCTAATGACAGGCCGGCAGCTAATTACAGGGACAGGCAATTAAACACGCAAACCAAGCTGCAGTATCAGGGCAGTGCCAGGGACCGCGGGCCGGCTGCGGGGCAGGGCCCGCCCCACTGCGGGGACACTGCGGGGACACTGCCCTGGCCGTGGCACGGGGACAGCGGGACACGCGTGGGGCAGCCATGGGGCAGCGATGGGGCGGCCCCCGCCAGAGGGGAAGGGAAGCAATGAGAATGCCAGGCTGGACAGCGATGGTTCCAGGGGCTGTCGGCTACCCTAGGCTTGGCCGGGCGTCACTGGGGGTCCCTGCGGGGATCCAAAAGTCTCTGCCCACAGCGAGTTCCCTGAGATAGACGAGCCGTGCGGGGAGCGAGGCAGCGGCGCGGGATGCGGAGGAAGGAGGAGCCGCCCGTGCCCGCTCCGCTGCCCGCCCCGAGGGATGGATGTCCCGGGGACCCGAGGGATGGATGTCCGGAACACTGAGGGATGGACGTCCAGGGGACCCCAGGAATGGATGTCCTGCGGCCAGAGGGATGGATGTCCCGGGACCCGAGGGATGGATGTCCCGGGGCCCGAGGGATGGACGTCCAGCACCCCGAGGGATGGATGTCCCGGGACCCGAGGGACGGATGTCCCGAGCCCCGAGGGATGGATGTCCCGAGCCCCGAGGGATGGATGTCCGGAACACTGAGGGATGGATGTCCAGGGGACCCCAGGAATGGATGTCCTGCGGCCAGAGGGATGGATGTCCCGGGGACCCGAGGGATGGATGTCCCGGGGACCCGAGGGATGGATGTCCCGGGGACCTGAGGGATGGATGTCCCGGGGCCCGGAGGTTTGGGGTCCAGGGGCCCGGAGGTTTGGGGTCCAGGGGCACGTGCCGGGGTCCGCCCCTCCGGGGGCACCGGGCAGAGAGCGGCGGAGGACGGGGAACGGGGAGATCCCCATATGGCAAAGGGAGCAGGGCGGGACCACCTCGGGCCGGGGGCGGCCGGTGGGATGGGGGAGAGCGGGGAGGGGGCGTGGGGAGCCGGCACCTCCCGGGACCGGGGCGAAAGAACAGCCGGGATAGGGATAGGGACAGGGACAGGGACAGGGACAGGGACAGGGACAGGGACAGGACAGAGATAGGGATAGGGACAGGGATAGCGATAGGGATAGGGATAGAGACAGGGATAGGGACACGGACAGGACAGAGATAGGGATAGGGACAGGGATAGGGACAGGGATAGCGATAGAGACAGGGATAGGGATAGGGATAGGGACAGGGACAGGGATAGCGATAGAGACAGGGACAGGGATAGGGATAGGGATAGGGACAGGGATAGCGATAGGGATAGGGACACGGATAGGGAAAAGGACAGGGATAAAGACACGGATAGAGACACGGATAGGGACACGGATAGGGACAGGGATAGAGGAGAGATAGGGAAAGGGACAGGGACAGAGATAGGCACAGGGACCGGGACCGGGGCAGGGATAGGAACAGGGATAGGGACTGGGGCCGAGAGAGGGATAGAGACAGGGGTAGGGACCGGAACGGGGACAGGGACCGGTACACGGACCGGTACAGGGACAGGGATAGAGACCGGTACAGGCACAGGGACCGGTACAGGGACCCGTACAGGGATCCGCACAGGGACAGGCACAGGCACAGGGGCCGGTGCAAGGACAGGGACCGGCACAGGGACCGGCACAGGGACAGGAGCCGGTGCAAGGACAGGGACCGGCACAGGGACCGGCCCCAGGACCGGCCCCCCCGCCCCGCCCCGGCTCCGTCAGGCCCTGTCCCCGCCCCGCGGTCCCCGGATGAGGCGGCCCCGGCGGCGGCGGCGACTGGGGATGTGCTCGGGTGAGCGGGGTCTGTCTGTCCGTCCGGGGGGGGTCTGTCTGTCCGGGGGTCCGTCCGGGAGGCAGTCCCGGGGATCTGTCTGTCCGTGGGTCTGTCTGGGGGGGTCTGTTCGTGGGTCTGTCTGGGGGAGACTGTTCGTGGGTCAGTCCGTGGGTCTGTCGGGGTGGGTCTGTCCGGCTGGGTCAGTCCGAGGGTCCGTCCCTGGCTCTGTCCCTGGGTCAGTCCGTCTGTCCGTCCGTCCGTGTGTCTGTCCGGGGGGGCCGCGCGCCCCGCGCCGCCATTGGCTGCCGACTGACAACGGGGCAGGGCCCGCCCCCCGCGGCGCGCCATTGGCTGCGGGCGCGGTGCCGCCGCCTCCCATTGGCCGAGCCGAGTGTCCGTCAGCGCGCGGCCCGGCTCGGCCGCCGCCCTGCCCGGCCCTGCCTTGCCTTGCCTTGCCTTGCCTTGCCTTGCCTTGCCTTGCCTTGCCTTGCCTTGCCTTGCCTTGCCTTGCCTTGCCCGGCCCGGCCCGGCCCTGCCTTGCCTTGCCCTGCCCTGCCTTGCCCGGCCCGGCCCGGCCCTGCCTTTCCTTGCCCTGCCCTGCCTTGCCTTGCCCTGCCCGGCCCTGCCCGGCCCTGCCCGCTCCGCTCGGGCCCGGCCGGGCGGGCAGCCGCCTCAGTGCCCCCGAAACGCCCGGGCCCGGCCTGGCCGGGTGTGGGGTCTGTGTGCGGGGGGATTTCCGCGGTGAGGGGCGGCCCGGGGTGCCCATCCCGGGGCAGGACCGGCCGTGGCGCTCGGAGCTCTGGGCTGGGCACAGGGTGGGCTCCGGGGGCCGGGAGGGCTGTGCCCGCCTCAGCCATTGCGGGGGCTCCGGTGGGTATTTTTGGGTAATTGTGCGCGGGTTCCCCCGGGCTGTGCCCCCCTCAGCCCTGCCCTGTCCCACCCCCCAGCCCCGGTGACCCGAGTGGCACAGACAGGGCCGGGCTGGGGTCCATCCCCTCCCCGAGGGGCTCCCTCTGTCCCTGCCGCCCCCAGGCTCACTCAGGCCCTCCCTGCCCCCCGGGAGCCCCCCTGGCTGGGCCAGGGCTGGGCACCACTCTGCGGTGCCCGTGACATCTATTGCCCTCAGAGGTGCTTAAATATGTGAAACTGCCCTGGAAGAGTTCCTGGGATACTGGAGGGAATTTTTTTTGTGTGTGTCTTCCTTTGTGGTTTTTGTTTTTTTCTTCCCCCCCCCCCCTTGCAAGAAGCAATTCCTGGACACTGTGGAGAGTTGGTGGCCTTGTCAAGGTCAGTGTTTTGTTGGAGGTTCCAGGAGCTGTGA
This sequence comes from Margarornis squamiger, assembly GCA_035222235.1. Lineage (NCBI taxonomy): Eukaryota > Metazoa > Chordata > Aves > Passeriformes > Furnariidae > Margarornis > Margarornis squamiger. The sequence continues at coordinate 10,791,807 of JAWWTY010000038.1, forward strand.
GAGGAAGGAGCCGTCCCAGGGCACAAAAAACCACTGGGAGGCTTTTATATGTTTTGGAAGGGGCTGCCCAGGGAGAAGGTGGTGGAGTCCCCAGCCCTGGAGGTGCCCAAGGAATCACTGGATGTGGCACTCAGTGCTCTGGGCTGGGCACAGGGTGGGCGTCGGGCACAGCTTGGACTTGATGAGCTGGGAGGGCTTTTCCAGCCTTGAGGATTCTGTGAGTCTGTATTTATTTATTTATAGGTAAATGTGGTGTGTTAGCAGTGTGAGTGCACAGACATGCTGGTTGGTAGTGCCAGGTATCTGTGGCTGCACAGGATATGGCAGGTGTGGGCAGGTAGTGTGGATTTTGGATTCATAGTGCCAGGTCTGCCCTGGCAGTGCCAAGAACACTGCCCTGTGTTCTGCTTTCTGCCTGGGCTGTTTGTTTATGTATTTACTTTGTTTACTTGGAGGCAGAGCCCAGGCATTCTCCCTTTGGTTTGCACATGTGGAGATTTAATCCTGCGTGTCACTGGGAGTCCCAGAGGTGAAGGATGTGTTCAGACACAAAGTGCTTGAGTTACCGTCTGAGTTGCCTTCCCCCTTCTTCAAGGGAAAGCCCTCAGGTGTTTTCTTTTCCTGACTCTTTAGAGGTTGCAGATATGTAAGATAATTCCTCATTTGGTGGAGAAGGAAAGGGAGATACAAAAGTGGAGAGAAAGCACGAGACTGATGATGTCTGTGACCTTGGTGCCACAAGGAATCTTGTCTCTGGAGACACTGCTGGGAGCAGACTGCCAAAAAGTACAGCAGCAAAGCACAGTTTATTCCCTCTGTCTATTACAGTTGGTTTTGAGGTGCCAGGAAGGTCAGACTGAAGAGGGAAATGGTATTTTTGCAGTCCTTGATGTTTGTGACACCATAAACACAATCAAGATAAACTGTGGAGCGTGTTCAGCCAACCCCAGTGCTGTGCTGCACTGACCTGTGGGCACAGCCACACAGGCCCATCAGAGCAGACTTTCCTTGATGTGATTGTGTCCCTCGAGGGCTCTTGTGCCAGCACAGCTCAGCAGCAGATTGTGCTGCTTCCTTCTCCTTCTCAACACAGAGCTTTATTTTTAACATTCCTGTTGTTACATGCTCACTGCAGAGCCCCTCTCTGTTGGGGGCTGGTCTGTGACAATCTTTTGGGGAGTATTTTTCTGATCAATTTTCCTCTCCCTTGGCACTGGTAGGATGTAAAAAACTAGAATTCACTGCACTTGGCAGAAACCCCTGCTGAGTGCTTTTCCCTTGGAATTCCTTGGTCACTGGTCATGCTGCAGTGTCCAGAAGCATCTTACCCTCTGGCCCCCCCTTCCCAGGAAATGTTGTCATGGGGATGGAGTTAATTGCTGAGGTCACAGGGTGCTGTCATTTGGTGCAGGCTCTGCCTGTCTGTGGGCCATAAGCTCTGGGACAAATTCATTCCTTCTGAGGAGGATGTTCTGGGATTCTTCAAGGTCTGAAGAGAAATCAGGCCCCTGTGAGTTGGGGAAGGTGCAGGTTGGGTGGGTGATCTCCAGAGGGTGGTTCAGATACGGGGCAGCTCCACTTGCAGCCCGTTGTGGAGTTTGGGATCAGTGCTCCTGGTGCTCAGCATGTCTCACAGACCTTCCCAGGGGCTGGTTTGCCAGAGAGCAGAGACTGAATCAGGAAGAAGCATGTCCTTTTCACAGCCAGGTTTTCCTTCTCAGTTTGCTGTTTAGTCCACACCCTTCTGCTCTGTGTGGATTCATCTCTCTGGGGTTCCTGGGTCTGGAGCTGGAGCAAATTGTTCTCGTGGTTAGGCTGTTCTGGGACACTCAGATCTCCAGGGTCCTTTCCTTCACCTCTGCACACACTGAACCTGCATCAGGAGCACCAGCCTCTTCAGGTTTCCTTTTTAAGGCATTTTGATGCTGTTAGTTGGGAACAAATACAGGTCAAATGTCTTAAACTTCCCTTGTTTGTTAATATATATTTTTAGTACTAAATTCTGCTCCCTTTGGTAATTGATTTCTGAAAAGAGGCTTCTTGGATCAGTGTGTTTCTTCTGGTTTTAAGGCTTCCACCCCAGTGCTGGCTCACTCAGCCAGGGTTTTTTTTCTATGATTTGATATCACATATTCAGCAGGCGTTTGAGTCCTGGCCATGTGGTGCAGAGCAGACATGTTACATTTGATTAATGAGGCTGTTGAGATAACAAGGCTTTTGCTGTATGGTGCTTGGTTGTCTTGAAGGCTTTTAGTCTGAACTTGGCACAAAGTTCCAGCAGGTTGGTTATCTCCTGCCTCCTGTGCTGTCCAAAATTGGAAATGCAGGATTTATTATTGCAGCAGAAGGCGTGTTCTGCTGACTGTGTGCTCTGTGACTTTCTTCTTTTTCTGAAAGCTCCTGTGCTGCTGTTGCAAGAGGCAAGGAGGCATTTGTTGTGGTTCACTCGAGAACATTCAGTTCAAAAATAGTATTGCAGGAGAAGGTTGAGTTCACAGGGGCTCAGTTTCTGTGCAACGATGGATGCAGGCAGACATCCAAAATGTATGGAAATCCACCAGCTCCTATTCCGGGGTGAGCAAAACAAGCACAAATTGATTGGTGAAATCTAATCCACGGCTTTGGTTTGTTTGTTTGTTTTCCATCTTCTAATAAGTGAAAGAGAACGCACATTTGCTTTTGCATTTTGGCTGGAGGGCTCAGGTTGTTTGCTTTGAGTCTTGGTTGGGTTGGGGGGGAAAAAATCAAGAGCTTCAGGGGTTTGGGGGTTACCTCTTGGTTGTCATGGTTTGAGAAGGTGAAGAATGATGGAAACAAGGATTCTTCTGCTTTTCTACCTGTGAATCAGCAAAAAGGGGGAAGAGGAAGAAGAGCTGGCTGGGGACAGCCCTTCCTGCTCTCTGTGGCACCTTTGGATGGTGCCAGCACAGGTGAGAGGTGGGGGGGGACTGTGGCACAAACCAGGCACTTGGCACTTTTGTGATAACCAGAGTGAGTTGTTATCTTGAGAACTGAAGGCCCCATGTGAGCTTGGCAGAACTTCCTGATCAGGTGCTGTGTGAGGTGGTTACTTGTTTAATTCCAAAGGGCAGTGCACGTTTGCATTGCCTTTAGGGGAGGAGGGATAGCAAAGCGTAGACGGGGTTGTTCAGCACTGTGGTTTGTTAAATAATACTCATTCGTTTTCCATGGCAATATTTATAAGCTGGTTTTAAATGGGAGGGTGTGAGGCAATTGAAATCAGGAGGAATGGTTTACCCAGCCACTTGAGATGCTGCAGGTACATCCAGGGTGAATTGCAGCAGCTTGTGAGCAGTGCTCACAGTCATCCTTCCTGTGATGTCTCAGTGCCTGAGCTGACTTTGGGAGCAGGGAGGAGTGGATTCCCGCTGTGGGAAGGGGTGGGTAGAAGCTGAAACATCGTGTTATATTTCAGGCTTAGTTGTTTTGGTCTTAGATTTCATCCAAACCTTCTGAGCAGCTCCCGTCACATGGATTGCCGGGGAAGCTTTTTTGAGGTTACACTGTCACACTTCAAGCTGTGTTTGTGTTTTCATGGCTTAGCTGGAAGGTGGCTCCGGAGAGATTTTGGTTTGGCCTTGAATGCGAGATTCCTTAAGTTTCTTGGAAAATGCTGTCTGTGTTAGTTTGGTTACTTCTGCTGCGTGTTGCATTCAGCCTTTGGCTCTTGTGATATCCACAGGATGCTGCACATCCCACTTGTAAGGATGCTTTTGGAGGTGGGAAAACAGATTTGTCCTGTACAAAACCCACTGGATTTAGGCACATTCTTAACCTACACACTGTGTTGTTTTAGAGTGATTTCAGTGTGGAGAAGTTCTTTCCTTTTCCCAGTAGAGAGTTACTCTGTCCCACTGACTTTGTAGTGGGGGGGCTTGAAAGGAGCCCCCATGTCTTGAACGTCGCTCTTGTCTGGGAGCTCTTTGGAGCTGGAGCTGTGCCCACGGAGCTGTGTTTTCCCAGGCACTGTGTGAATGCTAAGCTGTGTTGGAATGAATTCCAGTGGGCAGCAGCAGAAGCCTGCTCTCATTTTCCCTGGAAGACGCTGCTGCATTGTCTTGTCTGTGTCCTGAAAGCCTCAGTGTTGTTGGTCAAAGGCCTGATTCTGCAAGTGCCACGTATGCAAAGGAGCCTGTGAATAGGAAGGACTGGCTGTGCTGGTTCTCAGCTCCTCGTGGAATGCCTGGAGCTGGGACAACTGGCAGCAGGCTGAAGCAAAGCAGTTTTTGTTAAACTCTTGGTATTCCGTGGGCATCCTCTGTCCCACACGTGAGGTGTTTACAATGGCCTGGCTGTGTTCTGATAAAGCCTGGGAGTCGCTCCCTGCAGGCACATCCCTGTGCTCAGATAAGCCTGAGGGAATGGGCAAAGCTTGGCAGAGTCCAGGGGTCTGCCTGTGGCCACAGGTGTGCCAGGGGCAGTGTTGGAAGCTGTTGGCATCTCCCAGCCCTCAGGCTGGTATTTGGGCCATGAACCATTGAGTTTGCAGAGTGTCTGTGTGCTCTTATCTCTTTCTCCTGCTCCTGGTGCACAGAAGGGAAGACAAGTGATTCAGCTGTGTACCAAAAGTGGGATGTGGATGCTGGAGCTCAGCAGTGCATGCTGGTGTTGGCATCTGGAGCATGTTTATGCAGTGTTTATCCCAAATCCCTGCTGATAGCGTTAGGCATGGTGGGAGACATGGAGCAGGGGCAACCCTGAATTATCACCGTTTAACCAACTTGGAAAAGGTCAGCTTGCTCCTGCTGGGTGGGTTTGTGAAGGAAGAGTTTCTGCTGAGGGACCTGAGCCACCACAGGGCTGAATCTCCTCCCTCTGGTGTCTGAAAGGGTCTTTGGACAAAGGAGTGAGGAGAAAAATACCTCCTATACTTGCAAGTGCCTTCCTGTCCTTGCAGAGCCTGCTGTGCTTGCAGGGAGCCGTGGGTGTTCATGTCCAAGGGTGTGCCCTCAGCAGACAGGAAGGAGTCCTGGACCTTATCTCAGCCACTTCTAGGAAATGATGTAATCTGCTTCTTTGTACAAGCCTTTTTCTAACCACATCCTGCATTTTGCTGACAGCTGGCTTGACTGCTTACCTTCTGATCTCAGCTCACCTCTGGAGCTGTGGGAGCTGAGCCTGTGTTGTGCTTTGTCCCACTGACTTGGGGATGAATGTGCTCCCTGCTCATCCAGCCCTCCCGAGTGTTCGGGTTGAGAGCCAAGTGCTGTGCAGGGAAAGGGCAAAGGCTCTTAGGGAAGGGCTTGGTCAGTGCTGGACCAGTTCTATGGACAGACCCAGCAGTGCCTGACCCAGTGACCTCTGCCTTGTCCTGGCAGCTGGAATCCCTGTCCAGGAGTTCCTGAGCCCCAGGTGTCTGCTCAGCTGGATGCACACATCATGGAACTGCAGCAGGTTGGGCAGGCATGTGTGGGTTCCACATCCACTGGGAACAGGCTTTTGCACAGGGCTTGGGGTTTGTCCCTGTGGTGTGATGGAGCTGCCTTGGTAACAGCTGACACACATGCTCCCAAAGAAACCTGTATTGGGATTTGTTACTGGAATGGCTCCACAGGGATGTTTTATTTCTCAGTACTGGGAAGTGCAGGAAAGGGAACACCATCAGTTCTCTTGGGGTGGAGATGTGATTCCTGACAAATCTGCTTCTCCAGTAAAGCTGTGAAGTTAAATAAACAGAGTGTGAGATTTGGGGTGCTTTTGAGGTGCTTGGCAGCCTCTGGATAAATTTGGGCCCTTGGGTTGTGGCAGCTGCAGTCTCAGCTGGAGAGCCATGTGCCAGTTCTGCCTGTGAGCACAGTGCCAGCCTGGCTGCCCTCTGACGAAAGCGTGGGATTGTTTTGTCCCACTTATAGGTGTCAAAAATGTGGGTCACTGCCATGCAGGACATATTAGTGTGACAATTTTAGCCTGAAGGGACAGAGTTGGCTGAGAGGGGACACTGATGCCCATTAGAGTGTGAAAGTCAGGACTTCTAGGTCAGCTATTCCTGATCAATTAGCTTGATGTTGTTTTCAGCCTCGGCTTTAAGCACAGAGGAAGTTGGTTTCACCTTATTCTGTTTCTGGGCATTAATGACAAAATTGAAGTCTTGGCTTTTCGAGGAGAAAAAAAGATGCCTAAAAGAGTTGTGGGATTGTTGGAGGAGGGCTCAGCAATGGTGCATCTCCTGTGGTCTGAGCACTTCTGGTCCTGCAGGGCCACAGCTACCACTTCATTACCTTCATCAGCTCTAGGACCTGGAGTGTGGCCTTGAATGTCCCACGGCCCCTGGATTGTGTGTTGCTCCATTCCTGAGCAGTGGATAGAAGGTCCACCTTGTGCTGGCTGAGAGCCAAACAGGGGTGCCGGTGGCATCCAGAGGTCTAAGAAAGGTGGTACTCATGGAGGGGGGAGGGCCATCCCTGCCTTGGCATGGGAAACTGCTCCTCGGAACACCTCCAGGCTGGAAACTCTCCTGTATGATGTGACCATGAGACGACCATTATGAGAGGCTGATCTTCCTTTTGTATGTCTATTGGAAGGAGCAAAATCTCGTGGCTAACTTCAGTGAGGTGCATGTTTTACACAAGCAGGAATGAGCCAGGACTCGACAGAGGAAGAGCAAGTTGAGTTTTGATCCCCACACACACTGGCAGTGGTTACCTCAGTGTCCATCCTCATTCACGACTCGCCCTTGCAGCCCTAACAGCAGTGTTGGACACAGGAGGAAAAAATCTCTTTAAGAACATTTTATGACCTAAAGTGGAATCTGGGATAGCTGTAAATTTTAGTGTATTGCCAACTGTGGTCCGAGGTGGGTTTGTGGCATCAACTGATGTGTTGGTGGCAGGTACAAAACACAGCCAAAATTTCTGGTCTTCTTTCTTGCTGCATGAGCACTTCCAGAAGCTGGGTAAAATTCCTTGGCTTGTTGGGGCAGGTCTCTGTGCTGGGTGACTCCTGTGAGGGATCATGAACATCCTGTGTGCAGGTGCCAAGTCCTGGTGCTGCTGCTGCTGGAAAGGCTGTGGCAGTGAAGCCCAGGATTTTGGGGTCTGTGTTTATCCTGAGTGTGTTCCTGTGTTTGTGCCCTGCAGGTCGTGTTGATCATGGACAGTGAAGAAATCCCAACTTTCTCGAGTCCAAAGGAGGAAACTGCATATTGGAAAGAGCTTTCCTTGAAGTACAAACAAAGGTACTGTGGGTTTTTGCAGGCTGGATTTGGTTCTTAATGACCAGAACATTGTTTAATCCATTTCTCTGCAAGGCCACACCAAGATTATTATATTATAATAAATATTTTGGAAAAAAAATCTCTGAAAAGAGAATTCTCTGTAAAGAATTTCCAGCTTTAAAATTCCCAGCTTTGTGGGAACTGAGTGCTTCTTGCACAGTGTCACCATGCCAGGAACTCCAGGCTATGTTTTGAGCATGTTTGAGCAAGAGCAGAGCCCTTTTATGATCATGTGCACCTTTGTATAATTAAAGTGCTGCCTTAAGTAGTATCTTGATGTTTTATCATAAGAAGGTGCCTTTGGGCTTGCCTTGTGTCATTACTGTTCCCTGCAGCTTCTTGTAGTGGAATTACTGGTATGAAAAGTGGCTGATTTGGTGTCTGCTGCATTTTACTGAAGTGCATTGTACCTCCTAGTCCTGCCTGTACCAGTGGTTTGCATCTTCTGGGGGCACAGGGCTTTTTGGGTACCAAAAGTGGCAAGAGAGGCTGTTGTCCTGAGGAATGCTGTTCCTTTTGAGGGTTTTTTTGGAGTGGGGGGCATTGGAGGAGGCTCCCAGTTTGTTTTCTTTGGGAAGCTTTATGTGCACTCAGTGTAACTGATGTGCAATTAAGCTGAAGCCAGTTAAAACCTCTCTCAAGCCCAGAGAGCCCAAGGTGGAAGTTGCTTATTTTCTTTGGTTTGGGGTTTATTTTGGAGGGAGGGGTTGGGAATGTGGAGGAGCCTGTCCATGTGGAGAACCCTGAGCTGGTCTTAGGTGTCAGAAAATTCTGTCTGAGACACCAGTGTGTTGTTTCCTAGAGCCTTGTTGGTTCTCTCTGCTATTTGCTGAGGGCTGAGCTATTACCTGTGGTGAAGATGCAAATTTAATAAGCAAAGCATGTGGAGTGGCTCCTTCTAGTATTTAATAACTGGCAGTGCTATGAGGTAGGTGTGTGCTGGCTTCCAGACTCCTCGTGATTTTTAAATTTCCAGGTAGTGCAGAGAGACTGAAAGTATTGTTCTCTCTTCAGTTTTTGACCAAAATCAGGTGAAATGTTTGCTTAATTCATTGTCTCTATCAAGTGAGAGCTGATGGAGTACAAAGTGGTTCTCAGGCTGTCATGAATCCTGCAAATAGCCTTGATTTCACCCAGGCATTTGAGGTAGCTGCTGGCTTTGATGTAAGAGAATTAATTTCCTTTAATAGCTAAGCTTAATGGAATTTCTCCATTTCCCCATTTTTCTTTTTCCCCTTACAAGTCTATGGATGACACTTAAATGCTTTAATCTTCCTGTTTTTTCAGCTTTTTATTTCCAAAGAGCTGCAGATTTTGGTTTAACTTGGGCCATGCTGGCTTTTCCCACTGATGCAATCCTCTCCTTACAGCTTCCAGGAGGCTCGTGAAGAGCTGGCTGAATTCCAGGAGGGAAGCAGGGAGTTAGAAGCAGAGTTGGAGGCACAGCTAGTGCAAGCTGAGCAGAGGAATAGAGATTTGCAAGCAGATAACCAAAGACTGAAGTATGAAGTGGAAACATTAAAGGTAGGTCGCCTCTGTAATAGTGTTGCTTCTTCCTTTGGGTATGTCTTGGATCTCCTTTTAGGTCATCTGCTCTGTTCTTGGTCACTGAATATCCAAATGAAGTAAAGGAATTGCCTGTTTATGATCCACGTTTAAGTATGGCATGTCCTCCAAATAAGGCCAGTGACTTAGCAGGGAAATTCCTGGCAGAATTCTTCTTGTTCACATCATGAAACTCTTGTCATGGAGTTTGTGCTCTGAATTCTCGAGGCTGTGCCAAGCAGGAGATTTATTGGTCACAGGGAACATCAGCATAGCAACAGGGGACAACACAAGTGTGTTTGAGCCCCCTGCCTTGCCATCTTTCTTTGCAAACCAGTTGTTTTGCCCAGAAGGTCTCCTTGGTTTTTATGGGATTACTGTGTGTATCCATTCCCAGCTGTACTTGTAAGGTCAGTACATGTTTTAAGAGGTCAGTAGTTTCTCTGCAAGCCCCTGCCTGTGTCCTCAGAGCTGGGGAGAGAGTGTTTGGCAGTGAATTCTTCCAAAGGTGAGTTTGTGGGCCTGGAGGTTTTGTAACAGATTCCAGTGGCTCTCATTTTTGCTCATGGACATGCCAGGCAGTTCCTGGTCTCAGAGGGAAAAGAAGAGGCTGTGCAGTTAGATTTCTCTCTGCCTTCCTGCATGGTTGAGGCTCTGGAGCAGCTGCCAGTGCAGACTGTTGGGAGCAGATGCAGGGTTGCATCCCTGAGAGCCAGCTGTGTCCTGGAGAGAAGGCTGGGATTTTGTACCCTGCCTAGCTCTGGTGTTCACATCCTGTTCCTTCTCCTCTCCAGTTTTTGCTCTGTATTACCAGCAATCCCAAATCAGCAGCCCGCAAAGAGTGTGATCCTTTCTTTATCCCGTTTTACTTCTTGAACAGTGCACGTGGCTGATATTTATCTCCCTAATTCTTCCTTCCAGGAGAAGCTGGAGCACCAGTATGCCCAGAGCTACAAGCAGGTGTCCTTGTTGGAGGATGACCTGAGCCAGACACGGGCCATCAAAGATCAACTGCACAAGTATGTGAGGGAGCTGGAGCAGGCCAACGATGACCTGGAGCGTGCAAAGAGGTGAGGGCTGCAAACCTCTCCTTCCCTCAGAGCTGGCACCACATCCTTCCTTTGCCACTCAGATTGATCATTTTATTATTCCTTAAAAGGGACAATAACACACATTCAAAAATCCCCAGGCAGCCCCAAGGCTTTGGGTTGCTTGAGCAGTGCAGTTGCCCTTGGAGCTCAGCTCCATCACTTGGTTCCTGGCCAGGCTGTGGGACAGCGTGGCTCCTGCTCCTGTGAGGAACCAGCTGTGCAAGCAGGGCCAGAGCCAGCCAGGCCACTGCCTCTGGTACCCCCACCTAAATGGCTTACATTTGTGGTCCTGGTGGCTCAAAGCCCCTTTGAAGTCAGCTGCTCTTGCTTTACATAGTGCTTTTAAATAAAGCAGGCCAAAGGAGGCTCCTGTCCCTTCCAGAGCAGCTGGAACAGGCTGCTGTGGAAACACCCACTTTGGGAGTAGGTCCTGCTTCCCTTTTGCTGAGTGGGAATTCTGCCACTGGTTCAGGGAGACCAGGAATGAGCCTCTGGCTATCTGGAAAAAAGATCTGAGCGCTGAGGTCCTGTTTCCACAAGGCTCATGACTAACTTCTGACACTAAGTTTGGAAGGAGTTGGCTCTCAGGTAATATCCCAGTGCTCTGTTTTCCTTTCTCTGCCTGCCCAGAGCTCTGCCCTGAGCTGGGACACTCATTAAATGCACACCTTTGGAGCACGACTTGGGGAAAATGGGGATGGCTGCACTGCACTGGCCCTATCCCACACCTTTGATACATCTCTGGGAGCCAGATGCTGTCCTGTTCTTTTTCCCCTGTTTCTTTGGAGTTGATTAGTCCTTTGTAAGCAGCATTTCCTTGGCTTTCAGATGCCCAGTGTGACTGTAGGCCCTGCTAACATTCTTCTTCTATTATGTTTCTGAATGCACTTTTATGTTGGCTGAGCTGAAGAACCCAATATTCTGGATTTTGTTTCTAGGGCAACAATAGTTTCTTTGGAGGACTTTGAACAGAGGCTGAACCAAGCTATTGAGAGAAATGCATTTTTAGAAAGTGAACTGGATGACAAGGAGTCGCTGCTGGTTTCTGTACAGAGATTAAAGGATGAAGCCAGAGGTATGGTTTGCTTGGTTGCTTCTGTGTCTTGATTTGCTAAAAGGGGTGTGTAACAACCAAAGTTCATGTTTCTGGAAAGCCTCACATGATCACACTTGAACTGGTTGGGTTAGGAATTACTAACAGGATGTTTTTTGTATGTTATCTATAGCCAAGAGGAAAAAAATTCCTCCTGTAAGGCAGAATTAATATCAGATTAATTTAGGATTTTTAACACAGATGACAAAACTACTCTGTTGCACAGATATCATAGAATTGAGGAAATGTGCTTCAGAAGTTCCATTTGCTGTGATTTTATGCCTTGTGTAGGAAGGGAAACCACAGGGAAATGCAGGGTAAATGATTAAGTAAATGGCTTGAAAAATCCTGTCTCTTGTGTTCCTTCTAAACCCCTTGGAAATTGCCTGGTTTATTTAAGATATTCCAGTAAAAGCTGTGTTTAGACCTGTGAGATCAGAGATGTTTGAGGTCCTGTTCTGGAATATGAGCAGGAGCTGGGAATTCCCCAATGGATTTCACACTGAGGATCCTGGGGAAACATTTTTTAATGGTCGGGGGAAACTCATTTCTCTCATAGTGGTGGTGAATCTGCCCATAAACCTGTGCAGAGCCAGTAATGTCATTTAGGATTAGAGGTGTTCAACTTTGTTTCCCCAGTGAAACTTTCTAAAATAATTCCTGAGTGTAAGAAAACTCACCTGAGCAGGCTGGGATTTTTTGTTGTTGTTCTCCTTTGTGAACCTCTTTGCACCAAGTTTGTGCCCCAGAAATTGAAAGCTTTATTGGAAGCACAGGGGGTTTGTAATCAATACGAAGAGGGAGGTTTTGTGTTATGAAAAGTTTTACAATATGTAAATATTTCTGCACAAATATATGTATTGTAATTTGAGGTTAGGGCAATAATAACTGGAAAAAACAGCAGAACCCAGGGGACTGTTTTCTAGAACACTGGAATAATCAGCCAAAAAGACATCTTGTTTCTTGGATGAGTCATTTGGAAATTTTTAGCATTTGTTAGTGTAGCAAAGCTGCATGTTATTCCCCCTGACAGCAAGCAGGAACAGTAGCCACTGGAAGAGCTGATATAATGTGAAACTCAAATATGACATTTCTGATGGAACAGCCTCAGATCCTCTGCTGGGAGCCCAAACAGATTCTCATTTCAGCTTTGCTGTTTTACCTAAAATCAGTTCTAAATATTTAAGCTGTCATAAAAGCTGTAATGTACAATTAATGTTGCTCTTGCACGTTGTAGCAGATTAAGGCAAGGAATAAGAAGTGTGTGAAAATTCAGTTGCTCTGCCCAAAAAGGAACATTTCCCTTGTCAGTTTTGTTTGCATTAGACCCTGCTAAGGATTTATAGATCCATTGCTGAGCTGTGCTGGATGCCCATTGCAGCAACAAGGTGTGGAAATGGGAAGGGACAGGGCAGGGATAAGCTGCAGTCTGGGCAGGGGGTGAGGGTAAAACCTGGCTCTCCCAGTCTCCAGGCTCTTTCCCTGTCCTTTGGACTACCCAGCCTCTCCAGTCTGCTCTTTCATTTGCCAAGGCACCAAAAACTGGATGCAACACTTGGACTGTGTTTGGCTGGTGTGGAACTCTGTGGATCATTAACTGGCAGGCTAACACTGGGAATTGGAAGCCCAGGACCAGGTCGTTCCTGTTTTCCCTGAGCCCTGCTGGAGCAGGAGCTGGGTGCAGTCCAGCAGCAGCAGGGCATTTGTGTCCAGCTGCAGCTTTTGTGCCACGCTTTCCATGGAGCTCACAGTGCAAATGGGGAAAATTCCTGAGGCAAAGTCACCTGCCACCATCCCAGGGAGCAGCAGGGCCTGGCAAGGCTGTTTGCTCCTTCCCTGCTCCCAGCTGCAATGGGAAGGGCTGGGATTGGGCTCTGACTGCTCTGAGGGGTGTCCCCACTGCTGGAGAATGCAGTTCATCCAGGATTGCTGCAAAGTGTCTCCTCTCCCTCCTTCCCTCCCTCCCAAGTGAACAGAGAGAGTGTTTGTGAGAAAAATCAGGCTCTAATCTGAGTTTTTGTGGTTTTTTTCCTTCTCTCAATCCTCAGACCTACGGCAGGAGCTGGCAGTGAGGGAAAGGCAGCAAGAGGTGACCCGGAAATCAGCTCCCAGCTCTCCCACTCTGGACTGTGAGAAGATGGACTCAGCTGTCCAGGCCTCTCTCTCCTTGCCAGCCACACCCGTTGGGAAAGGATCAGAAAATAGTTTTCCTTCCCCAAAAGGTATCGTTCCTAGGAGCAAAGCCCAGCTGCTCCAGAGGGAATGTGGATGTGGGTGCAGGGAAGTCCCACACCCACATTTAAATCCCAGTGCAGCATCAGGTGCATTTATGAAGTAGGAGAAAACAGCATCAAAAAGAAGGACATGAAGTTGGATACTGCTTTGGGGAGGGCAGGGGTCTGCCCTGTGCAGTGGGTGGCTGCAGGAGAACCCTGAGGACCTTTGGGACTGCAGGGAAGTGCAGAGGCTGCTGTTCCTGCTCAGGTGTGGGGAGCAGTGCTGGGGGAGGGTGGCAGCAGTTTGGGCAGTCCCAGGCTCTGTTTCCACACTGGCTCTTCGGGGGTCCTGTTTCCTCCATGAGCCAGTGGGATGTCAGTGCAGTCCCTTCCCCATCTGGAAGGCTTGGGACAGTCACAGGGATTACTACATTATTTGTCAAAGGAGAAGGAGTGGATTCCAGTGGGAGCCCTGCTGGATTAGATGGATTGTGGTCAGTAGCCTTGCAGATGGAGAGTGCATGAACTCTGCATGTGGGGCTAATGGGAATGAGGGCAGTGGGCAGGGATTAAGCTCTATCATTTTGCCATGGCTGGTGATCATGCAGTTACTGTGGGGTGATTGTATCAAGTGTCTGCAGCAGGATTTTAGATTTACCCTTTTTTGTCTGTAGGAAGTTGATTTATTTAAATGCTAAAAAAGCCTGAACTGTGGAGGAGAGGAGCATTTAATAACATGTGTCTGTGTTTGCAGCTATACCAAATGGCTTTGGTACCAGCCCACTTACCCCTTCAGCCAGAATATCTGCACTCAACATTGTGGGAGATCTGCTACGGAAAGTGGGGGTGAGTGCTCTGGACTGTTCCAGCCCTGGCTCTCTCTGGGGCTTTTGTCCTTGTGCTCTGTCACAACACAGCCCTGGCCCATGTTGTACCTTCCAAATTATCCACATTCAGTGTTTAGTATGTGGGAATCTTTTTTTAAATGTTATTTTGATTTGTAAAGCATGATACTAAGGTGCTGATGCCAGTTTGGGGTGATGAAATTCATATTTGGGGTTCACAGTTTCTCAGGTTTTTGGGTGTACAGGGATAGACACTGTCAGCTACTTGTGCTTCCCCTCACTGGGGCCTGCAGCTCCCTCTGTCCTGAGGCTGAGCTGCAGAGCTGGCCCTCTCTGGGTGCCCTCTGACACCTGAGAGAGGAGCTGACATCAGGGTCCCCTCATGTGAGATCTCCTGTCCTGGGCAGAGGTGTTCACAGGTACTGAAAATTAAAATGAAAATGAAAAAAGTCTGAAAAGCTTTGGTAAGAAAGTGAGAAAATGAATCAGGAGAAAGCCAAACGTTCCCCTCTGTAGTTGATGGGGAAGTGAAATGCATGAGCCTTTAAAGGGATTACCACTGTAAGCAGGGAAGAAGTGGTTTAAACATCTGTTGCTGTGTTGTTCAGGGTTTTCAGCTGGACAGAGACATGAGTTTGGAGCTCTGAGGAGCTGGTTGATGGCCTCAGTGGCTGTGTTTGAGTGGAAGCTCTCAGGACCTGGCCTCTGCTGGCTTTCCTGTGAGTGTAACCAACCTGAGCTGGGCAGGAGCTGCAGTGCAGACTGTTGTTATAGCAAAGTTGGACATGAAAACCTGCCCTGCTGCTGCCATTTGGAGCCAGCAAGCCTGTCCTGGGCTTGAAAGGGCAGCAGGACAGCTCTGGGTTAGGAGTGACATGTTTAAAAGGGGATCATTGTGAGCAAGAGTCTGCAGGGGATTTAGGGAGCTTAACCACAATCCCATGTGATTACTCTGCAAGGACAGGAAATGCCAAATAAGCATGCTTCCTTCCCAGCCTGCCCTCGAACACTGCTGGCCACTGACACACAGTTCCAGCTCATGCACTTGTTAGCAACAATTATAGGATGCTCAGGACCTGTTCTGGGTCTGGCTGTGCCTCATCCCAAGCCTCAGACTCCCTGTCCCTGCAGGAAGTTTCCCCTCAGCTTCCCTGCCTGCAGCTGACACAGGGAATCACTTGGCCCAGATCACAGTGGCTCTTGCCAGTGGAGAAGTGCTGTGAGACCCAGAGACAGGGCTTGTCTGTGCCTGCCTGTACAGTCCATATTCCCTAGGTAAGCTTCCATGGATTCCTAGGAGACTGTGTGGTGCTCACTTACCAGTGACAGCATGCTAGTGGAATATTTTCTGTGTGGAACAGGACCAAACCCCACCTTTGGGGAGATCAGTTGCAGTCTCCAGTACCTGCATTTGCAAGTGTCTGAATGCCCCCACGCACAGGGGGGTGAGAAAAGTAAGGACTTTCTGCCAGAGCAGTTGGACATTCAGGATAAGCCTCAGTCTGTGACAGTGGCAAAATGGGCATGTGATGTTCTGTAGTGAAAGAGAGATCTTGAGGGTGTAGCTCCTCCTCCTTCCAGGGGTCAGTGGATGAGGCAGAGACTGTCACTTCATACAGGGGGAAATGATCTCCCCAGGATTGCTTGGCAGTACCAGAGATGAGGTAGAGACTGATGGAGCTGCTGCCCTTGCTTTGTCCTGACACCTCTCTTTGGAGGTGCCAGTGGGGCTTTACAAACTGCAGGCCAAGATTAAGAAAGACATGCCAGGAGGTACTGTCTGCTGAGAGAGTCAGCTTTCCAAAGACACAGTCCCTCTCCAAACCTGAGGATCCTGCTCTAGGCTCTCAGTGCTCTGATTAGCTCATGGCAGCCTCACTGCAGCTGCAGAAGGCAGAAGTTTTGGTAACTTCTGCTGGGACTTGGCTCCCTTGTCTTGGGTAATTATTTCAGGGTTCATATGCTGTAGAATCTGAGCCCTCGTGGAGCTGAGTAATTTCTGGCAGTCTGCATCAGCATCTGTGTGTTTCCTTTGTGGCTGCGAGACAGAGGAAATGACAGCTCTCTTTCCCATTTTTTTGCCAACGGTGATCACACTGGAGTCCTGATGGTGGCGATCCTGGGGTCGGCACAAAGCCTCGCCTTGAGCAGCAAAATACTTCCTCTTAGTGGTCTTACTGTTTTGACATTCTTTTTTGCTCCCCTTTCCCAGGCCTTAGAATCCAAATTAGCTGCTTGCAGAAATTTTGCAAAGGACCAGGCGTCACGGAAATCCTACATTTCAGGGAATGTCAACAACGCCGTGATGAACAGCAACGGCACCAAGTACCCACACCCAGGGCACACCTCCTTCTTCGACAAAGGGTGAGTGAGGGAGGGCTCTGCCCTGGAGGGCACTGCGTTTCAGGATGCATTTCTGCATGTTCCTTGGAGCTTTAATCCATAGGGCAAATAATTCCTGAAGCCAAAGTCTCTGGGACGCTGGGAAGGTGGTGGTGCTGATTTCTGGAAAGCAAAGAGAAAAGCAAACATGGTTGTCTCAGGGTGGCAGTGCCTGCTCTGTCCTGTTCCTCCCTGATCCTCGGGGGCTGTAATACCAAACCACAGGCTCTAGTGATGAGTGTACCCTTTGAGGGGACCCCAGGGAAGCAGAGGTGGAGTTGCCATAACTACTGGTGTGCTCTGGGGGTGTGGAGATTCCCTTGGAACAGCTGGGTGCAGGCAGGACTGTTCCCTTGGAGGGTGGGGCCCTGGGTGCTCACTTCCCTCTCCATCAGGGGAAGAGAGAGGTGTCACTGATGGTGTCATTCTGGCTGCTGGGGAGGGACAGCCTCCGTGCTCAGCATCAGCCCTGGAGCCAGGAACTGCTTGCACGTGACTTGCCCATGGTCAGAGCTTCCTCTGGGATCCTGGGAAGTGGTTCCACAGAAGGGTTTCCCCAGTTCCACAAGGCCCTCTGGGGTATGAGGGTGAAAAGCACAGTGTTCCTGCAGTTTCACTGGGCAAAAAGCCATCCATGCTCCCTGCACAGTGCTGATCTGATATTCCTTGTCACACCTCACCCAGTGCAGTTTAATGCTGACACTCAATCCTACACTTACTTTAGAGGATGAAGTGAGGTGTTACCAGTGTGAGGAGAGCCATGCACAGAGCAGGCAGCTGAGGTTCCTGCAGCCACCCCCTGGGACCTGCCCCTCACTGCTGTATGGGAGCAGGGGAGCTGGTCTCAGAAAGTGGCCTTCAGAATTATTTAGAGCCCCTGTGTTGGCTGCTTTTGGGAAGGAGGGGTTTGGAGACTTAACAAAGTCGTTGTCATGTGCAAATGAGGCTGCTGGGTTGTGTGTGTGCTGCAAGGCTGAGGGGTCCTGCTGGGGAGGGCTTATGGCAGCCCTGAGGAGGCAGCGTGGCTGTACTGAGTGGCAGTGTGAGGAATCAGCTGATTGCTCTCTGGGGTGGGGTCACTCTCAATTATCCAGATTGTCATCACACTTGTTGTCTGGGCTGGCTGCCTGGGGTAGGAGCAGCCTGGGGCTGAAAGGGGCCTGGAAAGCCAGGCTCCTGAATGAGCTGCAGCAGAGGGTGCTGGTGAGTAGGAGAAGGGGTGGAGTGACTGGTGGGCTCATCTGCAAGTTGGTGGAGATCCTGCACAGCCCTGTTGTGCTGTCCTTATCCTCTGCACCCCCCTGTGCTGCCCCAGCAGGGTGGGTGGCCTGGAGCTGTCCCTCCTGTTCCCCTTGGTGTCCCCTCTGTGCCCCTGAGGTGCTGGCAGTGCCTGCTGTGTGCAGGCTCCGTGGTGCTGTGTAAAACCTGTGTCCCTGGAGGCTGGACTGAGCTGTCCCCAAACAGGGTCAGCCTGTGGTGCCCACGTGGGGCAGTGGCAGAGCTCTGGGCACGAGGGGCTGAGGTGAGCCCTGCCCTTTCCTCTCCCCTTCCCTCCTTCCTCTCCAGCCCTGCACTCTCCCCTGTGGCCCTGAGTGCTGCTGGACCCTGAACCGTGTGTGATTGTAGATCTGATCCCATCTGCAGCCTCTGCCTAAAGAGCAGGTGGTCGTTGAGTGGTGGGATTGAGACAAAGGTAACTCAGCCACATCCTTTTACAGCTCCATTGACTTTCCTGCTCCTGCCATTCTGCTGGTTAAAACGTTTGAGGAGCCTCCAGCTGTTGTGAAGCCCCTCATGCTGTCAGTGAGAGGCAGG
The DNA here is from genome assembly GCA_035222235.1 of Margarornis squamiger. Lineage (NCBI taxonomy): Eukaryota > Metazoa > Chordata > Aves > Passeriformes > Furnariidae > Margarornis > Margarornis squamiger. The sequence continues at coordinate 10,810,028 of JAWWTY010000038.1, forward strand.
AGCTGGAACAGGGCAGTGTTGCTGGAGGGGAGGCCTGGAGGACACTGAAGCTTAGCGGGAGAATTGGAAGAGCCTGGACCTCCCTACTCTATTACAACCCCCCAGAGTCTGGTGTAAGATCATTTTCCTGCAGACTTGTTCCTTCAGGAATGTGCTGCTTCTCTCCAGATGCCAGGGAATGTCAGGACAGCACCTCAGGATGTTCTTGGATAGGTGTTTGGGTTTTTTGCTGTTGTCATTGCTCTTAATTGGTTATCAAAGTCAGTCCAGGTGGGGAACAAAATGGCTCTGGCCCTGATGGGCCCTGCAGAGACCTGGCACTGAGACAGCCAGCCTGGGGAGCTTGTTCCTCTGGGCACTAACTCCTTGTTCCCCTTCCTGCACTCTTGAGTGCCAGAGTCCTTGGAGTTGATGTTTATTCTTAGTTATTTATCTAAATCAGTTGGGCTTTGTTTCAATAAGACAGGCTGAAGTTTGAATGTGAGGAGATCCTTGCAGTCCAGTGAAGCAAGTGGGTGTATCTGCACATGGTCATACTACACCAGGCTGTGACATCTGGGTCTTCTTTTGGGCCACCTTGTAAAAGGGTTTCCTGGAAAAGAGGGAAGTGTGGGTAGCTCGGGTGAGTAATCCTGTAATGTGCTGCAGCCCCCTGGCTGTGCAGAGCAGGGTTTGGTGAGGTTTACTTTAACACCTTTGCTTTGCCCCAGTTCCTGCATCGAGGGTTATGCTCAAGAGTGTCTTTTTTGTGTACATAAACTTTCCCTTTCTCTCCACTAGGCGTGAGAAGGTCATATTCCCCACCTTGGTCATGGGTAAATGAATTCATTTGCACTGATACGCTGCATGTGCTGTAACCCAGGGCTGGGGCAGGGCTGGGGCTCTGCTAACTGCACGAGGTAGTTCTTAGTGTCACACACTAATAGGCCATGGTCAAAGCCTGAGGCTGTAATCTCTCTTCTCCTTACTTTAAATAAACCTCTCTGGTGCTGTGACCTACTGCAAACATAAGCCTGAGTGCTGCTTGCTTTCTTGATCTAATTAATACTTCAAATACTTGCATGGTTCTGCTGGAGCACAGCAGGGACACAGGGCAAGTGGTGTGCTCTTAATGGAGTTCATCTTCCAAGTTGGCCCTTTGGTCCTGGTTTCCCTTTGACATGTTGTGGCTCCTGACTTGGTGGTGTGTGGGTGATGTGCTCCTGGCTGAAGGGAAGGACCACAAGGGCTAGAGCAGGGGAGGGCAGCGTGACTGAAGGGTGTGGGGAGGGGCAGCAGTGCCCCTGCTCGGTGCCACCAGCCCTGCCCAGCCCAGCCATGGCAGCTGGAAGCTCCTGGGCTGGCACAGATGGGCTGGGCGGGTTCAGGGGCTTTGGGCATGAGGGTCCTGCACACAGGGCTCACAGGCACCACCTGCAGTGGCAAAGGGTCTCCCTTCCCTGCCTCTGGAGGAGGTGTGGAGGCTTCCCTGTGCTGCTAAAAAGTGTAGGTTCCTGCCAGCCTCATCCTCATCCTGCTCTCACATCTGTGCTGGGTGTTCTTCAGCCTCCTGGTGCTATTGCTGCTGCTCAGGAGGGGAAGTTACGTGTGTGACAGCCCTGAGCTGCTTCACTTTTCCTCTGGTTTTCTTGTGGGTCTGGTCTCCAAGTGTGCTTTGACCAGCTCCATTTACCCTTCAGGCCAGGCTGTTCAGCTACAGGAGAATCTTCTGCTTAGGTTTTGTTGGATACTTAGAGTTGAGGGAGTCTCAGAGATGAGGTGCTAAGTACAAAATACAGTTTGAAATACAGTTTAGTGAGTCAAAATCTCTTGTAGCAATCAGGGCAGAGGGAGGGATGGGGATGGGCACAAAGCTCCTGGCCCTGCAGGGCCAGGAGTCAGAACCATCCATCAGGAACCACTGCAGGGGCAGTGCCAGCTGCTTCTGGCTCTGGAGCACCAGAGCCTGGTTCCTTGGGCAAGGGCATGGCACGGGCACCACAGAGTGTGCTGGGGTGGCTCTGAGGGGCAGGGAATGGGAGAGTGACCAGGCTGGGGTTAATCCCTGTGGGCAGCTCTCTGTGCTGCTCCCCCCAGGGCCTTGGAGGCTGAGCACAAGGCCTTGTCTTCCCAGCTCACTTCTGGGAGCTTAGGCAGGACATTTTATTGGTTATTTTTAACAGTTGCTCTGGTTTAAGGTATTTTATTTTCCTTTAATTTAGCTTCTCCCTTCAGTAATGCTGATTTCTTTCCCCTTTTTTTGTGTGTTTTCGTGTTGCCACCAGAAATCCAAAGCTGGGTAAGACCTCCTTAAGCTCAGCCCTAGTGCCAGCTTTCAGCATCCCCCAGTTGCTGCTGCCCTTTGGTGCCTTCCCCTGTGCCCCAGCAAATCCCAGCTGCTGCTTTAGCTCTGTGTCTGCCCTGAGAGCAGGTTTGGGCTGGCAGGATGTGATGGCCAGGGCAGGCAGCTGATTCCAGGAGCTGATCCTGGGGGAAGCTGCCTCCCTGCTTTAATATTTTAATTAGCAAACAATGGGGAAGCCCCAAAAGGCTTCTAAATGGAGGTTTTTTCCTTCCCATCTTCAGCAGAAAGGGTTCTCCTGTCTCCTTTGTGCAGTGCTGGGAGCTCTGCTGGGGACACTGGGGACACTCAGTGCTCGCAGCACTCGTGCCTGTGCTGCCCTGGCCCAGTCCCTTTCTTGTCTGGGGCACCACTGGATTATTTGTGACCCAGGTGACTGAGGCAGGGTCCTGCAATGTCTGTGTGACTTCTGGTCGTGGCTGTGTGGCAGCCTGGGCTCGTGGAAGGTGTCCCTGCCCATGGCAGGGGTGGAACAGGATGATCCTTAAGGCCCCTTCCAACCCAACCCAATCCAGGATTCTGTGCCTGGGTCTTTGCTGAGCCTCTGGTGGCTTCATGGCTTGTGTGGGAGCCTCAGGGAGGTGGAAGGGGCACCCAAGCCGTGGAACACATCCCTGTGCAGGAGCTGAGGGCTTGCAGAAGTGTCACTTCTCTCCCCCAGGCACAGCTTGGGTGCTGGGAGCCCAGTCTGGGGGCAGCTGGGCCCAAAAGCACCGACATCAGAGCAGTTTGTGCTGCTGGGTTTGCCTGTCCCTGACACAGGGCCATGTGGTAATGCCACACATTGGGTTCTGGTTCAGGTTCACTGTGCCAGGGAGGGGATGGGCAGGGCCAGGGGGGTGCCAGGGGGCTGTGGGGACAGTGGCCTGGTGCAGAGGGGAGTGACATGCCAGGGGGATGTGACCTCTCCTACCTGGCCTCGTGCAGGGCTGGGGGGCATCACAAGGACCTGGTGGCACCTGCTGTGGGTTGGAAGGGACCAGAGGTCCTGCCCAGCTGCCCATCCCCCTGTGCCACGTCTGGAGGTCCCAGAGTGGCTCTGGATTTAGTGCAGGGAATGTGGCAAATCCATAGAGCTTTAACATGACTTCAAACACTTCCAGGCTCCTGATGGTGAATGTCACTGTTCTCCAACCCTTTCCAAAAGGACCACATTTTAATCCTGTTTGGTGGTGGGGTTTTTGTGGTGGGTTTTTTCTCCCTGTCCTGCTTGGCAGAGGGTTTTCCAGCTGGTGACTGATTTGCAGAGTAATTTTGGGATCAGGTTGGCTTCATGCCCTTCATCCAGACAGGAACAGGGAAACACATTTGTCCCTCAGGCTCTCCAGCAGCTCTTCAGGGCAGGCAGGGAGGCCTTTGCCTTTGAATTGTAGCAAAGCAACACTCCAGTGGGAGCTGAAGTTTCCAGCTGAATGAGGAGGTGAGAAAGGGGGTTTCTCCCTGCTCTGGCCTGGTGTGGGATGTGCTTCAGGCTGTGCTGGTGTGGATGATCCAGCCAGAGAGGGAAAAGAGCAGCGTGGCAATGAGCTGTTCCTGTGGGAATGTGTCCTTCTAGCAAGCACTGAGCTTTCAGTTCTTCCCCTGCTGCTCTGGGAGGTTTTGGGAAGTGCCCCTGCACTGGCAGCAGCCCCTGGCTGTGCTGGGAGGGGTTCTGCATCCCTGATCCAGGAGGAGCGAGGTCAGCAATGAACATCAGCTGCCTGGGAATGGTGTGCTGGGCTACAGGGAGTGTGGAAAAGGCTTCCCAGTGCCAGAGGGCAGGGTGAGGTGGGGCATTGGGAAGGAATTCTTCCCTGTGAGGGTGGGCAGGCCCTGGCACAGGGTGCCCAGAGAAGCTGTGGCTGTCCCAGCCCTGGAAGTGTCCAAGGCCAGGTTGGACAGGGCTTGGAGCAACCTGGGCTGGTGGAAGGTGTCCCTGCCCATGCCAGGGGGTTGGAATGAGATAGTTTAAGTTTCCTTCCAACCCAAACCAGTCTGTGATCCTGGGAAACAGCCCTGCCCTGCCCTGCCCTGGGGGTGCTGCCTTGAGCCCCCCTGAGGGAGCTGCTGCCAGGGGGTCCCTGAGGCAGCGGTGGCAGCGAGCAGGATGTGCCCTCCAGGTGCAGCCTGGGGCACTCCCACTCCCAGCATGGCTTTTTCCCTGGCAGCAGAGCCCTCACACTGCTTTTCCTGCTCCCCTTCCCCCGTGCAGCCCAGGCTGTCTCCTCAAGTGTCCCTTCACAAGCAGAGCTCTGCCAGGACAATCCCCCTGGCATCCCAGGCAGAGCTGCGGAGGTGCTGCAGGCTTGGACATGGAGGCAGGACCTGCCCTGCCCTGCCCTGCCCTGCCCTGCCCTGCCCTGCCCTGCCCTGCCCTGCCCTGCCCTGCCCTGCCGGGGTGTGAGAGCTCCCCCACAGCCCCTCCAGGAGAGCAGGGTGCTGGTTCAGGACAGTGGGAGTTGGATGTGCTGATCCCGATGGAATCGCTCCTGGCGTCAGGGCTGGGCTGGAGCTCGGGGGATGGAGGTCCTGCAGGTCTGTCAAAGCCATCGCAGAGCAGAGATGGCAAAGCTGTTGGACCCACACGCTGCTCTCCTACCCCCCTGCCCGGTTCTCCACCCTTCCAGCTGCAGCCCGGGGCAGGGGGAGCCGCTGGACCCCGGGGTGGAGGCACCGCAGCCTCTCCTGCATCCCGGTGGGATGCGCGGGGCGCAGAGGCAGCTCTGTGTGTGTCCGTGTGTGTGTCCCCAGCCCCGAGGGACACGGGGACAGCGGGGGCACCTTCCTCAGGGGCACACGAGTGCCAGGGAAGGGACAGGAGCCGATGGTGGGAACAGAGCCCGAGAGCTGCTGGCCTGGCCCTTCATCTGCAGAGCCCCACGGGGGGCTCAGGCCGGGGCAGCGGCCCCTTGTCCTGCCAGCCCCGTCCCTGCTGCCCCGGCCGGGGGTGGGCACCGAGCTGGCAGCTGGAGCGGGGTCATGTCCTGTCAGGGCCGGGCTGCCAGGCACGACGGGGAGGAGAGGGCTCGGTTTGCAGCTGCTGGTGGTGGGGAGGGCCCCGCAGTGCCCTGGCCCGGCGCTGTCCCCTCCTGACAGTCTCTTTTGTTGTTCCCAGGACAGTGAACGGCTTCGATCAAGGTCCGCCCGGCCTGGGAGGGTCCCGCCCGTCCTCGGCGCCGGGAATGCTGCCCCTGAGCGTATGAGCCGCGGCAGGGAGCGCCTGGACTCGTGTTTGCTTTTCTCAGCCCACCAGGAGAAGAACTGCTCCCAATTCCTGCCCATTCCCACCCCGCTGGAACATGACCCTGAGAGGAGCCCCTGAGCTCACGGCCCTCCCTGTCCTGTCAATACAGTTTGTTTTCTCTGTCGCTGTAGTGGCCGTTCTCTGCCCCACGGTCTGGGGACACGAGTCCTGCCCAGCCCTCGGCCCTTCGCGTTCCTCTCTCCTCTGACTTAGGTTTGACATGAGCAGCGACCGCTCCCCGGACGGGCCGCCCTGGCCCTGCCCCTCCTGCAGCTCTGCCCTCCCGGAGGGCTCGGGGGGCTCTGCAGGGCGGCCCCGGGCAGGTTGGGCAGTGGCGCTTTGGGAACTGCTGGCTCCGGGTGTGTGTCAGTCCCGGCGGCACCGCTGACCGTGTCGGAGCAGGGAGGGCGGGGTGAGCAGATCCAGGAGCCTGGCCGGGCCCATCCCGGCTGGCACAGTGGGCACACAGCGGGGCAGGGAGGGGGCAGCGCAGGGGGGTGACCGTCACAAGCCCCCCCAGTGCCCTGGTGGGAGCTGGCAGGGCTGAGCTGTTCTCCTCGGGCTCCGTGTCCAGGCGCTGTGCCCTCAGGTGTCCCCTCTCCTGCCCCCACCAGCCCCGGCCTCCCTCCCTCACAGCTCCACAGCAGCTCCAGGAGAGCATTAGGCAGCCCCTGCTCCTGCTGCCCCGGGCCCTGCGACCCTCACCCCCGTCCTGCCCCCCGAGTGTCAGGCTGGAGTGCCCAGTGTCCCCTGGGGGCTCTGTGACCGCGTGGGGTCACTGGGGTACCTTGTGGGTGTTTGAAGCAACACGTTGTGTGATTTCTCTGTCCTTGTGCCTCAGAGCTGGTGGATTTGGGGACTGAGCCAGCAGCCAGTGCCAGGGCTGAGCTGGGGCTGCAGGGTGGCTGTGCCCGGTGAGTGAAAGCGCTGAGAAAACCCACTGGCCCCGCAGTGGAGGGGGATGTGCCCCTTTGCCCTTAGGGTTCGTATGGTCCTTCCTTCCTGTGCATCCTCTGCTGCATTTGACTGTTTACATTTGTTTTATTGTACATAGATTTGTAAACATATACCTTTGCCTGAGGTCTTTGTACATAACTTGGGCTTTGTAGCTTTATTTATTCAGCCTCTCTCTGGCATGTTTCCATAGGATGTACCGTTCCACCCTGGTGCCACAGACATGGTGTGGTTTCAAAAATTGAACACAAATGAGAGTAATCTTCCAGAAATAAAGTTCTTTTAATGTGGAATCAGTGGATTTTGCAGAACTGGTGGCTGTGGCTCTATTTTGTCCCGTAGGGTGCTCAGGTGCTCCCATGTTCTCCTGTGCCCTTTCCCTTGGGAATGTTGCTCCACAGCTCAGTTTGGGCACGGGGGAAGAGCCGCTGCTGGAGCTGGGGCTGAGCAAACTCCTGTCCCCACCAGCCTCTGCTGCTGCTGCTGCTGCTGCACCGAACACCCCCTGGCACGGCTTGACCCGGGCAACGGGGTCAGCCTTTCAGCTGGGGAAGTGCTGGAAGCTCCCGCTGCCAGCCGGGGATTTTTGTCTCTTTGGAGCAGCTGGAAGATGTTTCCTCTGCAGAAGAGCCGGGATGGGGCCCTTCCCGGGGAGCTCCAGCCCAGCCCAGCCCAGCTGCAGCCCTGCCGGACAGGGGCCTGGGCAGCGGCTCCATCCCAGGATCGGCTCCATCCCGGCATTGGCTCCATCCCGGGACTGGCTCCATCCCAGGCGCTCCCAGGACACGCCACTGGAGCCCCCACCGTGGGGCAGCAGCCCCAGCACCCCCTGCCCGTCCCGGGTCGGTGCTGCTGCCCCGGCTGGCCCTGACCCCGCACGGACACGCAGCCAAAGGGGAGGAGGAACCTGAAGCAAAGGGGGCCAAGCCTGACTGGGGTGGCAGGAGCTGTGCCTGGGACCAGCCCTTGCCCCCAAAGAAGGCTGGAGCTACAGGTACCATGGAAAGGGTGGGAGCAGCAGCCACCCGGCCCCTCCCTGCTGCCCTGGGCAGGGGCTCCCACAGCCCCCTCTGCTCTGTGTCCTTGTGCCCAGCATGTTTTTAACCACCCCCTCCCTCCCTCCCTCCTTACCTCTCCTGGGCCCACCCTGGTTCCAGACCCAGCCAAGAGCCCCCACCCAAGGCCTGGACCTGCAGCAGGTTCTGCACCCGGGGACCCCCAGACCCTGCTGAGGCCTCAGAGCTCCCTTTGTGCCCCAGCTGGGCACTGCCAGTGGTGTTCAAAGAGCCATTGATGCTGTATTTAGGTCAAAAGAAAAGGAAAAGAACCCAAGCAAATAAAACAGGAAGAAGGGAAAAGGCAGCTTCCAGTCATATCTCGTTTATTAAGGTCTATGCCAGCCTCGGGAGAGCTCTTCCAGTAAGTAAACAGAGCAGGCGGCCGCATCTATAATGAATAAATTTATTGTCTTACAAAAATCATTGTCTAGAAATATGGGTATACAAGAAAACAAGATATTTGCAGTCAGATGCCTGGTGGTCAACAGCCAGTTTGATTAAAAATATCCAAACACACACAACAAAACCTTCGCGACAGATGTTAAAGCTTTTAACCAAAAAGGGAAATCCATGGGTTTTGAGCATGTGGCAGAGGAAGTTTCCTAGTTAACACTGATTCATTGTCACCAATATCAATAATACCACTTGGACTAGAGAGGTACATGATATGAAGCACAGTCAAAATTAATACATTAAATCATTGTTATATAGGCAAATTATATATGTAACGTTGTCTTAGTACTGTAGTGTCTAAGGCACTTTCTGTAATGTCAGTTTTCAGCTATTTAAACAAAAAGAACGCTAACTACTCACTGTAATACTGCTCAAAATAAAAAAACAACAACAAAACAACAACAAAAAAAAAAGGATTCACATCCACTGGCATGTTAACTCGTAGGCAGGCAACATCCATCCATCCATCCACCCCACGGGAGCCCCGGCTGCCCCCGGGCTGCCAGGGGGGCCCGGAGCCTCCTGCCCTGCAGCTCCCCGGGCTGGGGACGGACTGGCTCGGCCTCACGGTAATAAATTAGCTTTGCCTGTGCTGTGTGTGTAATTCCCACTGGTGTTCACATTGAAGGAGCCTGGATATCTACAGGGGGCTGGAGGGCTCTGAGCACACAGGTCTGTACAGGGGGACGGGGACCCAGCTCGCTGTGCCTGGACTGCATGAACACGAACAGATGGAGCAGGTGCTGAGAACACTTCAAATGGGACTGCAGGGTAAAAAAATGGACACTACTCACTCATCCCTACACTTACTTCCCTCTAACACTTCCCAAGGCCGTTTCACAGTTCACTCACGGATCGTGTGCGGATCACAACAACTGGGAGAAAAGAAAGATACGGGTGCGGTTTGGTCTTCACTGATCCAGGAGACTGAGCCCAGGCAGGGCCGGCGAGCCCTGAGCCTGGGGGGATGCTGGACACAAGGCATGCATAGCCATGGCAAGGGGTCTGTCCCGGCCACCCACCCGCTGGGAATGACGGTTCTGCATCGATAAAAAAAGTTTCATCCTTCACATGATGCTTTAGAAAATGGCTTTACAATGAGTTATCTGGAAAGGAGATGCACCGAACAGAGACGATCCCGGTGGTTCACTATATATAAAAAAAGCAGTTGTACCTATATCTGAAGCAGGGTACAGTATGGTGAGGCTGGAGAGCCTTAAGACATGGTTGACCTATGATAAGGAGCCTTGCAGCACATGCCGACGGGTCATAAGGCAGAGCTGGGGCCACAAGGCAGTCGGTGGGCAGGGCGGTGCTCCGGCCGGGCTGGGCAGGGCTCTGCATGCAGACGGGGAGGGCTCTACTCGGCCGGGGCCGCCGGCGCTTCGTTCACGTCGCTGCCTTTGCTCTCGGCGTCGTCGTCCGACAGCTCCAGGGACGCCCCCTCGATGTGCAGCTGCCGCCGGCCCGAGCGGCTCGAGGAGAAGGTGATGGGGCCGCCCCTCCTGCAAAGCAGCAGCAGACACGGATCGCTCAGGGGTCCCACCTTCGCACAGCCAGTCAGCCCGCAGTGGTTGGGGTGGGAGGGACCTCACGCATGATCCTGTTCCACCGGACCGGGTGGCTCCAAGTCCCGTCCAACCTGGCCTTGGACACTCCCAGGGATCCAGGGGCAGCCACAGCTTCTCTGGGCACCCTGTGCCAGGGCCTGCCCACCCTCACAGGGAAGGATTCCTTCCCAGTATCCCACCTCGCCCTGCCCTCTGACAGTGGGAAGCCATCCCCCTGTCCTGTCGCTCCAGGCCCCTGTCCAGAGTCCCTCCCCAGATCTCCTGCAGCCCCTTCAGGAAGCTGGAGGCTGCTGGGAGGGTTCCCTTCAGGTCACCCTGGCAGCCCTCCCTGCTCAGCCACACAGGGATGTGGCAGCTTAGCACCAGGTCACCAGGGGAAAATTTTCCATACAGAGTCTCCAATTGCTCCCCATGCCCAAGGAGCTCAGTGTGCTCCAACACCTCTGGCATTCCTGCCTGGTTTATACCATCACCTTAATTTAAGTCATTAAAAAGCTGTGTCTGCAGGAGCACCAAGCACAGACAAGCAATGAAGTGAGTGGGTTCTCTAAAAACTTCCAACAGCTGCTCAGCTCAGCCCTGCACCCCTGGCCAGGCCCAGCCCCTCTGCCCCCTCCTGTCCCCTGCCACAGCCCTGATCTCACAGGAACTGCTGCAACACTCCCACCAGTGCAGCTCAGCAAAGAGGGATCAGTACCAGCCACCAGAAAAGCACAACTGAGCCACCTGCTGTGTCACATTTACCTAGAGAGGCCCAGGGAACCTGCCAACAGAAACTCCAAAGAGCTGGAGCTCAAGAGCTGTCAGGAACATCTCCCTTATTATCATCACCGGTTCCCAGCAGGGTCCAGTCTGAGCCATTCCCTGAGAGCAGGAGCTGGGTGCTCCCCATGGATGATGCACCATCCCAGGGGCTTGGATGGATCCGTGGTGCACTCACCTTAGCCTGTTTTTGAGGGTGCTGACCTCCCTGCTCAGCCCCTCGTTGGCCTCCGTGGCATCGTCCAGCTCCCGCTGCAGTTTGCGCCGCGACGCGTTGGCCCGAGTGGCCTCTTCCTCGGCCTCCTCCAGCTGCCTCTTGAGCTGCTTCATCCTGGCGTTGGCCTTTTCCATCTGAAACACAAAGCCAGGCACTCAGGGTCACACCACACACCCCAGGCCCCTGTTGCCCCCACCCACCCCGGCTGAACCCCTGGAAACACAGAACTCCTGGGCATGGGACAGCAGGATGGGTCACGGCGCATCCCACGGGAGAACAGCCCGGGAGGTGCTGACTGCTGACACCTCCTCAGTCAGCACAGGAGGTGCCCTCAGATATTGCCATAGCAGTTCTTCTCCGTGAGCCCCGAGGTCTCCTCCAGCCCCCACCTGCTCCTTGTACTGGTCTGCATGGCGACGCTCGTCCTCCACCTGCATGAACACCTCCTTCAGCTTCTTCTCCGTGCGACGCACCAGCTTGTTGGCAGCTGCTCTTTCCCTGCAACAGCCAAAAGCCCGCCTTTGTCCCAGGACTTGAAGGCTGGGAACACCAGGCCTGTCCCTCCTGAAGGCCCTCGCTGTGGGACTGGTACCAGCAGTGGGACACACACTGGGGTCACAGGACCACACAACGTTAAGGACATGGGCAGGGACACCTTCCACTACACCAGGTTGCTCAAGACCTGCCAGTGTTGGGGCACCCACAACCTCCCTGAGCAGCCTGTGCCAGTGTCTCCCCATTGTCACTGTAAGAAGTTTCTTCCAAATACCCCACCTCAATTTCCCCTCTGTCAGTTTGTGCAGCAATCAGAGCTGTGTGTCCTGCAGCTCTCAGAGCACAGAGCCTCAGCCCTGGGGGATGTGAGCATGGGGCAGGCTGGAAAGAGGTGCCTTCACAAGGAGATTGGACAGAGCAGCTTTAAAGCTGTTCCTAACCAGTGACGTGGTCCTGCTGCAGAGCCCAGAGCACAGAAGGAACACAGGTGGTAGTAGGACAACCCCCACCTGCAGATTCAGGGAGGAACCAGCTAAAAAAATAAATGTTGGGACCCAGAATTGCAAGCACAGATGGATAATTCCCTTCAGAAAGACTTCTGGAGAGCACAGGATTCATCTCAACTCAAACTGTCCCACCTAAGCTGTTCCTCTACCCAAGAGACCAGGGGTCTCAAGGAGACATGTCATCTTGGTTCAAGAAACTTCTGCAGCACCTTGTGGCTCCTGGGACATCAGCCAACATGTTGCAGAGTTCATTCAGCTCTTAGGAAGCAAATGGATTCTGAACCTTTGAAGCCCAGTTACTTCCCAGCTGCCCTGAACAGCAGTTTGCAGACAACAAGCCTGTGCTCTGAGTTCCCATCTCAGCCAAGGGAGAGTCACACAATCAGCTGACATGGGCAACCAGATTTTATCCCTTACTTGGCTTCCTGCTCAAGCTGTTCTTCGAGCTGTGCAATCTTGGCTTCTAGGGTGGAAATTGTAGCCTTGAATTTGGACTTCACAGAGCCCTCCAGTTCCTGCAGCTTGGCCTTCAGCTCCTTGTTCTGCCTCTCCAGCTGCTGCCGGGCGTTCTCGCTCTTCTGGGCCGCGCTGCGCTCCCCGGCCAGCTCCGAGTTGAGCGTGTCCACCTTCAGGGGAACAGAGGGACACTCAGCACCCCCAGAGCCTGCCCTGCCCTGCCCCAAACCCACTCTGCCCCCAGGGCCAGCACCTGCAGCGTGGTCTTGCGGAAGCGCTCGTTGAGCAGCTCCATGTTGCTCTGCTCCTCCTCCAGCTCCTCCTCCAGCTGAGCAATCCGGGCCTCCAGCCGGCGCTTCTCGTCCAGCAGTGCTGACCTGCACAGGGATGTGGGTCACCAGGGGGCAGAGCCACTGCAGCTCAAGGGCAGTCAGACAATCTCCTGAGCTGGAGGAACCCACAGGGAGCAGCCTGTCCAACCCTCAGCCCTGCCCAGGCCCATCCCCAACAGTCACCCCCTGTGCCCCAGAGCATCATCCAAACCCTCCCGCAGCTCTGGCAGCCTTGGGGCTGTGCCCACTGCCCTGGGGAGCCTGGTCAGTGCCCACCACCCTCTGGGGGAAGAACCTTTTGCTGAGATCCAACCTCAGCCTGCCCTGACCCAACTCCAGCCATTCCCTGAGTGCTGTCCCTGGTCACAGAGAGCAGTGTTGTCCCTGCTGAAGAAGCTGGAGGCTGCTGTGCAAGTTCCCTTCACTTCTGATACTTCAAATACTGCAAATTGTCAGGAGAAGCAGCTGTGCCAGCAACCCCCTGTGACATGGAGTCTCTACTGTGCAGCCTGGCAAAACAGGATTTGGGAACAGCCCCAGATCCAGGGCTGCTGAGCCCACAGTGTCCCCCAGCTGCTGAGCCCACAGTGCCCATAGTGCCCCAGCTGCTGTGCCCACAGTGCCCCCCAGCTGCTGTGCCCACAGTGCCCACAGTGCCCCCCAGCTGCTGAGCCCACAGTGCCCACAGTGTCCCCCAGCTGCTGTGCCCACAGTGCCCCCCAGCTGCTGTGCCCACAGTGCCCACAGTGTCCCCCAGCTGCTGTGCCCACAGTGCCCACAGTGTCCCCCAGCTGCTGTGCCCAGTGCCCACAGTGTCCCCCAGCTGCTGTGCCCACAGTGTCCCCCAGCTGCTGACTCACTTTCCCGAAGCACTGTTGGCAATCTCATCTGCCAGCTCATCCCGCTCCTGCTCCGCGTGCCGACGGGCTCTCTCAGACGCAGCAAACTCCTGGGAAGGGTTAGGGAAACATCCATTACAGCCTTAGGAATCTCAAACCTTCTGCAAACCATTCAGCCTTCTAATAACTTCCAGGAGATGCTGTGAGGTGGGATATCCCTGAGAGCTTTGAATGGATAAGCAGAAGCAGCAGCTGTGCAAGTCAGCAGGACACTCCAGCTTGACATTCCAAGCCCCTGACTGCAGTGAAGTTACTTCTCCCCATCCCTGAAATATTCCCCACACAAAGCAAAGACAAAAAATGTGTGAAGATCAATAATATTCAAGCCCTCAGCAGCAGGAGAAACCACCCTGCCACATGCTCTAATAGACACATCGAGTGTAAAGTGGGCACTAAATTAACAAATGGTTTAAGCCCTTACAGAACACACAGCATGAGTACAAGGGAAGAGTAAAAACCAAAAAGTTTAATCACAGCAGCACAAACAGCACTGAACCTCACATTATAAATTTGTATCAAGTGGCAGAAGCACCCAAGCACTTGCTAAGAAGGACAATTAAATGCCTGACTGATTGCCTGAGGCCCACGAACCCAGGAGCTCCAGTCAGTGAATGGGGGGGTATCTCAAAGAGACTCCAGTGAAGGGTAGTGACTCTGGGCACCTCTTCAAGCTTTGGTCTGCAGCTAATTCAGGCAAAAGAGGGGCACAAGGCAACTCTGCTGATGTCTGAGCTTGTGGCAACCCAGGCAGGGAAATGGGACATCACAGAGGTGTAACAAGACCTGGAGCTCTTGTAGAAATTGCCAACAGGAAGGGCAAACGGCTGTGAGACAGGGATGAGGAGAGCAGAGGGATAAAGCTCGACACACTCAAATGGTCCACTGAGGTATGAGAGAGAATCTTAGGGGTTTATATAACTCCAACAATAAATTTTAATTTCAAATAATCAATTTTAGTCCTGACAATGTACACTGCACCTTTGAGAGACTCTCAGTCTAGCTGACAAATTGTGGAGAAGCCTCAAAAGTGTTTAAGCAGTAGGAAAGTTTTCCTGCTACCCAAACTGAGAAATTCAGTCCAGCCTCCCAAAATGAGTCCTACAAAGCTGTAAGGACTTCCCTGATGACTTGGAGCAAGGGGAACAAGAGAGTTCTCCCATTTCTCTGTTCAACTCACTAGATTGAATGTTACTTCTTCTACTCTGATCTAGCAAGAAAACAAATCTGGATTTCAATCTCACCTCTTGCAGCTGGAGTATTTCTGCTTCGAGACCTTTGAGCTTCTTTTCACTCTCTTTGGACTGGGCAAAGATCTCATCCCTGGATGCACGGGCCTCCTCCAGCTCCCGCTGGTAGTCCTTCATCTGAGCCTGCAGGTGGAGAGCAGGGGGAGGAAAAGCCACTCACAACATCTGTTACCAGCTCTGAAGCATTTCAGCCTCCAAGAGATAAGACTTTCCTCCCAAAGTGGCTTCATTCCAGTTCTCATGTTCACAGAAGAACTTTATTGTCTCATTTTCCCATTCCTCAGTTCCTTGCTGGAAAAATCACATTCTAAGATTTACCCTCATTTTACAGAATCGTTGTGGAATTTTAGAACAGCCTGGCCTGGAAGGGACCCAAAAGCCCAGTCAGTCCCACCCTCTGCCATGGGCAGGGACACCTTCCACCAGACCAGGTTGCTCCAAGCCCCATCCAACCTGGCCTTGGACACTTCCAGGGATGTGGAAAGTGTCCTTGCCCATGGCATGGAGGGGGGAACAACATAATTTTTAAGGCCCATTCCAACCCAACCCATTCTGTGACTCCGTAAAAGGAAAAGAGGAGTTTAGAGCAGGGGAGAAGTCCAGGCCAGACACCCTCTGACATGTCAGTGGACTCTGGTTCTCCTTTTGCTTCCAACCTCCAGCCATCTGGAATGAAAAGCCCCAGCCTGGACAGGCCATCCCAGGGCAAGAAGCAGCTCCCCTGTCAGCTGTGCCCACCTGGAGCTTGCGTAGCTGTTTGATGGCCTCGTCCCGAGCCTTGTTTGCAGCTTCAATCTGCCCCTCCAGGTCCTTGAGGTCCATCTCCATCTTCTTCTTGGCTGCCACGGCCATTCCGCGCTGCTTCCGCTCGTCCTCCAGCTCCGCCTCCAGCTCCCGCACCTGCCACAGGGGCAGCCCCAGGCTCAGCAACCCAAACCCTCCGCAGAGGGACTCCAGAGGGCCTTGCCAGGGCAGGGTTACCACCCCCCAGGGGAAAAGGCCATGGAAGGCACTGCAGATGGCAGGGCCAAACCCCCAAGTGACCCAAAGGAAAGGCAAAGGCAGTAACTCAGCATTGCCACTCCAGCCCCTTGCCCAGCACACCCACCCACCATCAGGGCTGGCTCCAGGGCAGGTGCCACCAATTGTCATGGAAAATAAGAAGTAGAATCATCTCATTTTCTCAAGGAAACTGTTACACCATTCCCTTTGAACAGCTGTGCATTTATACATCAACAGCTTTCCCCAAACCAAAACAAAGGAGTGTGTAAACAGCAAGTGAGTGTGGACTGAGCCAAATCCATGCAAAAATGAAACTCAGCCACAAATGCCTCAGGTTACCAACCTGAAGGAATATATTTTGTTTTGAAGCCAATCTCCCTCCCTGGGCAGGGTCAGGAGCTCTTGTGCAGTGCAAGGTAACAGCAACTCTGCACTGCAGTGAATCTCAAAGGCTCTCCAGGCCAGGGTTAACAGATACCTCTGTATTGGGGATTCTCAGTAATTGTGTATTTTGGGGAGTTTGTGAGAAATCTTGAAATATTGTGTGTTTTATTCCTCAGCACAATGTTAATTTAGAACTATCTTCTCTTACAAACATGAAATTCTAAAGTTGTTTCTCGAGTCTCTTCTGACCTGCTCTGTGTTACTCAAATTCTCAAGTCTGGCAAACCTGGAAGCTCTGCCCCAATTTTAATTTAGGAAACTGTTCACTTAATTACAGTTTTTCAGTCTATCTCAGCACCCATGGATTTGCTCCTGGACATCAAAGGACTGGCCTGAATGTGCAAATAACATTCCCCTGTCCTTGAAATACACCCAGGCAGCAACAGCCAAATCTCTGCTTGCCTGGGGAGTGGGTTTGGAGCCCCCAGAGCAGCCTGACACCAACAGTGGCCAACCCTCAGCAAGAATTAGTCTGTGGTTTGTAAAGTTCCAGGCCTGGGATTTCTAAAGGATGGAATCTTTATGCAAAGGCTTCTGGTTTTCTGGTAGCACAGAAGGCACAGAGCTTTGGCAAAAGAGCCTCACCCCCTTCTTACTAAAAAGCACAGGAAAACACACATACTTGTTTCACCAGCATCCTCTTCTTCTCTTCATTCTGTTCATCTCTGGCTTGCAGATCTCTGTCAAACTGGGCTTTCATGGCTTGCATGTTCACCTCCAAACGCAGCTTGGCATCTTCTGTGGCCTGCAGTTCATCTTCCAGTTCCTCAAGCTGAGTCCTCATCTCTTCCACCTGTTGCTCCAAGGTTCTCTTTGACTTCTCCAGCTCATGGACCTAAGCCACAAACACTGGTCAGACCCTCTCCTTGAGGTACCTCAATTTCTAACAGCAGGACAGGTCACTGAACCCAATGCAGTGTATTTTGTGATGCTTTGTGCTGGGCAAGGAACCTGCCCAGGCAGAGCAGCATCTCTAAGCCTGCACTGGAGAACCCAACAAACACCTGTACAGGTGAACTCTGTGGTGCCACAGAAAAAGAGAAGGGAAGAAAAGCAAGCCAAGCAAGCCCTTAAATCCAGTGCAGGTGCCACTGTGGGCAGTGGCCAGGCTTGCTGTACACAACTGGTGAGGCTGGGGGAGCAGGAGCCCCAGCTGAGCCACCTGCACCTGGCTCAGGCAAGGGGAGCACTGAAGGGTGCCTGGGGAGGAGCAGGGCATCCCTCACACCCAGAGCTGTCTCAGTGCACACTCACTCCCTTACCCACATTCACAGGCCTCACAGAAGTGTAAATCTGGTGCTGGGAGGAGGGAGGACATGGAAGGGTCACAGTTCTGTGCTGCCTTTGATTAAACCACGTGCTGGAACTCAGCTTGACCAAAGGTAACAGAAATCCTCATTATCCTCAATTTATGTACGAAAAAATACACCCTCCACTATGAAAATGAGGATGTGGCTGCTCCCCCATCTATGACAACAGGAACATCTGACCACAGTCCCACCTCCACTTATCCAATGGTATCTGTTATCTGGAATCCTCCAAGCAGAGGGTGAGAATACAACCTTTGAAGAGGCCTGATGTCAATAAGGCTCACCCCTACTCTGAACATTAATTCCTCCAGCATTTCGGGTCATAAGTCACCTTCAGCATTCCCATTCTTGTGTCACATCCACTTCCCCAGCTGGGAAGCTTTCCCATGTGATTCCCAGTGTGAAGTTTATAACAAAACAGGGTGTGGAAACATACTTACATTCTTGCCCACATCATCTTTGGAGCTCATTAAATCTTCCATGTCTGCACGCAGCTGCTTGTTCTGTCTCTCAAACTCCTCCTTGGCTTCCAGGGCTTCCTCCAAGGCCCGAGCCAGAGACAGTGCTTTGGTTTCCTTCTCCCTGGCTTCAGCCTCAGCACGATCTCTTTCCTCTGCATATCTGGCAGAAATGTTCTTTTCTTCTGCCAGCATCTGAATAGAAGAAACAATTAATCCATCTCCTAGGTCCTTCCAACCTGGTCCTTCCTGCCTCAGGTGTTTCACTCAATGTGTGGTTAATGCTCTAAGTTTAATTGGCCTCCAGAAGCTGTCTGCTCTCTCAGGCTTGATCTGAGTAAGAAAACAGCTACAGCTCCTCTGGGATGAGAGGAGGAAAGCAAGACACTAATCAAGACTAAATAAGTTTCATATTATTTCCATCTTTCAGTCTTCAGATCCTATCTTAGTCTACCTTAAGGGATTATAATAATACTCTTAAGGTTTTGCTCCAATGTAATTTCCCTTTTGTACAGGAAGAGCTCATTACTTGATCCAACAAGCCTCAAAGATAGTGTTGAGCTCACTGAAACTGGAAGTGACAAGTGACTCCTAACAAAGGCCAACTCAGGTTTAACAATAAGCACAGCAGTCACTTCATTCATGCAACAACAATAAAAACAAGATGTCACTTCAAACCCATGGAAAGCAGCAGGATGATGGGGAGCTGGACTACCTGATCAAACTTCTTCTGCTTTTTCTCCAGGTTGGACACAATCTGGCGTTGATGATCCAGATCCACCATCAGGTCATCCAGCTCTTGCTGCAAGCGATTCTTGGTCTTCTCCAGCTTGTCATAAGCCAGGGCCTTCTCCTCCAGGCGCTGGCTTAAGGACTCCATGTCCTTCAACAGCTTCTTCTTGGTTTCCTCCAAGCCTTCAATGGTTCCCAAGTCATCATCTACCTTTTTCTTGGCATCAGCCAACTGAAATTTAACAAAAGGCAGTCACATCCCTCAGTGCATAACAAGAGGGAGAGAAAGGCACCAGGTCCAAAGGGCAAAACCAGGGAAGATGTTATTAAAGGAACACAAAAACTGAGAGCAGGGTAAAGCCATGTCATTGTGCTCATTGTTACTGCAATGGAGAAAGACCACAGGAAATGTTATTCCCAGAGCTGGGCTGGCACACGGTGAGCTACAGGATGTGTTTCCTACAGGTGTGGGACCCCAATTCATCTCCCCTGGGCTGTGCAGGCCCTACACAAGTCCTGCCACTTGCAGCAGCTTACCTGTGACTGCAAGGCCAGCATCTGCTTCTCCAAGTTCTTTCTGGCCTCCTCTTCCTCTTCCTGCTGCTCTTGCAGGTTGTTCTTCTCCTCTTCCAGCTGCCTTATCCTGCTGCTAAGGTTGAGTTTCTGGCGGGTTTCCTCCTGGAGCAGCTCCTGTAACAGAGGCCCAGGCAGAGCTCAGCCTGCTCAGTGTGGTGACCGTGGCCAGGAGGTGGCACCTGAACCTCCAGGGCTGCATGTGCAGTTTCACACTGGTTTTGGTACAAGGACATGCTTATGAAGGCATCTGTAATTTGGGTTTTCCAAAAGACACTGATCATTCCTTTTGGGCACACTGAGACCTTTATAAAGTACATTTCTGGGCAGGGAATCCATGTCAGGGTCTGTTCTAGAAACTAATTTTTCTTTAAAGGGACGAGCACAGAAGTCACCTTTGAAATTAATGTACTCTTCTTCTTAATGTACTTTTCTTCTTTCACCCCAGCATGTAAAGCACCTATTTTAGACCACCTGGGAAGACTGTCCAGCAATAAATCCTGCACTGGCAGCATGTTTCCAAGTTTTTCTGCATTGCTGAAATATGAAATCAGTTTAAAGGCAGCTGTAACGTGGTAGTGGAAACTTCTGGCATGGCAGAAACTTATGGAAGGTGTAACTCCCATCCCATTCCCTCCCTCCCATCCTGCTCCTCACAAACCTCTCCAACTGTGATTAACAGTATTCAGGGACTTCTCTAGTTAAGTGGTGACTTTTATACAGGGAAAACAGAGTATACAGAGGTGATGAATAACCTGCAGAAAGCTGATTACTTTTTTCTTAAAAATTCAGAACCAAAACCTGACAGTTCGAACTTAAACAGTAAGAACTTCTCCCCTGCACAAGACAGGGTATTGTTCCTCATGTCTTCCATATACCCCAAGGATATTATTGACCTCAACATTCTACTTGGAAAAGGGGGTTACTTATTTGGTTCTTATCTCCCACAGAGACTTAGACATGAAGGAGAAATCGAAAGCTACCAGCTATCAGGTAATGACAGACTGGTTCCCCATGCAGCTCAGCCATCACCATATTTCACTGGACTTGACAGCAAATACAGCTTCTACCCAAGGGACTTCCAAACCAGGAATGGAAATGTATTTTCTCCCCTGAGGAACAAAGCCCCAGTGCAGGTCCAAGCTTTGCTGAACACACACCTGTGTATCCTGAAGCTGAGATTCCAAACTGGCAGCATCCTTGGCAAATTTAATGCCTTTCTTCTCTGCTTCCTCCAGGAGACTGGAGACATTATCCAGCTCATTCTGCAAGGCAACAAGTGCAAAGGTAACAGCGTGCACTGACCCAAAGCCCACACTCCCTGGGAGCTGGAACTGCACAACACAAAACCTCAACAAATTCCAGGTATGGCAAGACAACAACAGATCCCAAAAAAGAGAGACAAGAGCTAAAAATGTTGAAGTTTGGCTACAAACTTCAAGCTGGATGTCAGTCCTGAAGGGGACAACAAAACAAGACTTATTAAGCTCTACTACTTAGCACAGCATGTTGATACCTGCATTCAGATTTCAATGCTATTTTTAATTCTAGGATCATATATTTCACGAAATCATTAATCCAGGGATTATCAGGCTGGCAGCTGGGTTTAAAGCATCACTCCAAGAGAAAAGGTTACTGCCAGGTGCCAACTCTTGCTATTTTGGGCTATGCTGCTTTGACATACAGTGAGAGACTGAAAAGCTTCCTCCAAAGGGAACTGGGCCATTCCCTTTCTGAAGTACTTAACTGGATTTACCTAAAGTACACAGTGCTGTGGATTAGAAGTCAGCCAGGCCTGCATTTTGCCTGTTTTCTCCATTTCCTGGGCCTGCACTTGCAGTCTGTACCTGCCAAGCTCCCAGCTTTGAAGCACAAAAGCAAACCCACGGCCACCATCACTCAGTACATTTTTGCTCCTACCTATGGAAAAGCTCAGCCCAGTTTCCTCCATTCCACAAGCAAAACACTTGTAGGTGAGCTGTCTGAGCTGGACTGTGCAGGGCTTCCTACAGGATCTGCTCCCCAGGGTGGAAGCCACAGACCTGAAAGGCTCTGCAGCTCTCCCACAGCCCAGGCAGCTCAGGGCTCACAGGGTGGCTCTCAGCTCTCTCCACCTGAGGCCCAGCACCACTGTAAGGCCCCTCAAGTCCATGACCAAGGGCACCTCCCACATCATGGGTACAATTGTCAGCTTCTTGCCTGTTTTGCAGCAGTCCAGGCCCTCCTTACCTGCAGCTTGTTGGCCTTCTCTGCCAGCTCCACCCTCAGCCTTTCGCCCTCTGTGACCTTTGCAGTCAGCTCTTGCACCTGAGCATCAAGTTTCTTCCTCTTGTGTTCAGACTCTGCCTTCACCTGCTGCAGTACCTTCACTTCACAGGCCAGCTCCTTGTTGTCAGACTCCAGGCCTTGCTTGTTTTTCTCAAGGTTTGCTTTGAACTAGGAAAGACAAAAGAAAGTCAGTGTTTTGCTACAGGTGGGTATTTTCTGCTGGAAATGATTCTGCGAATCAGGTTTGCAAGGTCAAAGATAAATTAAGTGCTCAGCAAGTTGTAAGCAGGGAGTGTTTAAAATGCTGCCAGGAAACATTCTGGGTATGTGAGGCAAAGAGGAGTTCCTGCAAGTCGTTCTGCTCTCAGACAGCACAGGTAAGGGGGGCAGCAGGACACCGAGCTGGGATGTCAGTGCTGCACAAGGAGTGTTGCAGCAGCACTGTGAGAGGCAAGGAATGTGCCCCTTAGCAGCTCAGCATGGCTCATCTCACAGGAATAAAGGGAAGGGATGAACCAAAGCTGCCCTGATTTGAGTAGGCTGGAAGTGCAGAACAAAGCACCTCTCAGCACTGCACTGATATTGGTAAAAAGCCTTTAAAAAGTAATAATTGGCATAAGGGATGTTTCAGTGTCAATCCTTACTGTATCACCACAACTGACACCATCATGTCACAGGACTTTTGTTTCAGATTGCGAGGTGTTTTTTCAGTTTTTCATGCTCTCATTGAGAACATTTAATGAATAAGGAGCAGAAATCCTGCATGAGATCTTCAGGTGAATAAAGCTGGTGAAAATCACAGCTTAACCACTACATTTGTCACTTAGTTTAAAATAGCAAGGAAGCTTGTGAAGGATTCCCAACATAAAAAATATTATTACAGGATATGAACTGTCCACATACATTTGTGAGCACCCCAAACTACAATTTCACCAACTAAACACTTCTATTTTTGGCAGAGTTGCAGTAATTTTACTTCTGAGCAAGACACTCAAACTACATGAGTAGGAGCCATGTGAGCCAAGGCTGACAGCAACTGCAATCCTAAATTATAATGATAAATCTCATCCAGTTGCAATTGTCATGCATGTTCTGAAGACAACTCAGCTCTGCAGTGTCATGGAAGGGACTACACCACCTGTGGTGCTCATAAAAGGTCCTGAAGCAGGAAATTTGTTTTCTTCTCACCCTTTTGGCCTGTTCCAGCTGCTCAGAGAGCTCTTCCAGGGCAGTAGCATGCCTCTGCCTGATTTCCTGGATCTGTGCTTCATGGTTTTTGGTTTCCTCTTCAATTGCTTTCTTCAGCTCAGCCACCTCCTGCTCACGTTTTGTCCTGGAGGAAGCACAAAAGGTTATCCAAAAAATCAGCATTTCAGCCTTTTGTGAACTCCAGATGAATTTCAGTGGTGCCTTCTTACACACAGGCATGTGCTCCTACCTCAGCTCCTGCTGTGCTGCAGTGGTATCCAAAGTATCTTCCAGTTCAGTTTTCAAAGCCTCCAGCTCTTCACTTAAATCTCTCTTCTGCTTTTCTGCCTTGTTACGTGAGGCCTTCTCAGACTCCAGGTCCTCCTGCAGCTCTGCAATCTGAGCCTGCAACTCCCTGATCACCTTCAGGGCATTGTTCTTCTGAACTGCTTCTTCATCACCTCTGTTGAACAGACACAGCAATTAGTGACACTTCATCTGCTCTCACAACAGTCTCTTTAAATCAGCTGCAAAAATGAGATCTGAACTTTTCCATATAAAATATAAAATCACAGAATGGGTTGGGTTGGAAGGGACCTTAAAGCTCATCTAATTCACACCCCCTCCTCCAGGGCAGGGACACCTCCCACTATCCCAGGCTGCTCCAAGCCCTGTCCAGCCTGGCCTTGGACACTTCCAGGGGCAGATAACACATGTCACAGATAAACCCCACTGCTATTCTCAAAACCCTCACAAGTCCTGCAGGTGCTCTATTAGAATGATCAAGTTTTAGTTTACGTTCAAGTATTTCAATTTTGTAGATCTCAACCCTGTCCCAAAAATGTTCCATCTGTACAATTTTCTCTTCCCACAAAACTGTTTACTTAAAAAAAAAGGTGTTTGGCTCAAATCATACCATGTGACTGCAGAACTCCCCACAAACCCAGACAAAACTTGTCCTGCCCAAGCACTGACAGACACACAAAGGCCCAATAAGAACTACGTGTTTTTCCCTCCTGAGGCTGAATCTGGGAGACTAAGAAGCTTCCAAACACTGTTTTACCCTGCTAAAACTTCTCTTGTTTTCCTTTCAGCTCTGCAGAGCAAGGATGCTGAGAGAACACTGAACTCCTTCACTTTGCCCTGTCCACACACACACAGAGATGCTCCAGCACACACGAGAACCAGTTTCTGTCCCAACATCCCCAGCTCCAACAGCAGCCAAAGCAGATTTCTCCCTCCCTGACCTGGCCAGAGCAGCTTGCAGCTCCTCCTCCTTCTTGGCCAGCTGGATCTTCAGCTCCTCAATCTGGGCTTGCAGCTCAGCTATTTGGTCCTGCAGGTCTGTTGTTTCCCCATCAAGTTTCCTTTTAGCTTTTTCTAATTCCTGGCGGGTCTTCTCCTCCTTTTTTAAGCGCTCTAAGGAAGAAAAGAATTATATTCACATGTAATTTTTTTCTCTTGTCACCTCAGGACCATGGGGTGTGGCAGGAAGGGTGGGAGGTTTAATTTATGCTGTCTCAATTCTTTGTCCAGGCTGAGAAAAATGAAATAGCAAAGGAGAACTGTATGGTTTGAAAGCCAGGGAAAAGTCTGTGCCTGGAGAAAAAAGTTTGAGACACAGGGACAGAAACACAAGCTCATCTTAGCAGAAAATAAGGAGTGAGATCTAACAGAGCAGCTTGAGCTGTCAGGCCACATAACCACAGACATCAACATTCAAAAGTGAAGATGAACTATGGACTGGAAAATACATGATGGCTTGCATGGCTTTGGAAGGGCTAGGCCAGACTCCAAAAGGTCGACTGGAAAAGAGTATAGCTTAGAGAAAACCTGCACCAACTGTTTTTGCAAGTGTCTGTGCCTCTAACTCACATCCCCTGGATATTTGGCAAGACTCTGCAACCCTGGGAGCTTCCTCCCAGTCACTCACTTGTGTAGCCAAGATCCTCCTGCCCTAAGAAACTCCTTGTGACACCCCGAGTGCCATGGCAATCCAGCACATGGAGCTGACCTGCCTGGAGTGTGGTGAAGGCTGAACTGGTCACAGTTACCCAATGGCCAGGGATGGAACAGACTCAGTGCCAGGAAGGCTTTGCTTAGCAGGGCATTAACACAATTCTAAGTGCACTGGCATGAACTGGAGTTATTACACTTACCTGTGGGCAGAGGTTTCTCTCACATCCTTCCCAAGCCTGCTACTGCATCAGGATCTTCCACATGTCAACAATCACCTCTTACAGCCACCCAGGGCTATTTGGGATTTTCCAGACAACCTAAAGTAACACTGCTTTTCTCTAAACAGTCTCTCAGTCCAAAAGAAGAGCACTTTTCCCTGGGTTTTCACATGATGTTCCTGCTCAGTGACAGCTGGAGCAGTGTCATAAGACCCAGTTTTGTAATTTAGAAAGTTCCTAGCAAACTGAATTATTTTCCCCCCAAATATCAGTGCCTAGCAGTGCCAAGACTCCAGCAGAGAGACCTTAATGGCTTCTTGAACCATCTCCAAGTGTAAATATCATTTTACTGTGCTTCACTAGCCAAGAAATTGCATGCCTTATATTTAAGCTTTAATTTCCATTTCGAAGCTCGTCAGTCTTGGAATGGTACTGGAACCAAACACATCTGTCAAGTCCCTAGTCCTGATTTAAGCACACAGCTACTCCAGCATTATTTTCCAGTGAGTAAAGCTTACTTAGACCCATCTGAAGGTCTCTGAATGCAACTGTTAAAGACAAGGTACATCAGTCACTTACTACTCCTATTAGTTCAATACTTTCCTATACTGATAAGGTTTTGATATTCTTCCATATGCACATCAGCTTTAAAATATGTAGAAGGACAGGCCACAATACACAAAGTGCAAAAACTATTTCCAAATTAGGGCAGAGAGAGCAACTTTGCCTTATATTTTGCAACTTTGACTTGGCAGCTCATTAATGTTGCAAAATATCTATTTACAACAGTTAGTAATTTAAAAAAAAAGCATAAAATGAAGAAAGGTTATATATGGGGCAGGTTTAGCCTGTGACAACAGAAGCAAAACAATCAGAAATAAAGGTCTAAAGAAACAGAACCATTTTAGACAGAATCCTGGAATGGTTTGGGTTGGAAGGGACCTTAAAGCCCATCTTGTTCCAAGGCCCTGCCATGGGGAGGGACACTATTCCACGGTGCTCAGTAAAAATGAAGCACGATAAAATAAATAATGCACATAAAATCTAATGAGATAAAGCATTAAGAAAAGCACAACAACTGAGATTTTCTTATTCAGTAAGAATAAATATGGGAAGCCAAGTGAATCCTGCTGCCCTCCTTGCAGAAATCCATTGCTCTGATGAGGAGCCCCTTCCCAAGAGCCAGGATGTTGTGCCTTGTACCAAGGGGTGCAGGCAACAACTGGCATCTCTAATTGTGTCCCTAAATAACAGGAATTCTCAAAAATGAAAGCCTGACAAGTTCACCAAGAGAAAGACTGAGCAGGCAGATACATGTCTTGCAAGCAGCATAAATTTCCTTCAAGAATTAGCTTAAAATAAGAGCTATGAAGTATCTACATGTAAGATGACACTTCCCAGAGAGGAGCAGACACTGCAAACACTGTCCCAAGGGCTCCATTTCCCCTGGCAGGGTGGCCAGGCTGCTCACAGAACCAACCTTCCAAATCAGTGATCATCATCTCCTGCTTGTTCTTGAGTTTGGCCAAGTTTTTGGCCTTTTCTTCTTCTTCAGCCAGCTGAGAAGAACATTCAGCAATTCGATCCTCCATCAGCTTCTTCTCCTGGTTGGGAGGAAGAGGAGGAAGAACAACTTGTAAAACACAACCTGAGCAGCCCCTAAGCCAGAGAGAGGTCTCTTACAGCACAGAGAACACAGGTTTCATTGCAAGTGAAGATCAATAGTAAGGACTAACTGGAATTGTTTAGAAACGTGAACATTTGTTTTCCAAGAGAGACTTGGAGTTTGACACATGGGACAGCATTTGGAAACCTGTTTGCAAGGAACAACAGTAGGTATAACAAACAGTTTCCAGCTCTTAGATTTGAAGAGGCATGAAACTGGAAAGAGTGCCTGCCAAACACGTCCCTTTGGTGTGTGTGTTCAAAGGAACTGCCAGTGTCCCCTGTGCCCCAAGCCTTGAGGTGCATATTGTACAGATAAAGGAAGAGCAGGCTCAACTGAGAGCTGGCACTTGGCACTGCTATGGCCTTTGTGCTGTATCTCCCCCATGCACACTGGTCTCACCTTCAAAAATTTGGAATTTTGGTCCTCCAGCAGTAGGATTTCTTCCTCCATCTTCTTGATCTTGGCCTCAGCTGTCACTTTTTCAAGCTGCAACTTCTGTCGAGCTCCCTCCTCCTCATCCAGCTGCTCCTCCAGGTCCTGGGCAGAAAGGCAACTGCATCTGTGCATTCCCCAGCTTATCCACTTGGTAACACTTATTTTTTTTAACTTAGTGACAAAGATGAGTTATTTTGAAAAGCCACTTGCCCTACCATGCATTAAAACCACATTTGCTTTGTTAGATTCATTTACAGTATCAATGATCTGGGAATGAAATTAAGGGCCATGTGATACACGTGGAATTTTTTATGCTCTGTCTGAAATGTGCTGTCTAGGAAACACACACTCACTTCAATAGTCCTTTACCTTCCTAATTCCAATTATAAAATACAAAAATTGTAATTAATGACAATTATTTTGAGAGCCAGGTAAGTTCTCAGGCACCCCCTTTCTCAGGGACTCCATTGTTCAAAAGGCAGCATTTAAATAATCTGATTTTCAAAAAAACACTCAACCAAGAAACGTGGTTAAGATGTTGTCTTAAGTTTCATAAAAGTCCAAGGAGGAATATTTCTCATTTTATTCATGGGATTTCAGTCAAAAAGGAACATTTCTCTCATAAGAGACATCATCTGGTCAGTCTGGTCATTCCTCCTTTAAATACCAACAGGGCATCCTGACTTTCCTTCCTTTCTTTTCTCACCCTCACATGTCTGGAGATCACTGAAGCTCCTCACACTGACCACAGGGAGAGAAAAGAACTCATTTATTCCCCTGGGAGCAAATCCCTCTGTGCTGTGAAGGTGCATCCTTAACTGCCCTGTCTGCATCCTGTCCCACTGCCATACCTGAATGTGACCCTGCATTTTCTTTTTCTCATTCTGCAATATTTGGTTTCTTTCCTCTTCTTCCTCAACCCTGGACTCCAAATCATGGAGAATTTCTTCCAGCTCTTGTTTTTTGGCAGCCAAGCGAGCCCTCATCTCCTCAGCTTCTGCAAAGAGCTCTGTTTCAGCCTGGAGCTGCTCTGCAAGAATGTTCTTCTCTTCTAGAAGCTGCAAATACACAAAAAGAGTAGTAAAGCTTCGGAAATGACACTTCAAAGTCTCTCGTGAGAGATGCATATACGTGAAAACTGCAAAATAAATTAAAGGCCAAGTTCTGCTCCAGTTCTTGACTCCCTGGCCAACATCCCAACCCAGAGCAGTCCAGAAACCCCAGCTCTGGCAAGAGGGCTACAGCAACATTCCCTGCTTGGCCCCCCAGTGCAAGGAACAAATCCCTCTGCAGCTCCTCTACCTTCCCTGCTCTCCCAGCAGCCAAGAGACAAGGGCAGTGCCCATTCCCTGGCCTGTTCCTTGTGCTCAGCCCTGCAGAGTGGCAGGACAGTGCCATGAACATGTGACTTCTTGCCAGTGCCAATCCCACCCCAAGGACAGCACTCATCAGTGGCTCCACATGGACATCATCCCTTTGAGTGCCACCATCCAGGCCATCCTTTATCCCACGGCTGGTCCATCCATGAGCTCCGTGTCTCTCCAGTTCAGAGACAAGGATGTTGTGCTGGGCATGTCAAGTGCTTTGCCCAAGCCCAGGTAGTTCATCATCAACAGCAGCTGCTCTCCCTTCTCCACCAACAGTGTAGCCCCTCAGAGGCCACCAGATTTGTAGCTGTCACAATTGTTCCCCCAGCACAGAATGACACTGCTGTGAACTTCTCCTGTGAACTAGGGACCATGACGCTGCTGCATCCTGGAGGAACAGCTCATGCTGTATCTTCCATGTTCCTGGGGACTGTGAGAGGACTCTGCTTGCCTGATTCTCAGTGCTTTGGCTCCCCAGGGTCTCCCAGGATGGCTCCATGGGATAATTCATGTCCTAGATATCAAAAGCTGATCTTAGACACAAACCTGCTGATGTTTCCTCTCCATTTCTTCAAGTTCTGCCTCCACTTTAGTCTGTTTTTCTTTCACCTTCATGAGTTCCTCATCCTTGGCTTGAAGTTCTTCCTCCTGACGAGTGACCTGAAGAAGAGGCTTCACCTGCAGAGATTTGAGAAGAACAAGTGAGAACCTGCACTCACCTATTTATGGGTGAATGCAACAGAACAGAACATCAGGAACCTTGGTGAAGACTCTCCACCACTGCCAGTGCCTCAGCTTTAAATATGCAGCACAATTCCTCTGCAGGATTTTCAGTGCACTCAGCTGCTGTTGTTTCTTTGCAAAGGCCCTGAAAGACAGACAGAACAAAAAGTTTGTGTTAAATACAGCTCATCAAGTGTCCACACTTTTAATTTTTAAGTTACCCAACTCTAGAACACTTGCAGACCATAAATAGGTTTGTTTTTATGTTTCAGTTACTACACTGAGTCCAGTTCTCACTCCTATGAAGGGTCAGAGCAAGAACATATCCAGAACAATAATTACAAATGCTATTTGTTCTTGCTCTTAACAGGTCTTTTTCTTCAAAAGACTACATTAGGATGGATTAGATACTTTAATTTCCAAAAGAACACCTTTCCAGAGAACTTCCAGGAAACTCCAGTGGAAGAGGAGGAAAGATTTCCTTTGCAGCCACTGCAAAGAGCTGTGTGTGACACACGAGTAAGGAAGGCTGATGTTGGCAAGGAAGGAAGGTACAAATTCACTGATATCCTGGGT
The DNA here is from genome assembly GCA_035222235.1 of Margarornis squamiger. Classification (NCBI taxonomy): domain Eukaryota; kingdom Metazoa; phylum Chordata; class Aves; order Passeriformes; family Furnariidae; genus Margarornis; species Margarornis squamiger. Next base: position 10,839,464 of record JAWWTY010000038.1, read on the forward strand.
ACAGCTACAGCTTCTCAGGCAAGACACTAAGGAAATCTCTCCTGGAATGGCAGTTTGGATGCACAGCTCCCTGTCAAAGAGGCTGAAGAGACCCCAAGAGGAGCAGATCACAAGAGCACACGTACTTCCTGGCCAGGTACCCTCTGCACACTGCCTGGAAGAAGATGATGATGTCTGTGATCTTCAGATCCCGCTCTTCCTCCAGGTGTGCCAAGACACCAGCTCGGAAGAAGATCTTGCTCTGGCCAATTCTGTACAAGTTGGGGTCCAGCTCCAGGGCTCTGATCTAAGGGGACAGGTGAGCACATTGTTGTTACACCATGAAAAGGGCAGTTTTTGTTTCAACATTTCAAGGTTTTGACAACATTTAGGTATAAACACTTACCATGCGCTCGCAGGCTTGCTTACCATCCATGAAACCCTTTGGAATGGCATTGGGAGTAAGGATCTCGTACCTTTAAGGCAAATGAGAAGGCACCTTTACATTCAAGAAGCAGCTGTATTATCTAATAAAAATTTATAGATAAGGCCATAGTGCCCAAGTGCATGGTTAGGGAATTTCTCCAGGAAGTTTTTCCAGCAGCCAATTCCAGATTGTTTCCCTTCCCTACTGCCTTTAGAATCAATCTGTAGTATCAGCTTCAAGTTCAAGACCTCACACATGGGTTTTGATTTCCTGAGTTGGGCTGGGGAGGAGGGAAGGGGTGGGGTGTGTTCACCTATTGAACAAGGAGCTTTAGCTCCTAACAAGTCAAAAGACTGTTCCTGCTGTTACCTCTGTCTGAATTCCTGGAACACTATCCTGTTTGGAAATCCCTGCCGACAGATCCTTATTCCTTCCAAAACCCCGTTGCACCGAAGCTGATCTAGAACCAGGTGTGGATCCAGTTTTCCAGCCTGGACAAAACAAAACAAGAATGATTTTTAGTCTTCTAATTTAGTGAAAAACTAACTCCTAGCACTTCTCAGAGCTGCAGAACCAGGCCAGGTGGGAGCTGGACAAGCCACGTGACAGATTTGGGGTAACAAACACCTGAGACCCAAACTGTTCCTAGTTTTTCTTGGGATTAAACACGAAGATAAAGGGTAACTCCAATGTGCCATCCTAGAGGAAAGCAGTACCATGATATGATTCAACACCCACAATAATTTAACTCTGACGGGAATGAACTGGGTTGCAACTTCCTGTGCACAAATTCCCTACGTTATGAAAAGTGAGAGGGATTTGTCTGCCACTACTGAATGTTTCATACATGAGCTTCTGAAGCCAGAACTTCCTCCGAGGCACAAGGATTTTACAGGTTATTTAGTGGGAGGCTGTGCACCTATTAGAACAAGACAAGTGGTATATGCCACCTGACTTGTATCCAAGGGAACGATGTCCTGGATTCTGCTCTGGAACTGGTTGGATCTCAGGGAAAGGTTCTTCCCCCAGAGGGTGGTGGGCACTGCCCAGGCTCCCCAGGGCAGTGGGCACAGC
>JAWWTY010000038.1:10841043-10880668 GCA_035222235.1 Margarornis squamiger
GGGGTGACTCTTGGGGATGGGCCTGGGCAGGGCTGAGGGTTGGACTGGATGGTCCTTGTGGGTCCTTCCAGCTCAGCATATTCTGGGATTCTGTGATAGGTATCTTGTGGGGATTTAGCAGAAAAAAATCTTTAAGCATCAGACATTTACACTTGAAGGATGTACACCTACGAATCTGTCTTGCCAAGCTGTGGATTGACCCTTTGCCTCCACCCAACAACTTTGTCTTCAATCACTAGCAAGTTCCTCCCTCCAGCTGAAAACAGAGCCCCCCCCAAATACCTCCTGGGAGACACTGCATTATTATAGTAATTTTTGGTTGGGAGCAACTCAAGGCCCGGGATATTTTTGAAGCAAAACTACACAGGTAAAACCCCTCGAGGCTGGGGTTTTACACCTCCCAGACAAACCCAGCACTGCTTTTCAGGCTACTCCCTGCAAAGCCAGGGCCTGACACAGAGGGAACACGGAGAGGAGACTTCTCGGTGTGAGATCTGTGACACCCAACGGCCAGAGCCAGCAGTGCAGGAGCCAGAGCAGGTGCAACTACCCCAGAGCAGGGAGCAGAGCAGCCCATACCCTCTTCTCGTGGTTGGGAATGATGCAGCGGACGAAGTTGGGGTTGGTGTTGCGCAGCGTGGCCATGAGCTTGGTGAGGGACTCCTTGTAGAGTTGGCCAACGGTGCGGAACATGCCCTTCTTGGTCTTGTAGGCCGAGCCAAAGGCCGTCTCCGTGATGCCAGTGACCTGGTCCAGCCCCACGATGCGATCCACTGGGAAGGGCAAGAGAAGAGAGTGAAGAGGGCTTTGGGGTTGGCCAGGCCCGGGCAGGCGGGAGGAGGAGCAGGTGCAGCAGCAGAAGCTTTGCGGGACAATGACACAGGTGCCATCAGAAGGCAAGGCAGGGACAGGGGACACTGTGCACAAGCTGGGGGACCAAAAGCCACAGACTTATCCAGCAGAAGAGTGTAGCTTTAGTAGGTACAGACTGAAATATCCAGCTCTTTACTTGCAGTTCTACATGACCAGGAAAGGTATTTTTCTTTATTTGAAGTCAAAAGCTGCCTGGAAACTGGCAATGATTAGGATTGTTACAATGCACAACATTCCGGGGTTGAACATTTGGAATTACACATCTGTGTGTATTTGCTTAAAGGGAAGAGTCACTTAGGACAATTACACAGATTAAATCTGAGCTTCATTGAATATTCCAACATGTTTTCATAAAAATTTACAGCAGAATTGGAAATAGTGTCATTTCAGGGGTGAGGGGGGAAAGTATCTACCAGGCTCCTGCTTGGCTGATATTGTGAAGAATTCCTTCCATTTTTAACACAACTGCAGAGACCACCCTAGCCAAAAGACAGCAAACCAGGAAAACTCCACACCAAAGCACTTCAGAGCTGCCAGAAAGCATCACAATAAAGACTTTTCTTGGAATTTTTGAACATTTGGGGTAAGGATCTCTAGGGTTTATTCTTCAGAAGCACAAATTAGAAATCTGACTGCCAACATTAAAACCTCAATGCCAATAATATCAAGGTGATTCCATTTGTATGACAAGAATTCTGTAAACAGCTCCCTAAAAAAATACAACAGGTGATTTAATTATAGCTGGTGCTTCTTAATACTGAGCAAACACCCAAAATAAGTGGGTTACCTGTGAAATTCAAGCTTGCCAGCCAAAAATAAACAATTATTTTAGGCTACACCTTAACTTTTGTGAAGTTATTTTATCATTTAAACCAAAGCTTTGCTATCAGAATTAGTTTTGGATCTAACAAATAAGTGACATTATTTCGTTTCCTCCTCGTACTCAACTGGTTTTCAAAAGTCTATTAAAATTCAAAAAGAAAATTAAAAGCAGAAAAAGACAGGGCAACAGGTTGGAATAATCAGCTGTAGGTCTTGCCTGTAGTGCAGAGCAGAGCCCAGCCCCTGCACATGGGTCTGACCACAAGAATCTACAGTTAATTCAAGTTAGAAAAATAAGCAGGTGGCAAGGTCTTCTTAAATCATCTCCCAGATATCTACTTGGAAGCAGAACCAGTTCTCAATCAGACAAGGGCAGAGATTGTTGGGGATCAGGCTCCTGGAGGATGAACACAAGCCCTGATTAGAAGTGTCCCCACCAGGCCCTGGAACCACCCAGCCCTGGTCTGGCCACGGGCTTTGGAAAACCTGGTAAATACATCTGATACTCGTGCAGGTTTGTTTTCCTGCCCTCTGTGCTGCAGCTTGGAGAGGGTGATTTATATTCCCACCAGGATTATTAAATGTAAGCTTTGCCTACAGCTGGAGAGCATCACTGCCCCACCATCCTGTGGCTGAAGCTCCTGAAAATGAGCCTTCCAGGAATGACTTTGGGAACACCATGAGCTTCCAGGAGCAGTGGAAGACAAACCCAAGTAAAGGCTGAAAGTCTGAAGGCACAACCTTCACATCCATGTATTTCTGCACTTGGGGAGAGGAATACAAGGAGGATGAGGAGGTTGAATGAAATATTTGAAGTGTGTTCAGAGACATTCCAAGCAAGTGGATTTGTTGATTTGTCAACACTTCAAAACACACGTGCTGCTTGTACAACGGGGAATATTCAAATTAAGAGGTTTTTAAATAAAAGAACAATTCCAACAAGTCTGGAAGAAGTTTATTTCACTTACTACCCCCACTACAACTGCAGCACTCATTCTGATACTTCAACACATTCTTCAGCTCTCCTCCCAAAAGAACACAGCCACGTTCTAGAACATTCCAGAGGTTTGTCAATGTTGGACTGCAGAAAGAAGCTTGATAAGTGTTACAAAGCTTATGCATTCTCTCAAATGCTTGGAGCTACCAGAATTGTCACTTACGAAGCAATTCTACATCTCATCATGGAACTGGGAAGCACAAACCTTTCCATCTGCAATGCATAACTGAGATGTTATGTGTGTGTGCAGCAGCAGCTGAACGGGAGCATCAGGGACTGCTGGCCTGGGGGGTCACCTAAAGTCCAGCATGAAATGAGAAGTTCATGCAAGCCTACGAGCAAAAATGGATTGTCCTGTAGATACAACAGCCCTGCCTTTAGTAGGCCTACTGTTTTATATCCATTCACCTGGTGGCTCATGAAGACCAGTAATATTGTCATAGAAACAGGCTCTCTGAATATTCTGAATCTCTAAGGCAGAGAAACAGCAAAAACAGAAAGACAGAAGAGCAGATACACAAGACACTTCAGTTAGTAAGAAACAACAGGTTCATCAATTGCAAACAGACTTAACTGAGCTACAAAAGCAATTAGGCCACAACATATTCCATGCACATTTCAATCATCTGGGAAAGCAGGTTTTGAATATTTGGACCAAAACACCTTTTCTTCTCTGTGGGTACTCAACAGGAAAGGAGCAGATGCCCAACCAAAAAGTTCTTTATATGTTCATTAAAGCTGCTCTCTGTGACTGAACCAAGTAAGAGGGAAACTCAGTATTAACCTACAGCATCATCCTCATCACAAGCTTCATTTCCTCCTCAAATAACAAACTACAGGATTTATACACTGTGACATGTAAATACACTCTAATTAACATACTGTGATGCTGAAACTAGAAAAGTCCCTGCTAAGTATTTATGTGGCTATTTCTGCTTCTTGGAGTATTTTGGTAAAGGTATTGATAAATCTTTCCAGGTGACGTGCAGGCAAACTGCTGAGCAGCAGGGACACACTGCATTTGCTTGTCAAATGCAACATCTCAGCCCTGCTCTGGCTGTTAATGAGATTTATTCTGGGAGCTGGTTTTGGATTCCAGGGTATCACCCACCACTGCACACTGAACAATCGTGCTGGTGCTCACACAGGACAAGGGTTATTAACAGCAAGAACCACTACAGCTGTTCACATTCAGGACTCCACTGCAGCAAATCCCAACCAAGAGTTTTGGTTGATTCTCCAGGAAATTCCACACAGAGTACCAAGAAACAAGTGACTGTCAGTTCAACTCATGAACATGAGAAGCAGCTACTCAGAAATGGTACATGTGCAAGGGACCCTAACCCAGCTTCCTTGTTGTACTTGTGGCTCTAAACAAGAGAGGAAACCCTTAGATATTTTCAGTGGAGAGGTGGAGGGGGAGGAGGAACAGGCCCAAAACCCCAAACTCATCCAGCAAGGTGCAATGCCCATCTCTTACCATCCTTCCAGAGCTCAGCAACAAACTTGTCAGACGACTGGTGCAGCAGCGTGGCCACATTGTCGTTCAGGGGGTCCATGTTCTTCATCAGCCACTCATCTGCCTTGTAGTCCACCTGCAGGGGCACATGGACAACCAGCTGCAGGGTTGTATTTACCACCACCAGCACAAAAAGCTTGCAGGAACACCACAGTGGTGTTTTGCTCCTGTTCTCAATGCTCAGAATCACAGAATCAGCAAGGATGGCAAAGACCTCCCAGACCAGAGTCCAGCCTGCTTTGCCCACACCCTTGGTGTCCCCAGCTTGCCTGCTGTGCCTCCTCACAACAGCTCAAAGTACCACAGAAAGCTGTTATTCTTTTGAAAGAGTAAATGGGAGTTTTCTTAAAAATCCAGCCACCTGACTTTTGGCTTACTAAAGCTGGGTGTCCCATTTGCAGCCCAGTGCTGTGAGGTTGACTGTGAAAACAGAAACCAACTCTCATTTTACTTATCTAAATTACTAGAGCAAATTAAGGATGTGCTGCAGCATGGATATTTGTCATTTCCCTATACAGTTATTTGTGCTATAAAGAAAACAAAGTTCTTTTCTGGAAAGAACCAAATTAAGCTGTAGCTCAGCAGCTGAAAACTCCACGATACCAACATGGGTTTCATTCCCACCCCAAAGAGAGCCCTAAAATTCCCTAATTCCAACAAAACCTCTGTACAGATTAACATGGCTTTGCTTCAACCAAACCAAAAGTTTTCTATTTCTGGATAAAGGCTGTGGAAGGAAAGCCACATTTAACTGCTCCCAGCATCCCAAACCAAACCAGACCATTCTCTCATATTTCCTGCAGGAAGGATTATTTCACAGATTATTCCACTTTTGAAGGAATTCTGATCAGAAAGTGCAGGATGTCAGAGGAAGCTCTGGAATGCCAGTATTCCAGAAATTCTCAGTTTGGCAGAAACAAACCATTCTTCAGAGTAAGTGTTTCCTCCCAGCCAGACACCAAGCTGCTTTCCTCTTTTTTGATTATTTAAAGGCAGTCTCTTCACTGCAGTAACAGTGGTGAATGCAGTATTTCTAAGTAACTTTTTAAAAGATTGAGACAGCAAAATGTGCAATTTATTTCACCTGATTAAAAGTAACAAGCCAGTACTACTTAAAGTGAACATTAAAGGAGAGCCTTAATTGTTCACATAAGCTGATTCTTCTATCAGGTGATAAACTAGGAGTGAGTTTTAACTATTTATGAAAATAATTACAAGCAGGGCCCTGTAAAGAGTCCTGGTCATCCTGAAGGATGCACAAAGCAGAAGAATTGCAGTTATTTCCTGGAGCAGCACCCACGCTCTGTCCCTGCAGTGAAGACTAAGGATTGAGCCAACAGTAAAAATGAAAAAGTCTCAGTTTAACTCTGAAAAGGGCTCTGCAGAAAGTGCTCTGAGAAGTGAGGAGACAAATGTGAAGATGGTCCTGACACAGCCCTACTTCAAGCACTGCTATCCACAGATATGTAAGAGATTCCTTTCAATAAAGTCCTGGAAAAAACTCCACCTGTAAAACCTGGCAACAAAGTTAAAGGAAACCAAAATATTTGTTTAATATTAATTCATATTTTTCAGTTCTGTCCATTTGGTAACATAAGTTCCATAAAAGTTCTTCTGAATATGTTCAAGAAAATTAAACAAGGGAAAAGTATTTCTAAATTTGGTTGCCATACTGCATAACATATGCATATATATATATATATATATATATAGATGTAATATGCTATACTGCACAGTACTTTCCCCAAACCAACATCTCTAACCAAGAATTTAACATTTAACCCTTACCTTCCCTGCATAGTGAATAATGCAGAAGTCTGCTTTGTCCTTTAGCTGTCTTGGCTTTTGGAACTTGGAATGAGTTCCTTGCTCTTGCACCAATTTCTCCACAAATGTCTTGTCAGTAGCTTTGGGGAACCAGCATTCCTCATCCAGCAGTGCCAACACACCAGGAGGATTTGCCTGAAAAGCAAAGGTGGGTTTGATCTGTGAATATTTTTCACGTATACATTTAAACTTTGAATATTTACACCACCACACTGAATGTCCAATAATGGTACTGATTAAATTTGATTTTAGTTGAAACAAGCTGGGGGGAGTGCAGGTTAAGAGGGATGTTATGCCTGGTTAAACAAATTCACTGCAGTGTCTGTGAGCCAGTGCTGAGCTGAGCCCTGCCCTGAGCTGGGCCTGGAGAGTCTGATCTCCAGAGTCACCTTCCAGACACTTCTGTGACAGGCACATCTGTATGTCCAGGGAAATGTCCTGCTCCAGTGTGAGATCAGCTCAGCCACTGATCCCTCCCAGCCCTGGATACTCCCAGGGAGCCACAGAGCCTTCCCATTCCCAGCCCCTGGATCAGCAGCATCCCCAGGTTTAGCTGGAGAGGCAACACAGCTTTGCTCACTGCCTCTTCCATGGAATTTGAGCACTCCATGTGAAAGTTTGCATGCCCTTAAAGTGGAGTAGGGAACAACCAGTGTGTATTTTATGACAGCTGCAGAACTGTTTGCCAGGATCACTTTGCTCAGGGGAGACACACTGATGTACACAGGAGAGCCATGGAAAAAGGTTATAAAGATTTACATTTAAAAAGTTCCTGGGGAAAGCAAAGTCCACACATTTGAAGGGACATGTTCCTACATCCCTGGTATCCCAAATCCAGAACAACTCTGCTTTTAAAAATAACATAAACCTGATGCATTTTGGGGTGTTCACCTAAACATGTGCACACTGAAGGCACCCACACTTGCCCCCTGAGGGTTTTTGGAGGAGATTTCACCTTCCAAGGTGGCAGAACTTTCTGAAGTTCCACACACCTTTGATAACTGAAACAAGATTTCCCTTTCCCTAAAGGAAAACAAGGATGCAGCTCCTGGGCTTTTCAGTTTGGGGATGAACTGCCCCACTGGCAGCTCACCTGTATTCCAGGATACACAGGGAAAGCCAGGGGGTAACTGCAATGCCCCAGGTGGAATTGAGAAGGTCCCAGGTTCAGAGGGGCAAAGCACAATAAACTTTCGGGGGTAACAATCTTTGTTCTCTCCCTCTGCTCCTCCTGCTCTTGGAAGGCTTCTTGGGTCTCCATAAATTGGGCAGCCAGGGGGTTATGTTCAAACAGAGTGACTAAATCCACTTTTAAGATATCGTTTTCCTATTTGCAAGGCAGATTTAAGGAGGAAAACTATTCTAAAGGAAGTTTCAGGAATTTTGCCATTGATTTCAAATGAAAAATGTTTACCATAAGCCTTGGAAAGGTTTCTACCTGAGCCCCAAAGCTCCTCCACCACAATGGCACAGTTTAGTGACAGTGACAGGATTAATGGCTTCATTAGTACTAGGAAAAAAGGGATAAAAATAGCAGCTTCATATCTTGGGCTCAGTGTTTTACACTAAGAGAGGGCAAAATCCCCTAAGGATAAATCCTTTTCCTAATAATACACAGTGTTTTAGACTTTGGACTTGAGCATTCCAGTTAATTCCCTTTTAATGACAGCTCCACAAGAAGTGTCTCATTTGCAGGCAGTAAAAGCCACACTCAGCACTCCAACCTCACTATTCATGTGCAAACTTACAGGTCTTTCAATTAAGTCAATGCAAGGCTGCAGATCCAGTCCAAAATCAATGAAATTCCACTCGATGCCCTCTCGCTGGTATTCCTCTTGCTCCAGGATAAACATGGTGTGGTTAAATAATTGCTGCAGCTTCTCGTTGGTGTAGTTAATGCAGAGCTGCTCAAAGGAGTTCAACTACAAGAATAACATTAGCATGCAAGAATGAGTCAGTGACAAGATATCACATATCTGGAAGTCAAAAATTTGACTTTATAAGGAAATTCTCCAAACCTCTGCAAAGCTCAAATATAACGAAAATTGGAAAATAATTATAGAAATCTCTCCTGTTCCCTGCTACATGTAATTAAACTAAAGCATAGTAGGAATAATCACCATGTATAAAAGAAGGATTTAGACTAAAGGGTGACTTTTTGGCACTGCAATTTTGGGCTGTCGAAGCATTTGCAGCTCCAAACACACCCCTCCTGCAGCCTTGGAACACGCTGCACACAGTGGCTCTGCACTGGGTCCTGAGTGCACATCAAGAGGGAAAACTAAAACCTGACTGTCAGAATGTCCAAGTACCTCAAAGATCTCAAAGCCAGCAATATCCAGGATCCCAATAAAAGATGCTCCCTGCCGTTTGGTCCTGTCCAGAGCTTTGTTGATGCGGTGCACGAGCCAGCGGAAGAGGCGCTCGTAGGTGGCCTTTGCCAGAGCTTCCACTGCAAAGTCTGCCTGCAAATCCAAACAGGAACATTTATTTACCCTGGAGAAGGCAGCAAAGGAGCACAGGCATGGGTGTTAGCACAAGGAACTAAGGAAAAGAAGAAGCTGGATGGAGTTCATACCAGTAAGGAATGAAAACAAGCAGTAGAAACAGTAAGTAGTTTGATTAATGTTAAGAAACATTTCTTTTTAAACTGTTCCATAAAAACAAAAGGGCTCTGAGGATTTGATAATGTCACAACAGTGATACAAAGGGTGAAGCCAAGAGAAGGTCAAGGAAAGGGAAAGGTTTCCTCTATTCTACCACGGATTTTTACCATATAACAACATTCCATAAAGTCAGTAAAGCTTAAACAGTGGCAGCACTCACTTCATCCCAGTTTTCTTTACCCACTTCATCCCAGTTTTCTTTACCCACTTCATCCCAGTTTTCTTCGTTAGGAGCTAACCAGGATGAGGCACAGTTTCCCCCCACCCTTAAAGCACCAGAACTTACTTGCTCTTTGGTCTGGGCTTTCTGCACGTAGTCCCTGCCCACTTTGATGCGGGGAGTCAGGATGGCCCGGGTGAACTCCATGACGTTCATGCCCAGCAGATGGCAGAGTTTCTGTGCGACTGGAGAGCAAGGGACACGTGAGAAGGAGCCCTGAAATCCTCCCCAGCAGGCAGAGAGCTCGGGAAAGCTGCTGCTGCCAGAGCCCAGTGTAGAACTGCACTCTGCCCCCAAGGCTGAGCGACCTCTCCAGAGGAACCCAGCTGGATTTCCTTGGGGGAGCATGGAAAACACTGCATTTCAGGGGATTGCAGCTCATGTCCAAGCACTCATTTAGTTACTTTAAAAGGGAACACCCATTTTCTCCTCCCCGGGAAGAAGTACAGCACGAGGACATCACACATCGAAGCCGTCGCACTGAAGGGTGCTTAAAAAAATGTTTCAGTCCAGGCAGGTGTCCAGTGCAATGCCAAAATATGTCACTTAAACTGCTGAAAACATGGGTTTGTAATGTTGTCCAGAGAGGCTGAGGACTCCCCATCCCTGGAAGTGTCCAAGGCCAGGTTGGACAGGGCCTGGAGCCACCTGGGCTAGTGGAAGGTGTCCCTGCAGGAGGTGGAATGAGATGGGCTTTGAGGTCCCCCCAGCCCAAACCACTCTGTGATTCCGAGTATTTAACACAGAATGACAACACCAGCAGCAGTGCACTCTCTTTAGCAGCAAGAACTCTCCTGATGTCATGTCATTATTTAAATAGTGCATTACCCACTCCATCCCTCCAGATTCCTGTTGCATCAACCCCTTTTTCCACACACACATCCCAGGAGTTGGGTGGTTGTGATTCCAGACTTCTAAAAATGAATGTGACGCCAGAGGTATTTTTAGGGCTGGGGAAGTGTTGCCCTTCAGCAGGAAGCTCTCCACAGCACCCAGAGAGTGCTTGGCCCTTTATCTTTGTAATCTGGCAGCTTGTTTTCCTGACAACATGTTAAAAACCCCTACTTTTACAAATCAGCCCTGGAAAACAGATTTCCACACTAATATATTAGAGCTTCTGCTGGTTTATTGGTTTATCTTTAGTATTAAAAACACTACTCCTTGCTCTTTGTGTTGAGATTCTCTCACTGGCCATATATTCATTGGAAGGGTTCATGAACTGACACACAATCAGTGAAATTAGGGAATGTCACAAATCAAACCCTCCTTTCCTTTTCCCTACACACAGAAGCATTTCTGTGCTTTGAGGATAAAAATATAAACCAGCACATCAGATAAAACTTACAACCTTAGGGGTCAGGCAGTGAGTGCTATCAGGATCTTGGCAAAAACCTCAAAAACAGACCAAGAGCTTGAAAATATTAATTAGCCATGAGCACCAGCTTGGTACAGTGGCATAATGGATACTTTATAAAGGATATTGCTTTATGAGATTGGTTATGGACTCCTGCCCTCTCACTAGAAAGGTTTTTTCCAAATCTGGTGAGCATGGAATGGTTTTTAGGTACAGCTTCTCCCTCTTAATCCACAAAGGCTCTGTTTCTTTCTTGCCATCTCTTGTGTCTGTACTTGAAACCATTATTTGGTCACCTATATTTATGATCTATAGGGCAGAATTTGCTTTCCAGATTCCTTGAATTGGTTCACTTCTCCACTACCCACACGAATTCCTTCCCATCTATGGAGACTTGACCTGTGTCAGACACAGCCTCCAAACAACATGAACTCCTAGCAGGACACTGATTTCTCCAGAGGGTGCAGGGAAACCCCTTAGAGTGAAATGTGACAATACAGGTGCCAGCAAGGGAGAGATCATTACACTCAGTGTCTTCAGTAAGATGCAATAACAGGCCACAAATTCTAATTTTTAAATAAAACAGGACAGGAATAGGCTGTAACTATAACCTGAGCTTTCACCATCTTTGCTTTATGATCAGAATTTTGTATGCAGTGCTAGAAACACCCACTAGTATCAATATATTTATAGCCAGTATTATAATTCAGAATTTATGTCCAAAAGTTAATAATAACAACTAAAGTCAAGCTAGTCAGGAAGCAAGAAGCATCTGTACCTTTCTACATCACACCTGCTACATGGAAGAACTCACCTGAGTTCTCTAACCCAGCAGGAAAAGCCCAAAAACCTAATCCCTCACCCAACCTTTCTTCCTCACTGCAAAACTCCAAATGTCACGTCAATAACTCCTGACCTTCAGCCCACAGCTGGGCAGCAGAAAGGACAGCAATTTGGGGCACTGCAAGGAATCTCCATGCCCAGCAATTTGGGACAAGCACAAAGGGACACACAGACAAGGATCTGAGTTGTGCACGTGCAGCAGCTCCTGTGAATGATGGTGCCCAAGTTCTCCAAGATGACTTTCCATGAGAGCACTCAAAAGGCTGGTGCTGAAGTACTAAATAAAAACCTCAGATGTGCTCCAGCAGCTTTTTTTTTGTTATGAAGAAATATACTCCCCAAATGCTGATGGCATTGCAGGCTCTAACTGATAAACTGAATCTCAGCCACTCCAGAAATCAGCTTGTTCTAAATACAGCATTCCTGTGTCCTGCCACTGCACCATGGAAGTTGTGCTTGGCTCCAGGGCTCTTATCATTGGCAACAAAACTGCTGTCAAGAACCAAAGCAAACAAACTGATTTAAGTATGGACTTCTTCCTAGAGCTTAAGTCTTTGGAGAGAGCAATAAACAAGACTACAACTGAAATACTTGTCCAAAGCTTAGCAGCCATGCAAACAGCACCAACTCCCTTGATGGACACTTACATTTGTCTGCACGATGAAAATGGAAGAGGAAAGTTTTAATAATTGCCTCTTGGCTCCTCTCACCCCAGTCCTGGCCCCATTTTGGCACAGAACACTATCAGGGATGCTCAGCAGACTGCTCAGTGTTTTTCAAGATATGCAATGGACAAAAGGCAGGAAGAAAACTCCAGCTCAAGGCAGAGGAAGCCACAGAGCCATGATCAACTCACCAGTGTTCTCTGGCATGGATGCCTGATCCGTGTTTCTCTCCTTCTTAAAGGAAATATTCCCAAACTGCAGCACTGAAGACACCACTTTCAGCATTGCTGTGGTAACAAAAGACATGGGCAGCAGTTTAGTGCAAGAGGGCTTAGCTTAATAAATCTTTCTTCTGTTATTTGTGTCACTTTCCTTTCAAATTCAAAGTAGGATTTCAGAAAGGAAATACAGTTTATACAGTTTGTGCTTTTTGGGCAAATGGCTTCAATTCAACTCCAGCTGAAGGTAAGCAAATATTTCCTTCAGGCTGTCCAGACACTGAAGCAACACTGAATTTGGTGACATCAAATTAACAAGTGTGTGTGTGCAAGAGAAAAAAGTACACTCTGCAAACCCAAAGGGCTCAGTGACTTACACAAGATCTCGTCATGAGAGAAGCCCATGATGTGCATGGCTTCCATGGTCTCCTGGAAGTTATCCTTGTCCTGCTGCCCAGGGATGGGGATGTAGCCATTAGATAAAAACCTGTAGTTGTTAAATCCTTCAAGCAGCAAGTCAGCTGTATTGGGGGGAAGGAAGACACAGAGAAATGAGCTGAAGGGATGCTGTTCACACCCACCCATGCTCTGTTCTGTCTAAATGCCCAGCTCTGCTTTAGGAAATCAGTTCCTCAGATGTGGCCACAAGCCATTACAGCAGCTCCTGAAACCCTACAAATATGAGTGTGCCTTCCAAGCTGGAGGCAGATCCACAGACACTGTAGCAATGTACACAAGCTCTTTAATGCATCTCTGTGCCCAACTCAGATCTAACATAACCTCAAATGCCCATTTGGGGTACCCTAAAAGGAGCATTTCTATTGAAAGGAACCAGGCTGAGGCAGAAATGGAGTCAGGGATTGATGATCAGCGCATCAAGGATGCCAAACCCCAGCTTATCTAACACAGGAGAACAAAGAGGGGGTCGATTCTCTGAAGTCTGTGTCTTCATTAGTTTCACTTATCACAACCTAACAGAAACTCCCAGTTACCAATGAGAGGAAAAAAAACCCATGCAGAGTCAAGAGAACCACCACAGCACTGCAATGGCTTGAAGAAAGCCACCTTTCCCCATGTTTTGGTTAAACAGCTGCTTTTCTGCCCAGGCTAAAGGCACAGCCCACAGCAGCCCCAGCTGCCTCTGCTGCCCAGGGCTGGTGGTTATTCCCTGGGAACACTGCAGCTTCTGTCCAGGGATTCCCAGCCAGAGAATGCCCAAACTGGGCTTTGGCATGGGAGAGACATTTGTTTGAACTGCCAGAGTGGCTTCCCAGCACGTCTGATACAGCACAGGAGTTATTTCCAAACAAAGCCTCCTGGCTTTGCCTTCTTTCTCTTTGGTGACCAGGACCCCCCCAAGATGTGACACTGGACTAACAGGCAGAGCACACAAGCAGGAGGGTTACACAGACCCTCCCAGCTTACACTTGAGGTGTTCTCCTGCTCCAGCCAGCAGCTGGTAGAAGATGTGGAACGTCCGCTCGTCTTTGGCCTGGCGAACAGCGCGAGACTTTTCCAGCAAGTCTGGATTATTGCTGCAGTCAAGGATCATCTACAGCTTTTGGTTTAAAAGGTCCAGTGCAAACAAAAGTTCCAAAGCAGGCCCTGGAATTACTGTAAGACCAAACAGAACTTCAGTAGTGATGGCCAGAAAAGCTGTGGCTGCCGTGGGAGTGTCCCAGGCCAGGTTGGAGCAACCTGGGCTAGTGGAAGGTGTCCCTGCCCATGGCAGAGGAGTGCAATGAGATGCATTTTAAGGTCCCTCCCAACTCAAACCATTATGGGATCCTGTGACCAGACTATGCCCATTATGAACTTTCAGTGATTAGGGAAGAGATTTCCAGTTCAGACAGGTAGAAACCCACTTTTAACCTCAGCAAACCCCTTAATGTCAGCACAGGCCCCCCCTGGATGTTCCCTGCCTTTCCCTGCTCGGGCAGCCCCAGCTGTCTGGAACGGATCAGCCAGTTTGGGTGAGAAGAGGAGCTGCCATCCTTCTTCTCTTAAGGCTGTAGCTGGACTTCTCCTACCAAAAACCCAGCAGCTGCTGAACTCAGAGGCACTTTATCATCTCAAGTGCATTTGTCCCCATCATTGCACTTTTCCACACAACCTGCACTGCCTTTAAACAGCTCCCAACTGCAATTCCTGCAGCAGGCAAGGTCTAATCAGCTAATCATTCTTTATTTCTAGATACTCCATTTCCAAAGCAAATACAGGTCAGGAATTTGAAATTATACAGGTCACTGGTCAGGATGAGTTTTTGTGATGAAGAAAAAATTCCCAAGGAGTTAAACCCTTCTGTTTTCACAAAGCTCTGAGCAAAACAATTCATCTGGACTTTCCTAAGAGCTGCCTTCATTCCTGTGCTGTGGTGAATGAAGAAAAACATTTATCACTGAAGCATATTTTGAATAACTATAGACCTTTCCCAGCCTTATTGGGAAATTATACTTTGTGACAGTTCCAAACATTCAATGCACTTCAGATCAAGCAGTTTAAAAGACAGCAATAGAACAAAAGCTTAACTGCAGCATTGTCTATGATCAATATCCACTTACTATTGTTTACTCAGACCTCCAATTTCATCATTCTATGACCACCCTACTGCTATTCTCCCAGAAAACAGGCTAAACTAAAAATTACACACACATTTTTAGTATAAAACAACTTTAGGGCTTTCAGTGCAAGTATTTTTACTTGTTCTTGCCCCATCATAAATAAAAACGAGCCTTAGAGCTAAAACTGAATCAGGCACTGGAATTAATTATAATTAATTAATTATGATAGTAGGTCTGGTGGGTATCTTGAGGACCTGAGAAGGCAGAAGGTGGCCCAGCTGTGTCTCTTAATAATGAGCATCAGCTGCTCCTGGCCTGGAGCTGCTTCCGAGCTCTTGGCACGAGGCAGAGGCTGATTAGGAAGGCATTGGGGTATTTTCAGAAATGTTCACAGAGCAAGCACATTTTACAGGGTTTCCCTTTTTAGCACACCCTGTTTTTAAGGCCAGACTGAAAATCCAGCAGGTCTCAGAGTGCTGAGTTGGGGAGCACAGGATTTCTAAGGGGCTGAACTGGTGATATTTGATCGATTAGCTATTTGGAAACAAAGGAAGAGATGGATGTTGTCAAAGGAACGCCCAAGGGTGGTAACCTTTCACTGCATTCCATGGATTCTGGGGTCAAAAGCCAAACAAAGGAAACCTGCATTTGCAAGGATGTGGCATGAAGAAGGATACATGTCTCGATGTTGGCCCCGACAATGTAACCAGTAACATCAAAGTTAATCCTGATGAATTTGCCCTGCAAAGAAAAAAGATTTTTTCATTATTACAATTATTTTTTTTATTAAACAATGCTGTCTCTATAAAACATAATCCAACTGCACTCATGGATCAAGCATTTCCTAAATTCAAATGAAATCTTTCCCCTTCCATTCCAAACCAGGCTGGCTGTCTCTCCATGGCCTCTCTTCTCCAGCAGCTGGTAAAGAAAGGACTAAGAAATACTCTCGTTTCTCACACCTACATCTCAAATAAAGAGCCACTTCCCACCCACAGAGCAGCTCTTGGAAAGCAAGTGGTTGCCAGTGGATATGCAGCATCAGTTTTACGTCACATCAGTTCCCCCACCTGGTTTGTGACTAGGCTACCAACATTCCCAATGGGACAACAGGCTTGGAGCTGGACCACTTCCATCTGCACCACTGCTGCATTTCATGAAGCTGTTTGGCATTGCCCTGGCTGCAAACACGTGAAAAACCAGGGGGAATTCTCAGTGGGCTCTCCATTTTCATTGCAGCCAACTTCCTCAGTCCTCTGTCCCCACTGAGTCAAGTCTGGAGCTCAGGGAGCACCAGGGGTGTTTGCTGACACCTGCCTGAACATTTCTGATGGTATCTGCACGAAGCCACCTCCTGACAACTCTTACAGAGCCCTTTGGAAAGCTTTTAGAACCCAGATCCAAACCCTCCCTGATCTCCAGTGACTGGAGATGGTCACCATCTCCATCATGATGACTGGTGCCATGAGCATGTTCAAGGGAATTGCTGTGTGGCAGATCCCCTCAGCTCAGGGGATGTTCTCCTGATGTTCTGGTTCCATGTTCTGCTCCCCAGGCCTGCAGGACACCTGGGTGACAGGAGCTGCCTGGCCTGCTCAGTGGGTTATCTCAGAGCAAAGCCAGGGCTGTGGCTGCACAGCCCAAAGGGGTGTCTCTGAGCTCCAAGAAAACGGGTGGGACATTTCAAATTAGCTCCAGTGCTGACTCCCTACTGTTTCAGTTCTGCTGGAAAGCCAGTGGCACCAAAACCACTGTGCCAAGGAACAAGGGCTGTTTCCAGCACTGAACTCAGGCTTCTGAGGGTGAAGATACAGAACACCCTCAGCTCAGTCTGTAACTGCAGCATTTAGATTTTTTGCTCAGTAACAATTCCAGAAAGTTGTATTTATGACTGGCACAAAGAATGAAATGACATTTTACTGAAATTGAGGCAGTAGACCAGACATATGATACACATGCCAACATGTCAGCAAAGGCAGTGGACAACTTTTCACCCAGAGCTGGTACCACAGAGCCTTCTTGGCTTGAATTTGCCCTGTTACATGTGAAAACAAACAAGGCACATTGCAGAAGGTCCAGTCAGTGGCCTTTTCTGATATAATTTGGGACCAATTTACTCAGTTTCATCCTTAAAAGTTATCCAATCGCTGCTGCCAAGTTACCAGATCCATGAGCAAAAATAGTTGAGAGGAAATCAGTCCTTTAATAAGCTGACACAGCAGAAGAGGGTCCCACACTCCCTCTGCTTCCAGGGTCAGGTATCACTGAAGTCTGTACTGGAGAGATGACTTATCTAGTTCATCTTTTAAAAGATATATTAATATATAATACAGTATATTAAAACACCCTTTTAGCTGGCACTGGCAGGGCTTGCTGTGGAATCTTTAATCTATCAGCCAGAGGTTGCAGTGGTGCTCATCATCACCACCACCACAGTCATGGCTTTGGAAAAGCCACATCAGAAGGAAGCACTGAGTTCTGCCATGTGAATCCAGCAGGCCCACTGTGCTACCCAATGCAGAGCAGAGACTTTATTTCCTGAAACACAAGAAAACACTGCCCTTGGTAGAGGAAAAAAGGGGGAAAACTAAAATTCCCTGGACATCAGCCTTATGCCAGCCCTCTGTGGTGCTCCCAGAGAGCAGGGCCAGGCTGGCAGGGAAGCCTGTCAAGCCTGTGTGGCTGAACAACAGCACTTCTCACTTTGTGGGAGGAGAGAGATTTTTTAAGTCAGGTTTTAAAATGGCTGTTAAAGATTATTTTTTCTGCATGAGATGAGACCATCTGGAATGCATTATACTTGCTCCTTTATAAAAACAGAGCTGGAGCCATCACAGTGATTATGTTCATGATGGCAATGCAGACCTCAAAATAACACAAACCAGATGCTGACATCTTTTAGGAAAGAAGTATCCTCATTAAATTAGTACAGTCTTTGATGGATTCAAGAGGGGTGAGAAGGTAGAATTATTGTGCAGTGAAACCTGTTGATATTATAAATCCTATACCCAACTTCTAGAAGCATCAAGCAATATTGTAAATAACGTGGCTATAAAATTATCAAAGCTGAATTTCCACACTACTCTGCTCTCCTTTCCCGACTGGAAAGACTAAGGGACTTAGTCATAGAGTTTTCCAGACTCCTTATCACTGGAGCTGAGTTCATGCATTATAAATCCAAGCAACTGTTGAAATGTCAAAGGCAGACCAGAAATCTTTCATTTGGACTGTAAATTTTAGTGTTGTTCTCGCCAGTAAAAAAAAGATTTAATACCTCCTCTGCAGTTTTGAAGTCTACTGAAAACATCTTCCCCCTGAAAGAGGGGATGGCTTTTTTTTGCCTTCAAAGGAAAGGAAGTTCTAAGAAGTGGTAAAAAGCTATTTATTCACCATGAATTTTAAAACAATGGAGCCCATCAGAAGTGATTATCAGCCACCAAAACACTCTGTGAACAGGAGGCACTGACCCAACAAAAACATCCCCCAGCCACAGCAGTGCCTGACACCTGGAATGGTCACACGGGCTTCTTTCCTGCAGTAAATCTCTCAGACAGTAAATTTAGGCAGGTTTTACATGCAAGTTCTCTGCTTTTTTTTTAGAAATTCGGGATGTTCTCCCCAAACCAACCAATTGATAAAGTCCCAGCTATTGACAGGAGGCCACAGATTGTGCCCAATTCCATTGCTGATGCCACAGGCCTTCCTACTTCAGAGCAGCTCAGCAGTAATTCGTGCACACAAGCCACAGCTCTAGAGCACAGTGGTATTTGTCAGATCACGAGCACTGGTGGTTGATGTTGGAAACTGGATAAAATTAAAGTTTTCCAAGAGCCAGTGAGGTTGTGCCTTCCAGGAGGCACCGCAGGAGAACCTGGGTTCATGGGGGAAGAGAACAGAAAAAGCTCTGCATGCCACTGAGATAAATTCCTAAAGCAATAACTTCTCCCTAGTCCACATTTACAGACTCTGAGGAGAAAAGGAGTCACTCACAAAGCGGGAGGAGTTGTCGTTTTTCACCGTCTTCGCGTTCCCAAAGGATTCCAGGATGGGGTTGGCCTGAAGCAGCTGCCGCTCCAGCTCCCCCTAAAAACCACACAAACAGAGACACAAACAGGAATGAGCACAGAGCTCCTGGGACTGAGGGATCCTCTCATGTCCCCTGGCTGTGGCACTGACAGCACCTTCACTGGGGGTTCCTCTGCCCCTCACTCCTAAACCTCCGAGTCTCCTCCATCCAGTGCTGAACGTGGTTGGGGTTTTGGTGGTGGGTTTTGGCTTGGATTTGTTTATTACAACACACACAGACACACACAAATGAGCAGTGACCAAATAGGACTTGATGGATGTTGACAGTCGTTGAAGATGGAAAAGAAAATTCGTATTTAGGGCTAATGAAATAAGGCACAGACCTCGAGCGCTTGAGAGGAGAAATTCAATTAACTGGTTTAAGATTTTAGTGCAAAGTTATTCTTAAACTTCATGTTTAGGGACTTGACAATACAACTACTTTGGGACATCTATTTTTAAACTTTCAAATCAGTGAAATGCTCCCCTTCAGTCAACCGGACTGAAATTCTTATCATTGCAACATCTGACCTGACCACACCTGAGCACAAGGCCAGAACTGAGCAACACCAAATACAAACATCATTTTCCAATTGCTCAATCCAACCAACATTGCTCAGTATGGTCAATGCATTTTTTAAATGTTTCTGTAAATTCAAGCCAATGGATTTACAGATCAAAGTACTTATCTTAAGGAAATTGCACAACAGCTTTTACAATTGCTGTCCATCAGGACTGGGAACAAAAAGAAGTCTGTGCTGCTTCCAAGAGCCCAGGAGGCACAAATGCACACAGGAAAATATACTGTCTTCCTGCTCTGAAGGATGCTTTAAAAAAGGCAAAAAAAGAAAGTGAAGCTGTCTGGAATGTAGTCTCAAATCTGACATTTGTGTTCATAAACCTGCTTTTTCCAATTATTTATAGCCTTGATGAATAAAGGCTCCAGACTGAGCATCAAAGAACAGGAAACATTAAGTCTCTTAAGGCTTCCACATGAGGTCAATTCTTAGACAGGAATTCTAAAAATTCACTAGTTAACACCTAAAAGAGGCTTTTATTTGTATATTGAAATGTATTTCAAGCCCTCCTGGATATTAATAGCTGCTCCTTCTTTAACGTGACCCGGAGCTATCTGCTCAAAACCTGCTTACTTCCACATATGTTCCCTTTGGGACCACAAATTCTCTGAGTTCTGAAGGAACTGAAGAGGGAATAAACGTGAGCCTGAGCCCAGAGCACACTGAACTCTGCTGGGGCTGCAGTGCCTGGGCATGGCAGCTCTGCCCAGTTACAGTCCTCAGGAGCACTTTTAAATTCACCAACAAATCCATAGCTGGAGAAGAACTGGATATACCCACTCTGTGCTGCCTGCCAGTGATATTCTCAAAGTTTCCCAGGCACACACATCAGGAGTGGGAAAGTTCCCACCATCCCTCCCACTCCCGGGATAAAGCCAGGCTGGACAGCAAAGGCAGCAGGGCTGTCACCGCTTCCATGGCAAACTCCAGCTATCCTGGAAGAATTCTGTCTCACCTTTTGGGACAAGGAAAACTGCTTATTTGTGGCTGCTGTGCTGTTGGCTTGCTATTGATTAATATCTTTTGTAGGTGGGGGTTTTTTTAAAGACAAATTGGCCACTAGATGTAAAATTCTCATTCTTACAGCTGTTCAAAAATCTGTGCTATACTAATAGAGCACAAGGCTTGAAAATACAAGGTTCCTCTGCATGTGAATTTTGAGAGTAAAGCCTTTTAAAAGATTTGCCTACAACAATGTGCAAAGACAAAGTAGACTGAATAAAATGTTTTTTGTGGTTGTAAAGAAACCCCGACTCCTCCAAAGACGTCACCGTGTCCCAGGAGGGACCCATGGGCCACAGCCTGGACTGGGGCTGTGCAGAGCAGCTTCTGCAGAATTTATTCAGATTCTCCAAGTGGAGGCAGAAGGGTCTGAGTAGCTCATTTTTACCACGAGGGTCTGAAGGAAACACTCAGCTGGATCCTCAGCTGAAAACCATGGGAATGAGCCTTGGTGCTGCACAAGCCAACAGGTCACAGCCATCACACTATGGACAAACCTCTCACTATGCCAAAAAGCTTCTGATACGGCATTTTCATGTCCAGATGGACACCTTTCCAACCCAAACCAATTCTCTTGCAGGAGCATCAGTGTTTTGGAAAGGGAGTCACAGCTTGCTCTCTGGGCTTCTCTCCTCACCAGGCCTTGGAAAAAGCAGGATGGCAGCAGTGTGGGAAGGGTGAGCTCATGCAGCAGTTCATGCAGGAGAACAAGGAGACAAGGACTGGCTGTTGTCTCAGTTTCAGCAAAAGCAGCCCCCCATGAGCCGTGTGCTGTGGGCCTGGCAGGGGCAGGGGAAGCTCATGCTACTCACATACAACAGGGATCCACTCTGGAGTTAGAATGACATTGAAACAGAGATGTTAATGATTCCACGTTTAGGCAACATCAACAGCTCTGGATTAGCGTTTTTCCAGGGACACAGTTAAAATGTTCACCAGCAAATGGTTCATGTCAACCCCGACACTTTAAAAGCAGGAGGGTTAAGCTAAACACCACTCCATCTATTTTTGGAACTGAGAAATATTTCAGTAAAACCCCTTAGACCTGACTGATGTTTGCAAGGAGGGAAGATTAAGTTAAATACTAAGAATGTCTGTGACTTCTGAAAATGAGACCTGGGCTCAGACACATGCTTGGGTTACAGAGGTTTAACAAGGTTTAACACACCACCAGAGGCATCACAGCTGTCCAGGGCTTGCTTTTGGCTTCCAAATTTACTACACCTCCCTTGAAGGTTCCTCCACTATTTCCCTTCCCACCGGGGTTACCTGGCACTAGTCAGCTCTCAGAGAAATGGAAGGGAAGAACACAACCAGCTAAATTAACTCAGGGCAGCCTCTCCAGTTTCCCAGCCTTGGTCACGCCCTGCCAAAGCTTTTTCTTTATTTAAAAGCTCGTGCCCAGGACAAAGGCATCACTTACCAGCTCGGGTTAGAGTGGAGCATTTATCCTGCATAACACATGGCAGCAATTGTTTCTCTCTTTCCAGTCTTGCCCTCAATTTCCACCTAACCCTGCTCTTTGAGCTCTTCTCGGGTAAATGGCAGAGCACTAAAACTCTGCCATGGGGAGGTGGGAGAGAACAGAGTGGCTGCTGCTGCCCCAGGGACACGGGGAACAGGCAGAGTTATCTGCACGGGGGCTCCAGCCAACCTGAGGCTCAAATGAGCAAACATTAATTCAGGCAGCAACGCTGAGCACATCCCACACTGCTCACACCACTTGGCCTAGAAAGGCAGGGAAAACACTTGATTTCAGAAGACTTTTGGTTATGCCAAGCCTTTGACACTTGAGATCAAAGTCTTTACCAGGTTATCTGCAAAGCTATAGAAATATTAGACAAAACAGGATGTTAACAAAAAGGATTGTGTAGCTTCCATGAATCCATCTCTTATTTAGTACTTTGTTAATATTTAAAAAGTGTTCTGTGCTCTCTCAGCAGCACATTACCCAGCATTTTGGAGAAGGGGGGACCTCTCACTTCAGGACAGGGTAACACCACTCTAAAGTGTGACAAGTCCTTGAAAGGCTGAGAAACCCATAAGGTGCTCACAAAGCCAGTTAAATGCTTATAAAATTCACTATTAGCTGTACACCTCTGCAAGGCTTCCCACAGCAGAAATACAAATAGAAGAATACACATCAGTTCGCCTACATAACTTTAAAAGCATTAAAGAAAACCACTTGCCTGGTGTTTCACGGGTTTGGGTGATTCGGGCTGTTCATTGCAAACAAACAAATGATAAGTTAGCAAGGAATTCCAGCTGCACGTCAATCCCACATTATTACTGTCAGAGGTTTAGTTTAACCATACACTCACTTCATTGAAACTGTTCAAATTCAGCTTAGAAAAGAGGTTATTGGCATGCTCCAAACACTGAGACCTGTGTTTCTGCCAAGGACTGATTGCAGAGAAAGCCCAGGCTGGCAGAGGGCTCTGGGGCAGCAAGGAAAAGGGCAGGAGCTTCATCACTTGGGCTTTCCAGCCGTGCCAAACACAGCAAAGAGATGAAGCTCAACACCAAGTCTCTTCCTCATCAGCCTTGGGCACGGCGAGGTGTTTGTAGGGGGGAGAGGAGCATCACCCCCAGCAATCACAGGGTTAGGAGAGGAAAGCGACACTCAAGGAGTGGGGGGTTGTTTTTGCACTGTACGACAAGTATTTAAGAAATGCAAACCCACAATGGAGACAAAAAGCTTTGTTTCTTTTCCTCAAGAACAAACATCCACACAAAGCAACAGCACAACCTTAGGAAAATGGAAGACCTTCACATTTTGCTAGGAAGATGGGAAAAGGAAATATGAATGCAATGAAGTAAAAAAAATAAAATCCCCTCAAAATTCAAATTTACACAGTTTGTGCAGAATTTTTTTATTCCATTATTATTTACTTGACTCAGACTGCAAGCTTAATAATCTTCAGCTTCATATCTGAGAGCTCAGGGGCAAATATTGTGGAGAAACACATAACAACAAGGAAATTTTATACCAAGCCAGACACACTTCCTCTGTTTATGACTCTTATTTTAAACAACCAGCACTGACTTAGTGCAGAATAAGGGATTTTGACAGAGCTGGCAAAGGTTTGGCTTGTTCAGGTAAGCAATGTGAATTCTCCAAGCTGCACCATTCCTGCCAGGAAAACTCAGGCAGCCAGAGGAGGTTTGGAATTTCAGAGTTGCCCAGAGAAGCTCAATCAGACATGGATTTAACTCCTCTGGGGTTAAATCAGGGCAGTCAAACCGCCCTGGGAAACCCTCACTAAGAGGAGCTCCAGCCCACCCATGATCCTGTCCTTCCAAACTAATTCTGCTTCTCCAGAAATTAATAAAACAAATTAAACAATTTAGCAGTTCAGCTACCAAGGCAAATGCAGCCACTGGAAAGAATCATTAAAGTACCAGTAATTAGTTCTAAAGTTTAAAATAGCACCAATGGGAAAGCAGGAATTTAGTGCAAATAGAAGCAGTTTGGGATGGGAATGTTTTGGGGAGAGCTAAAAGCTCCTTTCAGTACCCAAAGGGGATCCAGGAGAGCTGGAGAGGGACTTTGGACAAGGGCCTGGCGTGACAGGAGAAGGGGAATGGCTTCCCACTGTCAGAGAGCAGGGTTAGATGGGATATCGGGAAGAAATTCCTCCCTGTGAGGGTGGGCAGGCCCTGGCACAGGGTGCCCAGAGAAGCTGTGGCTGCCCCTGGATCCCTGGAAGTGTCCAAGGCCAGGTTGGACGGGGCTTGGAGCAACCTGGGCTGGTGGAAGGTGTCCCTGCCCATGGCAAGGGGGTGGCACTGAATGATCTTTATGGTCTCTTCCAACCCAAACCATCCTGTGATTCTGTGAATGGAGCTGGAGTCTGGTTCCATCCATCCAAACCAGGGGTACACAGAGCCAGGATGACTGGAAGTGCACACACCAGTGGCACATGGATGAAGTTATTTATATGAATTAACAACTCCACATCCTCCCACAAGTGAAAACTTCTGCTGTTCTCCTGTATCTGGCTGTGAATTGAGCCCAGGTATGTGCACAGCCCACGAGTGCAGCAAAGGGCATCCCCCAAACTCATAGAGCCTGTATGACATGCAAGGCCAGGGCAGTCCCTGGGCAGTGAAGGACACCCAGCACCTCTTTTGGAAAACCATCTATGCAATTATTTTATTATTATTATTCCTATATTTTGCACTGACTTCCCTCCCCATTCAAACTCACAAAGTTTGTAAACTAACATAGAGCCCAAGAGTGTTAACTCACAAACTCGCTTCTTGGCCATATTATGTGATATTAACTCTCTTTTATTCCTCTTTTCTCTCACTCCTGCCTCTCTCACAGGGGAGTGCTAAGCCACAGAACTGAGCAGTGCAGAAGCCTCTTTCCTCCCTTCTCCCTGTGCCCAATCTCTCCATACCCCTCTCCAGCCACATGACCCTCCTCCCTGTGCTCACCAATTACCTGGCCTTGTTCTCTTCCTCTCCTTTCATCCTCATCTCCTCTCTGCCTACCTGGGCCTCCAGAGGAATCCTTGGGAATGAAGGTGGGGAGGCTCCTGTGTGTGGCTGAGGAGCCTGTGGGTCAGCTCTGGGATGCCCAAGCTAAACCACAGTGCTGGTCTTTGCAGAGCTAGTCCAAGTGTGGCAGGTTAACAACTGAATAAAACATAATGTGTGGTGCAGGGAAAACACTCAGCCTTACTGCTGTGGTGAAGGAGTGTTTTAAGGTCACACCACCTCAAGCCCTCAGATTCTTTAGAACTCCAATTTGATGGATATGAAGCAAAAGGTTTGTTGTTTCCCACAGGTCACTTCTATCTTCTGTCCCTTGCTACACACCAGCAAGGACCTGTGTCAGTTCTGCCTCTCAGCCGAGCCCACAGCAGCCAAGAATTCAGGTTTACTGTCACCCCACCTTCCCCTTTTAGAAAAGCTCATGTTTAGAAGTCATTGCCAAGCATTTCTCCCTCTCCTCCACTGCTCAGCTCTGGAAAGCCCAGCTCCATTTCCCAATTTCAGGGCATTTGCAGTCTCACCTGGCTCTACCAAATCCCACAATTACTAAAGTTTCTCTCCTACATTTTTACCAGCACCTACCTACATTTCCAAGCACAGAGCTCAAGACATCATCTTGGGATCACTCAGGAAATGAGACACTGGGGCTCCAGACCCAAACACTCACAAATTAGGAGTCATTAGTTTTCAGGCTGTCCAGCACTGCAATTCCAGCCCCTGGGGCTACCATGTATTACTGGCCTGATTCCCCACAGGACCTGCCCGGGATGGCATTCCCAGGGCTATGCAGGGCCTTTCCAGCTGGCAACAAGTGCTGTTGGGAAGGAAAAGCCTCATGAACAAGCAATGAAGCTGTCCAGGGGGTGGGTAGAGCTCCTACACGATGCTCCTCACACAGACTGAGCATCCCCTCATCATCCCTGCTGGAAAATGTCCCTGGTGGGCACCTGTGACAGGGCAGGACATCAGAGCTCTCTGGGGTGTCAAACTGGGGCTGCCTTTCTTTGCTACTTTCAGCACTGCCAGGGAAAACAAAGCTAACCCTAACCTGAGCATACAAATTGCTGCTTTCAAAAAACCAATCAATGTGGCACTCAAAGCCTCAGAAATATGCATGTCACTGATAATTATCTGTAAGAGGATGGGTACACACAGACTGCCAGTCATGGATTCATTTAACAGGCCTGTTTAGCACCTTCCTGTGCTCAGGATAAGGTTGGACAGGTGGGGACTGTGGGGCACCACCAGCCCCTACAGCTTTTAATGAATATGCAAATAGGAACAAATTAGGGCTGCACCTCTAACCCCTAGTCTCACACCTCCTAACTTTCCAGTGTCAGCTGTGCAGGTTCCACATTCTTTGTTTCCAAGATAAAAATAAAAATTAATTGTTACAAAACAAGGGAGACTCGCTCCTATTTTCAAAACTGGTTTGGTTATAGAAACACTCTGCATTTTTCATGGATATATAACATACTTCATTCAGTGCTCACTGTGGATCTGCATGGAGGGAAGTACACAGTCCAGGTTTCAGACCTTTACTCAGGACACCACCCTCTTCTTTTTGTGTGCCTAAACTGTGTTTTACAACTTTTTTTGGTCTTCAGCAGTCACCAATGGTTCATGAAGCAGCTGATTAAAAAAAACATCTTCAAACCCCAGTTTTACAAGGTCTTGGCAATGTAATCTCACTTTCAAGGAAGGCACATTTTGAAAGGTGCCTGGACAAGAGGCTTCCAGGAATGTCTTTCAGCCTGAGGTATTCCAAGCTGTCAATAGTACATTGAGAAGACTTGGTACAAACTGCACAATTCCCTTCTCTCCAAAACCCTGTTGGCAATTTTGCTTCTGCAGAAACTGAAAAAATCCTACTGTGTTTGTTCAAGGCTGTGCAGTGGAAAACCCAAGAATATTCATAAATCAGACACTACACAGAAAACAAATTCTGATGGGTGATGTCCCAGATCTTGTCCCCCAGAGCCCTGTGTTGTCCCAACACCTGACAGTGCCATGAACACACCTGATGCTGCTGCCACTCCTAAGGCCTGTAACCCCCCCACACACAACTCAGCACACTCAGACTGCTCAGGAAATATTTAGAAAGACCAATTTTGACCTTTTGTGTGTGATAAACCAGCACCAGTTAGAACAAACATCAATGCACAGCCTGATGTTACTTGCTCTTGATTAAAGAGAAGATTCAGGTTTCCCCACACACCTCAGGAGATTTCTCCAGATCTACCTGCCACCTTTCCTTCTCTCCCACTTCAAATCCCTCCACAGACTTTTCAGGTCATCTCCTGTTCTTCCAGGAGTTTTGAGTCTTCCCACATCCAGCACTGTCTCAACATTAAGTGCTGTGCACTAAAACTTACAGGAATTGTTGCAATCAAGGTGGGAAATGGCCTCGAGTTGTGCCAGAGCAGGTTCAGGTTGGATGTTGGGAAAAACTTCTTCACTGGAAGAGTGGTTGAACTTTGGAAGGGGCTGCCCAGGGAGGTGGAGGAGTCACCAGCCCTGGAGGTGTTCCAAAAACGAGTGGATGTGTTTTCCTGGGAATGGTGGGATTGGCCACAGGTCGCACTTGATCTTGGAGGTCTTTCCTATGACCCTCCAAGTCTGTGGGGATGGAGTTGGAAGGTTCCAGCCACCACAACCCCTGCATTGCCCCAGGAAAACCAGGCACAAGCCAGCATTGACTCCATCAGGGTGTCTACTTGCAGCAAAGCTGAACTAATTCCTCACTGCAAAGACATCCAAGCGCTCATAACAACAGATATTCAAACCCTTTCACATTTTTATAAAGCAAAGAATTACTAAAAATTCAGTGCAAATGTTGAAGCCTGGCAGGAAATCTGAAGAAAGTTCTATATAAATCAGAGTTGGTTTCAAGTTACCAAAAAACCCAATAATCTCTGACATGAAAGAGTATTCTCTTGTTTGCAGTGAAATAAAATCTGAGGGTTTTATTAGATGGTGACTTCTAGATATAGTAAAACTACAGCAGTTTTTCAGCTTGATGATTTTTCGCATTTACAAGCTGATTTTCCCCATTTACAAATTAATTCTTCAAAGAACAAAAAGCTTGTTCATAAATGTAGTACCAAAAACTGCGTCCAGTGGGAACTAAATTCACTAAGAATTGCCCCAATTTAATTGAATTCTTGGAAAACTGGGGCTTGCTACCATTTGCATAAAGCCTTTAATTTCACAACATAAATTAAACAGCTGACATGCACTGGAAATTTTAATGTAACTGCTCATTTCAGCCACTGCTAAAGAAAAAATAATGGTTGAGACAAAATTACATGGCTTCTATTACAGCTTATCTTAAATAAAAATCATGGGTTTTAACGCAAAGATGGCACTTTTCAAAAAGAGCAACAAATAAAAGAGAAAACATCCCAACTTACAGGAATATTATGGTCCTTTCTTCCTTTATGGGAGGAAGCAACATGAGCAAGGTACTGAATAACCTTCTTAGTGTTCTCAGTCTTCCCGGCACCAGATTCACCCCTGCAAAACATTTCAGACATTTCCCTCAAAACCCATTTTCAACAACTTCTCAGCCCTTTGTTTCCAGCAGGCCCAGTCCTTCCATTTATGGCCATTTATTGCAGAGCTTCCCTACCCACCCCAGCCCAAAGGGGTGCTGCAGGGAAGGGCAGGGGCTTTGTTTAAAACACTTTCTCCATCCCAAAGATCTCTGCAGCATTAATTAAGGTATTGATACAATGGGTGACATTAATTTGATTAAGAGCTTGATGCTTGAACTCCTTTGCTACCCCCAAGTTATATGAAACATTTGTCCCCTTGATCTCTGCAAACACAATTTTTCAGGGTGCAGAGGCATTTTTATTCTTAAATCATGATGTGTACACACACATTTGTATTTAGCATCATTTTATTATATTTTATATTCCAGGATTTGGTTATGACAGTTCCTAACATCAGTGCTTTTAGGAGCCAGTTTCACCGTGCACTAAAACACACTCCAAACAAGCAGATCCCTCCTAGTCTTCACAAGGTTAAAAATCTATTTAAGGCCACAGGGCTCCATGAATTCCTTAAGAAATGCACATATCAGTGCAGAGTGGGGGAGCTCACAGATCAATCCAGACACCAAATGCACATCTCATTGTTAAGCCAGAGGTGGACTGAAAGCAGAGGATGTTTAGACAGAATTCATTGTAAGGTTCACAGGAGATATTTGAGGCAGGAAATGTGACCAAGTTCGCATCCCTGCGATCCCAAATGATGTTACTACAGCCTCAAACTGTCATTTTTAGGGTCTGGTTTTTTTACCCTAAGTCTGGTCTGCAGACAAAGCCCCAGCCCAGAGGGACTCAGGCCTGACTCAGTGGCTGCAAACCACAGGAGGAGGAGGAGGATGCATTTCCAGGGAGACAAGCAACTGAGGTGTGGGAAGCTGGAAGGGATCTTATTATGGGGATTTGCATGGAAAGAGAGAGCACTCCTGTCATTCCAGAGCACTCCAGAAATGAAGAGTTTGGAAGGCAAGCCCTCTGTAAGAATGACAAACACACATTCTCTGTGCTTGGATATTTCTCCACTAAGCTACTTATAAAGGAAATCTTCATTTGTGAGGGGAATTTGAACACATTCTTCTGCAGTCTTCATCAATACCTCCCTCCACCATGCTGTACATCCCAGTTTTGTAGCTAATCTGCATTAGCTGAGGGATTTAGCACCTTCAGAGCTGCACTTCTTGAGCAGGTGAGAGCTTAGCAGCATCCTCACACTATACTCAACAGCTGGGAAAAGGAGACACCACAGCACTTGGAATTTTAACTCTGCATTTACAGAAAGGACATTGATATCACCCCAGATTTTCAAAGAGAATGGACTCAAACACTCTCATTTCTTCTCACCTTCCAACACTCTTAAATCATGGAAGCCCCGCAGGGGGATGGCCCCAGCAGGGGTGACCAGGGACAGCAGGACGGGCATTTCTCCATCCAGGAGCAAGAAGGAGCAGGGGCTGAAGCAGCTCCTTCACTCACAGCAGTTCACTGAATTCCTCACAAGAGCTTCAAGTCACACAGCCTTGGCTGGACCTGCAGAACAGCAGCAGCCCCCAGGTTTTGCTGGAAGAAGGTTTAACTGGACCAGAGGACTCTGCAGAGGAGCTGTGGGATATTGCACAGCCTCAGTTACCAGCTTGGGGGCTGACCAAGGGCTTACCACTCCTGCTCATGGCATCTGAACCAACACACCAACCTATAACCACTTTGGTTCTGTTTTCCCTCACAATCATTGGAAAATAACAGAGAACATGAAAGATTACAAGTCACTGTACTCAATTACTCTGAACTTTCCAGAGACACAGAGGGGAGTTCCTTTGGGATTTCTCAGCTGGGCTGCCTTTGCTCAGTGCATAGAAAAACTTGGAAGGTCCTACCTGAAAAGCTGGTTGGAAAGGAGATTACTCAGAGTTTGCTAATGGATAACTGAGTTTCCTTTCTGCCAGGATACCATCAAAATGCAACACAGGAACTGGGTGTACTTTTGGACCACTACAAGTGGAAAAAGACCCTTTGACTCCTAACGAAAAATCCCATTTCTACCCAGCCCAGGCTCCACAAACAACACAAATGTGATCACTGAAAAGCAGAAAAAATCCCCCAAACCACCAGCTCTTGCTTCTCAAGGCTTTATTTCTCATTTCCCTTTCACTCCTGTGTTTCCATTAACATAATTCATGACCACAAGCAATAATAAAAGCAGCTTTGCCTGTTTCTAGATGTGTATTAAAATATGCTAATGCTAAAACTATTCCAGCAGGTAAGAGAAGTAATAAAAGAAATACAGCAAAATATACATTTGCATTTTAAAACAATACAATTTGTTCTTATTGTCAGCAGGGCTTGGGAACACATTATTGGCTGTGCCTTTAAAACCAGAGCAACAATCTTTTCTGTCAGATTACAAGAAAAAGGTTTATTAAATTTTAAAGGAGAAGAATCCCCTCTGACACGTGCAGTGAGGAAAAGCTGGGACAATAAATACAGCCCAGATGTCGACTTTGGGAAGGGGCAGCCCAGGGTTTTGGAAGAGGCTCCTGTGGACACACCAAGAAAGCTGCACAAGCACAGGAAGGGCAGGACCTTGCAATACATTCCTTTTGCTAAAAAGCCTTGAAATCTAAAGTGGGGGTTTTTAGAGAAAGTCCTTAAGCAAGTTCTTATTCAAAAGCAACACTAAGGGATGTTATCATCCCCGTTCTGCTCCCTGGAGCTTACAAATATGCCAAATATTTCCTGCAGCACAGTGTCAGATAGCTCTGCTGCCATATCCTATAAAAGAATTAGAAGATTTAGGATAAAGTCCTTTGCATTTATAGGAATAATGACATCTGCATACCTTTGGTTCTTTCCCAGGAGTGCAAACACATGGATTAGAAAAATAAATGAAAACCTTCTACCTCTATCAACCTGCCCAAAAAAGGTAAACTCTCAGTAACACCACGTACAATATTTATGGAACAGGGATGGTATCACAGAGCTAAAGTTTAACTTTTTTTAAAACCTTGTTTAATACAACTCAGTATATTACTATAAACTAAACAACTCAAGCCCTGGGTGAGAACTCAGCCTTAGCTTGATGACTTCAGTCGGGTCATAATGTCACCTCTTCATTTCAGCCTCAGCCCCACTACTTGTAGAATCAAAAATGAGACTGAACTGAAAGACTCTCTGACCTGCAGCCACGGGGTGTGCCAAACAGTTCTCCCAAGGAAGCAAACCATCCCCAGCCATAGCCTCCAGATGGAGGAAAAAGGTTACTCCATCAATTAACTGAGGGATCTCTCCCTTGGAAACAGGGACAGGTCAAAGAGAGTCCGACAGTCCTGGTAAATTCCTGCAGGATCTCAGGTCGTGTTTTCCCTGGAGCAGCAAAGCTGCTGCTTTGAAGCACATTTAAAATAGGAAAAGCTTAGCCAGCATGAGCACTTGAACATGGTTTTGAATTCATTGCATGTAAAGCTGGAGTGTCATTTCCAGCAAAGCCAAACCTTCAGGCAAATTCATCCCAGCTACGATTTGGTTACCAAAAACTGGTGACTGACTCAACCAGCTGCAGTTTTTTCCCTGAGCAACTTGAGCCCAAATCTCACACAAAAGACATTTGTCCTCGTGAATGGATTCTCTTCTGGAAAACAGGCATGCTACAGTGGGAGAGGACTCCCAGGTCCAAGCAAACACCCAGGTATTTGGAAGCTGGTCTTCCAAATCCCCGGAGAACAGGGCACTCTCCCCAAACAATCCACATATAATGGTGGTTATTATTCCAGAAACAGGCCAAGTGCCTTTGGGAAAGGCCTGTTCTAAGAGGGAAAAAGCATTTCTGCAGGAAAACACAAGTGAAACAGTCGCTTTCCTGGTTACCAAGTGGGTCTGGAGCATTTCCAGCCCTTGTGCCAGTGAGAGCACCCAGCAGCCCAGGCAGTGCCACCACCTCCTCACCTGGCAAGCGAGTGCATGGATTGCCATTCCACGAGAGGCTTCTCCCTACGTCGCTGCCTGAGCAGAGCCTGCTGCAGGCCAACAGTGCTTGTGGAGACCAACACGTGCAATGTACGAGGAGGGTCAGAGGCACTTAGTGCCATCTGTCCCACTGCAGATCATCTCTGGCGTTTAAATCACCAAACAACTACCCCAAATAACCCAGATTTGACATGCTGGGTGCCTGGACCCCTCAAACCCTCTCCCTGCCCCAGGAGTTTCAGTCTAGTTCTCCCCTTCCTCCTCAGTAACAAGCCCTGGGATGAGAAGCCCATCTGTGAAGAAGTGACACCACACCCTTGACAGTGCCAAATTCCCAGGACACAAGAACCCAACCTGCCACTCACAGCTCCAATGCCTCATTCCACTGGCAGCAGCCACTCACCCGAGGCCCCAAACCATGGAAATATGCACTTAAATTGTCTGGAGGAGAAAGTAACTGCGTATGTAAGAGCCTCAACAATGGGCTTTTGTCCCTCTCACAACAGCAGTTGCAAAGAACAGAAGAGACACTTATTCTCAGACACGACTGAGCAGATCATCTGCCAGTTACAAATTAACAGATATTTACAGACAAGACCTGTAATTAAAAGGATGTTTTAATCACCTGGCTTATTTTCTGCAAGAGGTATAACTGGCAGTTTGGAGGAGAGTCATTAATTGGCTTTACTATTTACAGGGCTGCTTCAGAGCTGCTTCCTTTCTCTCTTGATGCTTCCCATCATCTCAACACCACTTGCCTAGGGAATGTTACACGCTGGACTCCAGCCAGAGGTTGTATACAAAAATGCTTGGTATTTGCTGCTGTTGTCCTGTAATAAGCAGCCTCTATTCCCTCCACACCCCACCACTCCTACAGAAGCCAATTCAGATTAGATAACCTTGTAGGGCAGCAAGCATCTGCTAAATGCCTATTTATCAAGCCCAGTCCCGGCTTTGAGAATACCAGAAGCCTGTGGTCACTTCAGGAGACACTAGCTGTAAAAAGTGCAGTGCAGCACATTTTCACAGCTCACTTCCCAAGAGTCGCCCGAAGCCAGGGGGTGGTTTGAGTATTTCTCAGATTCCTGGTTACCACAACACAAATTTCTTCAGCTTGGCCATCAGTCCCCAACAGCTTGGCATGGCCAGTGAGCATCAAGAGGCAGCAGTAACAGAGAGAAACAGCAAAACTTAGCAGAGCATCAGCAGCTGCAGCTTCTCCAAGAAAACAAAGCCTGAAATTTCACAATTTTACATCCCACAGAAGTGGAGAAATGTGCAGGAAGACGTGTGCACACTGCAGTGTTGGCATCACCTTCTGCAACACAGCGCTCATGGATGCTGGGCTAACACAGGCTGAAAGCCACTTCTATACATATATATATACATATATATTATTTATAAGCTATCAGGAACATGAAGTTGCTGGAACTGCATACATGTTCCTTTTTTTTCCCAGCAAATTAATAATTTACAGACACAAGACCCAAACTAAGCTTTCATTTGCACTCCAGTCAAGGGGGAGGGGTGAGGAGGAAGCTGGTTAAGTCCAGCTTCCCAGAAAAGTGCTGGATTTGAGGGCTGCTCATTGGCTTTTCATTGAAAAGCTTGATGAACTGAATTACAAAGCACAAGAAAGCTCCAGCAACCTTTCCAACCATCTGTTAGTGGTTAGCAGTCCGAGATTAAACCACCCAACTTCAAAGCTGACCAGAAATTCTCACCATTACTGTTCATTCAGTTCCTCCCATCTCATCATTAGCCAGGCAATAATCCATGTGATAGATTGTCCTGTGGATTCAGGAGCTGTAGATGTGTTTGCCTCTGCACATATTTGGGGTTTTCAGCTGGTGAAAGGCCTAAAGGCACATCAGAAATCCCATCACTGCTACCTGAGGAAATCAGGGCGATGCCACCAAGCAGCAGAGTCCTTCTGGACATGGGAAAAGGATTTTTGGTTCCCCCTGAAAAAAGCCTCTCTATAATAAGCAATTTCAACAAGAAGTTACTCCTACAAACTCCATCCCTGGCCTCCAACTTACACCAACAGAAGGGGAAGGAGGTGTCACAATGAAACAACAGAGACCATGCCACTAACTCTGAATAAAGCCCTGCAGAAGGTCAGTTTAGAAGGATCAAAAGTTGACAGTCATCTTGCAGTTGAGGCAATAACAAAATGGAAGACAAGAGTGCTTAAAGGTTTTCCAAGGTAAGTACAAATGGATCAGACGTTCACTAAGCTGGAACCAAAGGAAGGCATCTGGAGAACATGCACAGATGGTCTTTGAGGAGGAAGAACTGAAACCAAGCCCAAAGGCCTGACACAGCCCCAGTCCTACCCTGAGAACACCTCTGAGAGCAGCACTTCTGGGTGTCAAGAAGAGCCAGGGACCTGGTGAGGTGTCATTCACTTGTTCTCCCTGCAGAAATGATCTGTGCCCTCCTCTAAAGGCCATGGAAGGTAAAATCCCAGGAAACTTCATCATGGAGGTAGAGGGAGAAGTGAAGGTGCTACCCAGATGGACCTTCAGCAAGCAGTGGGAGAGACTTCTCTCCAGACAACTGTGGTCAGGGCAGTTGGAGACAGGGAAATGACAGGCACACCACAACTGTCCACTCACCCAAGAGCACAAGGCAAGGGGTGTTTTCTTTCCCAACAGCTTGAACCACTCCTGCTGGAGAAATTACAAAGTATTCTGAGGACTTCCAGCTTTACCAAAGATCGGGGTCAATGAGGTGATCCAGGTCCTGAGACAGCAAGTTTGGGATGAGAAGATGTCTCCAGCCTTTTATGAACTGCCAAAGGAGCTTCTGAAACCACCTCCGGTGTGGTTGAGAAACCTTATTTATTCCTGCCTTAGTCCAAGACCTGTAAAACCAGTGGCATGAAGGGAAACACAGCTCACCTCTTCACCAGAGTCAGCAGTGCAGTCCTGCACACAAGGTCAGGACACAGACATGGGATTCCTGGTCAAAACAGGAGAGCTCCTTCTAGCCTGCTACCCCAGGGAGGCTGCCACAGCCTTGCTCCATCCATGAAGGGGATTTAACATCCCAAACATCAGTTTATAATGCAGACAGGCAAAAGAAGGGGGCTCTCCCACAAAGCCCATGGGGGAAACAGCACTTGGGGCAGTGCCATGGCAGGCAGCTGGCTTTAGTTGTTCAAAAGGCACATGCAGGGGAGCACAAATGGGTTTGATGGCACTTCTCTGGGACACAGAGCTAGGAAGCAGTCTAAGAGAAATCTGGTTTAAGAGGAAAGTGTTTATTGACCTGGCAACCTCTACTATCTTATAGTCAGCATGTAAATGGTGTTGCTCATGAGACAGTGTGAGCAAGTTCTCCTGGTCTATGGTGGAACTTTGGTGTGTAACTCCAAGACAGCGGAAACACCTGGGATCCTACCATCTATCACCTCATGTGTCTTCATACTCTGACCAGGTAAGATCCAGACTGGATGTTCTTTAGTCCTGTACATCCAGTTTGGAGATACAATGCCTTGCCCTTTGTAGTTGTGAAGCCACAGACATGTCTCCACTCCAGAGGAAATTCATATTTCCTTCTGAACCATGTTCAGTGACATTGGTCTCTTGAACCTTGTTTTAATTTGTGCTGCTGTGTGAGTCCTTCAGTAAGAAACACAAGGGAAAGCTGCAGGACAGCCAACAGAGCCTGGAATCTGTGCTCAGAAACTCAGATTTATTAAGACCCTGCCACACTTCTGTTATGTGGAGCCTTTAACACTGGTACAACCAAGACACTGAATTAAAGGTGGTGAAACTTGTCCCATGTCATGGGATTGATAGCTTCAATACCCAGGTTTGTGACACGCTTCCAAGCCACTGTTGGAACTTCTCAGCACCAGATTCTGGAATTTTACATGGAGCAGTAGATTTGTCATCAAGCATTTCCCGTGTCCAACAGAAGAGATGTCCTCAAGGCCATCTCTGATGGCCTTCACAGCAGCACTGCACTCAGAGCAGTGCCCAGCAGCTCCAGACTGCCATACTGGATATGGCCACCTTCTCCTGAGGGCTGGCTCTAAGGACGTGTGTCCATTCCCTAGCCCTCACCATCTGGGCTCAGGCTCCTCTGCAAAGCAAGCCCAGGCAAGATGTGGAACCCAGCACAAGACCCACAGATTCCATGCTGGACTGTGGCTCACTTGTCTATTCAGTACAGAAGGATCAAAAGCTTATGGTAACCTGAGAGATGAGGTAATGCCAAAAATAAAGACAAGAGAGCTCAGAGGCTTTCCAGTTTGCAAGTGAAGAGATCAGAAGTTTGGAAAACCTGTAGCACTGTCACTGCAACCTTTGTGGGCTCAGCTGATCATGCAAAGGAGGGTAAGGCTCGTGCACAGACACAAAACATGAAGCTACTTCAAAAAAATTCAGCTGGGCAAGCACATACTGTCAAAGCATCCACAAACAGACAGAACAAAGCATTTCTGCTCCCCCTAGGATCCCATCCCTGCTTTGAGGCTGTTTTGGACATTGCACATGAAATAGTCATCACATGAAAACAGGAACCACAGACCTAGGCAAGCCTGTGTTAACTTTTATCTTAACTACAGAACTGTGTTTGTTTCTGTGTCCTCAGCCCCTGAGGATCTTTTATTATAGTATCCATAGTTCAGGAAAGCCTGGCTTGAAAGCATCCAGTCTTGTATAGACTCTGAGTTAAGGCACTTCTGTAGGAAGAAGGACATTTGAATCCCTTCATGTGAAGAAGGAAACTGATCCCAGGACACCTTCTAGCAATTGGTCTCACCATTGAGAGAGTTCAGGAAGCAGTTCCCAGAGCAAGTCCTGGCCCACAGCACAGCCAGGGGCTCACACAGCCCAGGCAGAGGCACACAAGGCACTGCACCTGCTGGAAGGGCCTCAAGAGTACACCTGCCTGTCTCAAAACATTGTCAAAGCCACAGGAGGAACTTGCCACAAGATCAGCACCACAGTGGCAACTTGAGATAAACACAGAAGAGAGGAATTTGCAACAGGGAGGTGCTAATTCCAGGCCTAGCTGAGGTGAGGTCTGGTTAGTGCATCCTAGTTAATGCACCCAGAGGAAAATTCCCACTGTGGTGAACTGTGGGAAAGGAAGCAACTGCTAATACACAAGCTATGGGAACATCTGTGACCACCCCTTGGATACCCAGATCTTGGACTGGATAAAGTGGTACCTCCAGAAAAGCAATCCCAGGGTGCAGAAGGACCACTGGATCCACAGGTGGTGAGGATCTTCTGCTTGATCTCTGTCTCTCCCACCCTCTTTCCTAGTTCTTTCCATCTCTCTCTACCTCACATTTACTGTTAAATAAAACCCCTATTATTGACTTCAGCACCCTTCCAACACCAGTGCAGAGAGACATCAGCTCAGGAGTGTCACAAGCCCCCAAGTGTGTTTGTGTTCTGGCCTCCCAAGCACTGTATTCCCAGACCCCAAGGAAATCTAAACTCAAGTGAGAAGTTCTGCTGGGTGGGGCAGGTTCAGCGAAAAGGGAACCTCAGTGTCAGCTTCTTCAGAGATCCCCTGTTTGCAGCAGAGCCAAAGCGAGCTGTTGGTCTCCAGCCTCACTTTTGGATCCTGCTTCCCTCAGGCATTTCCCCCTGAGCAGTTTCAGCACAGCATTCCAGACAGGGGAACTTCTTAAAGTTGGGTTTGGACTGAGATCTCTTCACTGTCATTTTTAAACTACACTTCTTAAGTAGCACATGCCTAGGAAGCTTTCAATGATTGAATTACAGTATTACAAGACTCTACCCCCTTATTAAATTTCATGATACATCTTTAATCATTACCCACCACCTGTCAAGGTTTAAGCCCAGGCTTTGACTACCCCAGGTGTATCAGAGTCCCCTTTCACAGCACAGCCCCCCAGAAGTGCCCAGATGAAAAGTGGCCACTTACGTGCAGAGAATGGATTGGTCCTCACGGTCTGCAAAACAAGAACAGACACAGTTATAGCTTTCTGGTTACACTGTCCTGCAATTTGCAATACAGTTTCTTTTAAATGAATATTTCTAAAATTCATCTCTTCAGTTTAACAATTCTAAGGAGACTCTAAACCAGGTTTAATAATATCCCTTAAACACTGCAGTTCTCACACACACCCCCTCAAACAACAGCTCAGGGATTCCTAAAACTCCTGCCATTTCAGATAATACAGTTAAAATTTTGGTTAAATTTAGTAATAACCCACTGCAATCTTTTAAATTATATTTTCAGATAAAGCTGACCTAACATCTCTTATTCTGTATGCACAAGGAATTTAAAACCTTAAGTCAGAAGAAAAACAGTTTCAAGTACCCAACACTGACAACCAGCCACAGAGCACCGACATCCCTGCAAACAAGTGCTTTACTCTACAGCTTTTGGTTTTCTTTTTTCCATTAACATTCAGGCCTGAAGTGCCTCCACAATTTAGCTTATTCATGAAAGCCTTGTCCAAAGGACATGCAGGGGCAGCCTGCACAGAGCCAGGGCTGCAGCAGTGGCTCAGCACCTCTGAGAGCACCTGGAGGGCACCCACAGCCTGCAAGGGCATTGCAGAATCACACCACCTTCACAGGAGGCATTTCAGCAGCACACACTCTAAATTAAAAGTTATATAGTCACAGCATTCAAATGTACCTGCAGCAAGGAAAACATTTCAGTTCAAGGTGTTTTCTGCCCTGTTTGAGCCAGGTTTTCAATGAGTTCAACATCTTTTTCATAAATCTGCATCACAAAGGTCTTGCTTTTACACCTCAGCTGTTTCTCACCAGCTCCAGGAGAAAGCAATTGCCTCCTGCAAGCTCAGAACTTCAAACACATTTTCTGTTCTGACTGCTAATTTGTAATGGATTACATTATAATAAATAAAACCAAGACTCACTTTCCTCAAAACTACACAGACTCTCTGTCAGTTTTCCAGACTGTATTGAAACCAGCCACCCTCCCCATGTGATGAGCAGAGTTCATGGTGTCACTGTTAGTATTGAAGCTGAATTTCAACCTTAGCAAGGTAGCACATAAAAAATATATAGAATTACAGAATCATTGAGGTTGGAAAACACCTCCAGGATCATCAAGCCCACTCTGTGCCCGATGCCCACCTTGTCCCCAGCCCAGAGCACTGAGTGCCACAGCCAGTCCTGCCTTGGGAACCTCCAGGGCTGGGGACTCCAAACCTCCCTGGGCAGTCCCTGCCAGTGTCTGACCACCCTTTCCAGGCACAAATTCTTCCTGCTGTCCCCCCCTGCCCTGGCCCAGCCTGAGGCCGTTCCCTCTGCTCCTGTCCCTGTTCCCTGGGAGCAGAGCCCGACCTTCCCCAGCTCTCCCCTCCTGTCAGGGAGTTGCAGAGCCAGAAGGTCCCCCTTGAGCCTCCTTTTCTCCAGGCTGAGCCCCCCCAGCTCC
>JAWWTY010000038.1:10880768-10914332 GCA_035222235.1 Margarornis squamiger
GGTCCCCCCTGAGCCTCCTTTTCTCCAGGCTGAGCCCCCCCAGCTCCCTCAGCCCCTCCTGCTGCTCCAGCCCCTCCTCAATGTCTCTCTTGTTGGGGGGAGCCCAGAACTGGACACAGCACTGGAGGTGTCTCAGCAGTGCCAGCACAGGGGGATTTCCCTCTATACTTCACTAAATATACAGACATACATGTAAATAAATAGATAAATAAACAACCAGTCCCCTACCAATTATAACCCCATCACTCCCTGAGCACATCTGGGGCACAGAGCAGCAGAAACAAACTGGCTTTGGTCTGATTTGTGTTGAGCTGAATCTGTGCCCCCAGAGACTGTACAGAAAGCTCTGCTGGGGGGCAGGGAGACCCAAGGACTCTTCTCTACCCAGCAGCCCCAATTCACCTTAGATCAAAAGGCTGTGTTCATACTGACATAAGGCATTTAAAAAAGCAGGGCCGCTAAAACAGACCTGGTCCCAGCAAAATGTCGTTATTTCATTTAGTTTAGGAACAGAATAGTAGAATCATTTTGGTTGGGGAAAGATCCCAAGATCAAGTCCAACGATAGAAATAGAATAGAAAGTTTGAAGGACATGAAGGTCAAGTCTTTCAGAGCAGGAAGAAGCTCCTGCATGTTGTCACCAAGGGCTGAACCAGGGGCTTGTGGACAGCAGCCTTGGCAAGCCTTAGGCTGCAAATAACACCA
Organism: Margarornis squamiger; assembly: GCA_035222235.1. Lineage (NCBI taxonomy): Eukaryota > Metazoa > Chordata > Aves > Passeriformes > Furnariidae > Margarornis > Margarornis squamiger. Next base: position 10,881,474 of record JAWWTY010000038.1, read on the forward strand.
AGTAGGACAATGTGGAGGTGCCTTCCGACTGAAAATGTTAAAAAATAAGCAAAGAGTTGCACTCTGAACCCCTTGTTCTGAACTGGCAAGAACTACTGGCGATGCCCTTGCCTTTGTGCCGACAAATTGCACTGGCTGTGCTTCACCAGCAGCACAAGGTGCATCCTGCACCCCTGTGACTGACCTGAAGGCAGATATGAGCCCCAAAAATCCTACCTGTAGGGTAACAAACTGCAGAAGGAATGTGGCAGGATAACAGAGAAATATGAGTTTAGATTATTAAAAGTGGGAAAGAATATAAGATTCAAAGAGTTGATCCTCCTGAGAAGGCTGAAGGGATGCTCCCACATCATCCTCTACAGCTGCACATACAGGAACACCAAAAAAAAGGAAGGGGGAAACCTGGGACTGCAAGAGATGAAAGCTGAGAGCAGGCAAAAGCAGTGGCAGTACGACAAGAGAAACGTTAAGGAAACACTCTAGAAAGTTCCTGTCCTTCTGGGTTTGACACCTGGCAGCTGGTCTTGCAAGGCCTATCACAAACAACTTTTTGGTAGCAGCAGGAGAGCAAGCCCAGAGCTGCAGCAGCAGCAGCTGCAGGACCTGCAGCCAGCAAGGGGCAGAGCTGTGCCCCTGCCCTGCTCCCAGCACAGCCAGCAGTGACTCAGGGCTTCCCAACCCGCTCCCTGCACCAGCAGAAATCAAGGTGACACAGGACAGTACAAATCATTTGCTCTTTCAGGAGGAACTGCTGAATGGATGCCAAGTTTGGACCAAGAGTAGAGTTGAAAGTTAATATTTCCCAGCTTTAGGATTCATTGAGGCAATTTTTTAAAGTGACAACTTGATTTTTGCCTTTGTTCCTCCCCAGGGATAATGCCACTCTAATTCTGTCACTGTAGCTAGGCCATTCCATCAAAAAGTGTCCTCCAAACTAGAGCTCTTCAGTTTAGCACCTCTGAAACACTTCAGAACACAGGTAACATTTGCCTTGAAGTTTAAAGTAGTTTAGTTGAAGACAATGTGTGTTTGTCAGTGCTTTGTATCATATTTTACCTGTCCATTTACCACACCCTGCTACTGAGCCACAGCACTGCAAGCTGTACAAATGAATTTTCTTACCCAATTAGTCCTAGAGAAAGTCCACAAGTCCAGACAGTTGTACATATTTGTCATTGCCAGAAGCTCCAGCAAGGGCAGCCAAGCTATTTTATTTTCTCTGTCCAGGAGCCTGAACTGACACAGACCTTATAAAGTAAAGTCTCTGAACTCAAGTATGTTACTCCAAATCCATTCTTTGTGTCCATCTGGACCCTGAACATCACAAGCCATGGAAGGGGAAGTAAGACAACAGTGAGGTTCAAGTTTTGCCTTCTCATCTCTTCCTTATGCTGATTGATGGCAGTTCCAGCACCCAGCACTGACCTCACCATAACAAAAAGCACAGCATGAAGGCTCAGGATGATGCTCCACGTGCTGCCAAATGCCACAAGTCTTGGTCCCAACAAAGAGCTGATCTCCCCAGACTCACTCTGAAGAACACTGACAAAATGACTAACACGGAAGGGTTATTTATGGTTGGTTTGTTCCCATTTTCTCCTCCCCCAAATAACACCATGTGTCTGTAGCCTTGATTTCCAAGCAGCTGGTTTCCTTCCTCAAGGAATGGAGCCTGTGTGTGGCTCTTGCCAGATGTGCTATCTGGGCTAAGGAAGAAGCACCAAACTCCCTGAGGAGGCTCCAGTGCCTGGCTGGTCATGGGTTAAAGCAACCAAACTCACTAATCAAAGACACTGAGTCAATTCAGCCCAATCAGATTAATATGAGGATGAGCATGTTTAAGAGGGGATGAAGTAACAGGGCCAAGCTCTTAATTCAAGCTGCATCATAAGACACCCCTTTGGTTTTAAACCAACAGGAATGTCCCATTGTCATCTACCACTTCATTTATGCACCTTGGGTTTAAACACAGCCCAAGGTCTTCAAACTACCCTGAATACCATAACATTCAAGATGCACAGAGAAGGTTTTATACAATATCCCTAATTTGAAAAACAGAGTTAGTTATGCAGAGTCTACGAATACAAACAAACTTTGATTTTCTGTTGATGAAATAAGGTTTCTTATAGACCAGCATGTCCTTTGGAATGGAAGAATCTGGAAGTACAAAGGCAATACAACCTGACACTGGCTTCAGGCTGGAGCTCCCCCACTGCTGTAATTCAGCTGGAGCAGCTGCTGATGTCTTGGCTTCCCGTGCCCAGTGTCCCATCCCATTCCTCCTTTGGAACCAGCAGCTGACTGCACACAGGCACAGGGGCTGAGGAACTAACCAAAGGCAGTTTTCAACCAGATCAGCCCCCTGGTGCAGTTTGTGACACAGCCAAACACAGCAATGAGCACACAGGAAACAAGAGGGCCACCTCTTGTCCCAGCTACCCACACTCTGGTCACCCCAAAGCCACTGTGAAAAGCACATTCCCTGGATCAGGGGAGCTGCAAACCATTCCCAGCAGAAGGTGCCAGCTCCTCCACCCCTGGTGTACATTCCCATGCCCCCTTGAGCCAGCACTGCTCACCTGTGATGACCCAGCCAGTGAGTGATCCTAGCAGAAAACTGTCAAAATATATAATCCCAAAAACTGGCTAATCATTAGATCAGCTTACCCTGTATCTTGCAATATATTTACATACACCTTGATCTGGAAGTCTCAGGCACTGAGGTCTCTCACTCCTGCTCTGCTGCTCCTTTCACCTGCACCCAAAGGCAGGTGGGGGTCAGCTGCTGTGCCACACCTGGTGCTGTGGAGCCAAAGCCACCGATGGGGCAGCAGCAGCCACATCAAAGCCCATCCTCCCACCCTGCAGGGTCCCAACACCTTGAGAGAGGCTAAGGAGAACGACCAGGACACAAGACAAGCATTACAGCTCTGAAAGCCACTTTCCCCTCCTCTGCTCTCAGCTCCCCAGAGGAACACACCCTGGGGACAGCAGTGGGCAGCTCCCCAAACAAACCCGTTGCTTGGCTGCAAAAGGATTGTCATGTTTTCCTGCTTGAAATCAATAATAGATGCTGATGTTATAACACAAGGCATGAAGTTTTAACTGGCAGAAGACAAAACCTTTGATTCCACATCCCTTCTCTCATCAAACCATGGATGGATTTTCCCCCCCTAACTGACGACCTAACACACGCCTGTTAATTCTGGGGAAGGCTCCAGATGTACATTAAACATCTGTTGGGCAATTGGTTCAAGCAGGATGTTCTGAAAAGTTACAGGTCAGAGCTATAGAGTGTGTCTACAAAAAACCCCTGATCTCTGATTACAGTTCTTATCAAACAGTAACTTTCATACAAACTCTGTCTCACAACCCCATTATTTAAGGTAAGAACATGAAATAAGATAAAATGTTAAATCTACCAAAGCTGTGCAAATGGATGTATGAGAGTTTTAACCTGCTTGCCTAGAAAAAGCAATGGGCTACCACACATCCAGCCAGCAGGAAACCATGAAAGGGAAAATGGTTCTATTTGCAGGCACATCAAGGTTGTCCTTCCCAAAACCCAAGCACAAGATTCTCGTGGATCATTCATTTCGGCACAGCCTTTCTTTTTCCCCCCTCCAGAGCAGTGATAAAGTGCCAGCTCCATTTCTCAAGCAGACAACCATAAAAGTTTCTGCCTTTTGGGGGGGTGGAGGAGGCAAGTTCTTTGATATTTCTCAAATAGGAAAACTGTTCTCTCTAAAAAGAGGCCCCGTGCAGGGGGAACGGAGGGTCCTTGTTTATCTGTAGATACTATTTCATACTCAGGTGCCACAGAGCAGAGCCCAGGAAAAGCTCTGTTCCCTGGTGGACAGCCTTGTTTGTTGTGGATGCAGGCTCCAAAGGGCTGCTGTACATGTGCCCTCTGCTGTAGGTGAACGGGCTCAGATATCAGCCTCTTCAAGGACATTTGAAAACTGAATTCCTGACAAGTTTTGTGAAAACGGGTCACCGCCCAGGGGAAAGAGACCTTCCCACCAGCCTGTTCCCAGCACAGATTTTGCTGCTGCCAGAGCATTCACTGGGTCACAAATGCTCCATGACATGAAGAGCTCACACGCGGTCTGACAACATGCCAGTCTTCAATTCCAAGCTCTCAAACACTTTTTTTCCCCCCTCTTTTCCTACTGGACTGATAAGCACGGGAAGAGATCCGGTTACAGAGATGAAGCACGCCTTTCTAATTTGTGTTTGTCCCTAAAATGTTGCCTAGTTACTCCATAAACTATCATCAAACACTTAGCAGTGTGAAGTGACTTGTGATAAACATCTCTAACAAGGGCCAACAGGAAGAGTGACAGGCACAAGTTTGCTTGCTGGGACCTACCACACCAAATATTCCCTGACACACTTACGGTCACCACGAGATTCCTGCAATTCCTGTTTATCCCACGTTTCACCTCCACCTGCAGTTGTGCAATGATGTCTCTGTTCAGCTCCCTCAGTCACTCCTCATGCAGCTTCCCAAAGACTCTGCAGGAACAGTCAGTGTTTTGCCAACAGGAACCCATCAGACCCTCCAGTGAACTCTGCACAAAGCAGGGCATTTGGTAACGATATAAAGTTGACATTTCAAGTTTTAACACCTAAATTTCTCATGCCAGTACTGACTATTTAAGGAAGCTGAACCTACACATGCCCAAAGGGTCTGATGAGATACATCCAAAGGAGCTGGACAGTATCATTGTCAGGTTACTCTCCCCCGGAGGTTTCAGGTGACCAAAAGCATAACAAAACCCCAGGTATCTTCAAGAAAGGTGAGCAGGATCATTCACTACCCTTCCAAAAGCTGGAAGGAACCTCTGGAGGTCAGAAATGACCAAGGACACTTCAGGGGAATCCATCTCTCTTGGTGCTCCTTCAAACTGCATTTATCTTTTTCTTCTTGCCTTGTCATAATCAGCTGATTCGTCTTGGTCGGGTTTTACATTCAAGTCTCACTTCTTTGAAACTGTCAAGCAATGAACCTGCAGAAATTCTCATTGTCTGTCCTAAAAGGTGTAACACTAATTTATACCAGAAGTAATGTCAAATTCAGGTGCAGTCCACCCCTCATGGGTTTAAGGTTTAGAATAATAATATTTATCAGCTTGGCTTCATCAGTGCTCAGACACTTTTTCCCCAGAACACTGAGAGCCCCCCAAGCTGGCTCAGGCGTCACTCCACGGGGAATTACATCAACCCTCTCCCTCCAGCCCAACTCCATCCACTTCAAAGCCAAATCCAAGAGTGCTGCTTTAAATCAATCACCAATTCCCAGCTCTGTCTGTTCACCTGGTCTTTCCCACATGGAATGATACAGGACAGACACAGCCAGTGTCTACTACATTTCCTCTGTCCAGAAACCAGCCTGGCTGAGAACTGTCAAGTCGAGCTGCCACAAGCCACGTTTAACAAACCGGTATTTCCTTCTTGCCTCTTTCTTTACTTTGTCTAATTACTCCAAGAGATCTCCATGCCTGCAGTGAAGGGCCAATAAAGCACCTCTTCACTGTGGGATGAGTAAACATGCCACGTATGGTCCTGCTATCTGAGAAGTTAAAACAACAAAAGTTTGTTTGGGCTTTTTTTAAGAAATAGAGCGGTTCTACCTCTCACTCAGAGATGTGAGATTTGAGATAAATCACAGCCATGCTCAGCTTTGCTCGCTGGCTGAGGACATCAGGTTAATAATTACCAGTGCAGCATAGCAGAGGTCCCTCAGACCCCAGCCATGGTTCACCCTGTGACTTGTTACAGCACTGAACACGGGCATTTCTTGCATGTCTGCAGCAGATGAGGTGACCACACTCATTATTCACTCACCAGGCAGCGCCAGCACAGCCCCAGCTCCCCCAGTGAGGGAGGGAGGAATCAGTCGAGCTATGAATTGAGGCTATTTTAGAAATCACGAGTGAGGCATTTGCAACATTTAGCTTGAAATTCCCTGAATTCCTAAAGAAAAAACTATGACGTTCTCAGCATTGCCAGCCAGGGCTGAGTCAGCACAAAAGGACAAAACAAGCAGGACTATGTCCTGCCCACCTAATGAAACTGGAGTAAGCTTATCCCTTGTGCACCAGAGGGAATTGGAATTTCATTTTTTAATTTCATTTTTTTAGTCCTCCTTAAGTTTGAAGAAGCTTAAATGTGGGTCAGTTTTCACTATCAGTCCTTCACTACCTTTTATGAACTATCATTAAGAGAAGCTTTAGTATGCCTAACTTAAAAATTACAACAGAGCTGCCCCACTTGTGAACAGGAGTTCACAAGGTAAGATGTTGCTTCCCTAACAAATTCTAACAGGTGCAGGGTTATTTGCCCAGCCTCTGGAAATGGGGACTGCTGTAGTTGAGGCTCAGCAGATCACCCAAGTCAGCTTCAGTTTGGAGAAGGACAAGGGAAAACTGCACCATCCCCAGCACTGGCCCACAGGCAGCTGAGATGTACAAACCCAGCACACACAGAGGGACAGACCCAAGACTGTGGGAGCGCCCCCGATGGCCCCAGCCCTGGTACAGCCTGGGCCTGGCTCCCTGTGCAAGCCAAGGACTGGCTCACACCCCAGGGTTTCAGCAGCTCAGCTGAGGGGCAGGCAGTGACAGTCCAGAAGGCAGCACCTCCTCACACAGCTCCAGCCAGAGCTGCCAGGACTCGCTCCCTCGTGCCCATTGAGCTCCCAGTGGCACAGACCATTGCCTGCCTCTGGATCTGTGGCTCCCAAGGAGCAACGCCAGGAGAGTGAGCAGCTCCTAAACCTACACAGGCTGTCCCTGTGCTTACATTTCAATTCCTATGTCCATTCTGCTTAGCAGCAACCCAAGATTAGCAGCAGCTGGCAAGCCACAGCCTGGAGAAGGTTTATTTGGACTGTAGAGCGTTCAGCATAGCAGTGGTTTCCATTCTCCATCAATCCTGCTTAAGTTGCTCTACTTTCCATGTAGTACAATTTTGTTTAGACAAAGATTACCCTGTCAGCTGAAACAATGATTCAAGGAGGTCCTTTAACTGCAAGATCTGCCATTTAAGCTCACTCATTTAACTTTTGCTCTTCTCCTTCCCAAACAAATAAGCAAGCACAAACCACTTAACAAAACTTACTTTCACTCCAGTGGCCTCTTTCCCAAGTTGTTTGATTATGCCTGAATTCCACAAGTTTGGAAAGATAGCAAGTATGACAACAGTACATAACCAGACTTTTTGACTTTGACACACCAGGGGCAGTGGTTTGGCTCTTTGTTCAGTCACACACAGGACAGGACTCGGATCAGCTCCCACATCACCACCATATCCTCCAGTGATTCCAACACCACCCAGGCTGAGATCGTGTAAGCATTTTTCTGATGGATATTTTCTCAGTCTCACAGCAAGCCTCTTGACAACTATGGTTATATGAAAATATTTTCAGTCACAGATTTGCTGCACACACTCCTTACACCTCTGCTCTGCAGCACTGGGGACAAGTCACTACTTTTTCCAAGCACTGAACACCATAGGAAGCTCCAAAACACTTCCCCAAGGGAAAAGCCACTGTTATAGTCTCAGGAGACATTTCAGGAGACAAAAGCCCAAGAGTTTCCATCACTTTATATGTCAAACTGCTGAGGCCACCCCATGAGTACAGAAGGTACAGCACAATCCACTTCATGTGTGTGTCTGTTCAAGCTGACCATTTGTCCCCAATTCAGGTAGGAAGGGCTGTCTCGAGTGAGACAGTTCAAACACTAAAATCCTTCCCTCAAAAGACCCAAGTTAAGGCTACGTTCTTATATTTTAAACAGAGAATTTCTTTAGATTGGATTCTGAACAATCCAGAGGACAAACACCACGCTCCCACCCTCTTGTGCCTGAATCTCCAGAGTTCTCAATAAACTGTTTCAGCACTACAATTGCACAATACAAATCCATCCATCAGCTCTTAAGGAAGAGTCCCAGGTATATTCAGATCTCATTTCCTTTGCTGACCTTTAATTCTTTAAGGTCAAAAGAGCTTTTATTGACATCCAGTGTCAGGAACACACAGCCATGACCACTCAACCTGCAGTTTTATACACAGGTTACAAACTAAACTCACAGGGCAAGACAGAACACACAGCTGGAGTGAGTATCTCAGCCCAATAGCAAGAAACAAAAATAGCAGGTAAGGATGAATCCCCACAAGACTTTCATGGCAGCCATCAAATTCTCCTGCAATTTCCCAATCCATTAACCTCAGACTTCATGTATTCCTGTATTCCTCACACAGACTTCCAGCCCCCACTATATCCTGAGGCACAGACTACCACACTTTAGCAATGCTGTTAAAAAAATTCCTTCTTTTTGTTGTTTTGAATGTGTCATTTGCAAATTTCCAGAAATGACTCTTTGTTCTTGCATAGGAAGAGATGGGGTGGGGGAGGCTCACCATTCCCTCTCCCTGTGCCACTTCAGATTTAACTTCAGTTACATCTGACCTGAATTATCATTTCCTTACTGAATACAGTTTTGTTCACTTTGGTTGTTTTTCCAACATGTCCTATCCCATTTCCTCTGCACCCAAAGCAGGGCTGGGCTGGGCTGTACAAAGTGCAGATAAAGAAAAAAATATCATAGAAAGGCTTGGGTTGGAAAAGGCCTTAGAGATTCCAACCCCCTGCCATGGGCAGGGACACCTTCCACCAGCCCAGGGTGCTCCAAGCCCTGTCCAACCTGGCCTTGGACACTTCCAGGGCTGGGGCAGCCACAGCTTCTCTGGGCACCCTGTGCCAGGGCCTGCCCACCCTCACAGCCAAGAATTCCTCCCAATATCCCATCTAACCCTGCCCTCTGGCAGTGGGAAGCCATTCCCCCTTGCCCTGTCCCTCCATGCCTTGTCCCAAGTCCCTCTCCAGCTCTCCTGGAGCCCCTTTAGGCACTGGAAGGAGCTCTCAGGCCTCCCCAGAGCCTTCTCCTCTCCAGGCTGAACAACCACAGCTCTCTCCAGCACTCAGAGCATCTTTGGTGCCTCCTCTGGCCTCTCTCCAGCAGCTCCATGTCCTTCCTGTGCTGCTCTGCAGGTGGGGTCTCACCTGAGGGGCAGAAGGGGCAGAATCCCCCCCGTCCTGCTGCCCCTGCTGTGGGACCAGCCTAGGGCATGGGGGGTTTCTGGGTCCCAGCACACACAGCCAGGCCATGTTGAGCCTCTTGATAACCCCAAGTCCTTCTCATCAGGGCTGTTCCCAATCCATTCCCACCCAGCCTTTTCCTCTGCTTGGGATGTATTGTAAGTCTATATATTATAAAATAAGAATGTAATACACTGTGCTATATTATCACATACTTGCACCCACGACTGATGCTTCCATTTACATTCCCACAGACCTGGTTCATCCCTCCAGCTCCCACTGAGGCAGTAACAGCTCCAGCACCTCCCAAGAGTTCATCCCCCAGCACACACCAGTGCTCAGTGGGACACACGGAGCCTCACAGTCCATTTCAGCCTGCTGGGCACTCTGAGCTGCAGCTCTTCACATCAGACTCATCTGTGCCACCTTTAATAGCAACATGGGCCAAAGATCCCCTCATAATCCCCTCTCTGTCCCAGGCAAGATGTTTATGACCAAGAAGCACAAGCAGATGAGTGCAGGTTCCAGGGGGTCCAGCAGGAACTGCCAAAATATAAAAGCCAGAAACAATGGCCAAGATTGGCCAATCTTGAACCAGCTTTTTGCCTTTCCTCACATTGCAGTTATTTCAGAGCTTCTGGTTAGGATCATTGTCAAATTACTTTTGGAAAGCTGAAGATGAGGATCCTGGTCTCCAGAGTCCCAGATCTGAGCAGGATCCTCAGAGATGGCACCCAGTGACTCACACCTGGCTGCTTTGGTGCCAGAACTCTGGTGCCACGTGTTTCCATGCAGCACAGTCCATCAGCTATTCCCTCTCTGAAATCAGCAATTTGGTTCTTGCAGCTTGCTACCATCATTTTTCTATTTACTAACCCTTCAGTTTGGGAGTGATTCCCTGATATTTTCCTCAAAGGAAATTCCCAGCACAAGAACTTCCTTGAGCAACTTTACAGCAGATGCAAAAAGAAAGTCATGCATTTTTCTGCTTTTTCTGGGTTTCCTTCTACTCATCACCCGATGGCTTTACCATCACTCTGAAAAAGCCCTAGAACAAGAATTTTAACACCCCAGAGTAATCACAAAGCCACAAGCTTTTATTCACCTTGAGCTATGAGACAGGACTCAAGATGCACCACACCTTGCAGCTCTGGATCTCTGGGGAAGGCACACAGAGTCTGACAGGGGTCTCTAAGCAGCCAAATCCCTGCGAGCATCAGGCCTGGACAAGTGAAAGGAGGCTGGAAATGTACTGAGATGTAAGTGGGCAGTGCTGTGGGTGATGTGATCCTGGGGTCAAAGACAAGGAGCAGCCTCTCACCAATCCTCTCCACTGGTTAAGGGATAAACATTGCTCTGCTGCTCCTCGCTTCCTTGCCAGAGTGTAACAAAGAAATTTAAGTCAAGAGGAAGGGGGAGGGAAAAGGAGCTCCTGCAACTGCTGGCAGCAGCAGTTATGGCACAGCTCCCCTTAGTTCAGCAGCCCAGAGGAATGCAGACAGCAGTGACAAAAGCCAGCCACTGTGCAGAACACGCAGCACCGGCAGGGCTGTCACAGCGCAACGTGCTGTCAAGATTAGGACACATTGAAGGTTTTGTTACATCGAGGCATTATTGCTTGTGCATGTCATCTGAAGGCTTAAGCCAAGCAGAAGCGAATTATCCATTTCACAACTACCTAGAAATAAAAGGAGTTTAATTTCAACTAAAGCTTCAGTGCAGAAGCAGGTGCTGGCTGAGTAATCGCATAAAATGATTCATCTCATGAATGATTTCCCAAGTTGGATGCTCTTAGACTTGAATTCCTGTCTGTAGGCACAGTCACAATTCAATTATGAGACCAGCTTGCATAGCAAGTTTTAAAATTAAAATCATCCCCGGATGCCCAGAATATCAACCAAAAAAACCCATGGAACCAGCTCCTGTGTGGCAGAGCTTCACTTCAGAGGGGGCAGGAAACAGCCAAGGCGCTGAAGAAACCAAGAATTCCTTATGTAATTGTCACTCCTGCCTCATTTTTAACTACAAGAAAGTTACTCAAGTTGCACAAAAACCAAATTATGTCAACCACTTCAAGTAACCCTTGTAAGCAACTGAGCCTTAAGAAAAGAGTTGCTCACTGTAAATACCATCATGCCTAATTAAGCACCCAGCCCCGAGGCTGAACAGCAGCAAACAGGGACCCAGTCACATTTGGACACACACAAGGGCAAAGGTCAGTCAGTACCTGTTGTCAGCACTAACAAAGCACCAAACTTTTCCAACAATAACAAAAAAATATATATAAGAAAAAGAAATTGTAGGGTACTATAACCTAGTTCTAGAAGCTAAGTTAATTGTCTGTCCACTAAGTCCTTGCTATTGATGCCATTCACAATGGCCAAGCAAGGTGCAGGCATTTAAACCACGACAGTAACTCCAGCCTCTTTCAATGTCAAGAGACAGAAGAGAAGAGCAAGGGGAAGGAGATGGAATACAGCAAAACAAGTTCAGCTGACAGAATTATTTCTCATTTTATTTCAAAGTCAAAAATAACGAGGCAGAAGACCATTTCAGCACGATGGATTTCAGTTCTTTCTGCTTCATTTCTTGCTTCAAGAACCTCTTTTCCAAGGCTCAGCCTCAAAGACACTCTGTTACCCTCCTGTTGTACACAAGCCAATCTAGACATTAGTGTTGCTGCTGCCTTAGTATTTATACTGCACACCAGTCTGACTGGACAAAGTGAAACCCCAGAACTCAGAGTGCTACAATAAAGAGACCTATAAATCCTTCTCATGACATTTCCCAAGCAGCCAGTTCTGCTGAGATTGTCCTCCTGCACTTTGCAACGAGTTAAAAGGCCTTGGGGACCCTTTTGGTAAGTCAAGATGTAATGAAAATACCAAGAATATTAATGGCACATATATCAGGTTCCATATATTCCTCACACAGAGGATGTCAGCCATCACTCCCAGGCTTTTTAATCTCAGAGCAATTTTTTCCTCTTCCATTTGAAGATTTAATAGACCCTTAAAGAAAAGGGTTGCCATATTTTAGTTTTGATTCTTCTTTGCTGTACCTGGAGGTGGATACGTCCCCATGGGAGGACTTAAATCAAGATTAACTACACATATAGATCAATAGGATGTTTTTAAGAGAGAAGTATTGCACCTTAGGCAGTTCTGGCTCCTCCAACACCAAGTGTTCACGTATTACGCTGTTTCCGATAAACCTTCTCTGCAACAGGATTAAAGGCAGTCCTAAAATATCAGTGCTAATTTGGGGCTCATCAAGATGTCCTCAGGGAAACAGGATAAAAAGGAGAGACTAAGCATAATTATACAAGAGCAATATTGGCAGGCAAGCTGGTCTTTAGCCACAAAAAGCCAACAAGTTTTCCTTAATATTTCTTGCAAAGCACTTTTATATCAATGAACAAAGAGACTCAATAAAACAAAGACATACCTCCTCTAGAAATAAGTGGGGAAATTGGAAGGAAGGAGGGGAAAGTGAAAGTAAGGTATGGTAAAAGCACTAGAGAAATATTTAGTAGTGCTGCTTTAGCACAATCAAGTTTCCCTTGCTGGTAAAATATAGTCACAGATGAGCTATCAGACCTATAGGATCCATTTTCCTAAAGAAAATCCCAATCCATGGCAAATTCTTACTGCCCATAACTTTTAGCAGGACCAAAGAACACCAGCAAGTCTTGCAAATTGTATTACCAAACAGAATTAAGGTCAAGGGATTAGGACACCAATTCCTTATGGCCATGTCAAGCGTCCAGGAGCCGTGAAAAACTCGGCCCAGCAATGTTTTGTGGAGCCAAGGCCAGCCCTGCCACTGCTGTGCTTGATTCCTGCCTGGCTCCAAGCAATCCTTCCCTCCAGGAGCCCTGGGATAAGGAAGGGCACTCACTGCTTCCACATCTCCTTAGGGAAATGAAGGGAAAGCACAGGAGAAATCCACTAAACCACCTGTGAAGTAACACCCTCCTACCACAGCCCTTTGAAAAATAATGACACGGGGAGGGAGAGGGGAAATCCAGTATGTAAAGCTGGAGTGCTGTGGCCAAGGCACTGGGTAATGAGTCTTTTCCTGGAGAGAAATCCTGACTGGCAAAACTAGAATGCAGCCTAAGCCTTGCTTGTTTTAAATAAGACCACAATCAACTCCACCTTTAACACAAGTCTTGCAGAAAAGGCAGCACTGAGATGAAGCAATGAATGAGTTTTGCTTTCCCTTGCAAAACTCCCTTCAAATCCCTGGTGCAGCACAGCTGCCCCCCCAACAAACTGCTCCTAACAATTCTGCTCCTCCCTCTCTTGGGGCAGCTTTCCCTAATTCCTTCCATCCCTGGGGAACACCATTCCCTCTCCAACATGGCAAACTGGGATTGCTGGCCACACTCTGTGTTTCAGAGCTCTGCCCCCGCCCCTGTGCCCTCCATGTTTGACAAGCACTGAACCCGAGTTCCAGCCCATTGTTCCCTCCCCAAAGGGCAGGCTGAGGTGTGACCTGGGCAGGCTGAGGGGCCAGAGGTCCCCCCAGACAGGAAATTCTCCCAGGGGCCAAGAACAGAGCAGAGTTTGATGGCTGGCAGTTCACAATGTTTCCATGCAGGCTATTCCTACCAGAGAGCAGGAGAAGTGCAGGAAGCCATTTATATCCCCAGCTTAACAAAATGGAGTGTTTCCAGCCATGTCTAAGACAAGGAGTAACTACTGAGATAGTTGGTTCTGCTCACTAAAAAATCTTTTTCTTTCATAATCGAAACAGAAACCTCAATTTTCTAGTTTAAACACAAATACTACGTTCAACATATGAACCTCAGATGAGCTGACACTGGAAGGTGAGCTGTGACCATCCATGCCCTGAATTAAATACTCAGTGTCTTGATGATTTTATGTAAAACTTCACTCACTGTGGCCAGTTTTCAGCCCAGAACAATTGCGTTTTAAGAAATCAGGTTGCTCTGAGTCACAGCTCAGGTCCAGGTATCCTGTTAACCACTGTAAACACAGCTCACAAACACCCAGAAAATGAGCAGTTTGTGATTAGCTGCAAGAAAAGTAAACATGATTATTCTGAACAAAATACCACTGAACAGGCCAGGAAAATCCAGCCAACCACTTTCATTAATCTAAATTAGTGGCCAAGATTTCTATAAGGGTAAGGTCATATTACCCAAAGGAATTACATTCCTATGGTTTCAGCTCTAGGTTTGAATCCTAATAATTAAACTTCAGATGTCAAACACTGGAAACACAGAAGTCATTCATATCAAAAGCAGCCTATGAATACACTGTAACACCATGGCATGACTTGATAATACTGCACAAACTCATCCCCCCACCCCTCTCTTTACCATCCCATCTCTGTCCCCCAAAGATCTGCACAAACATGGACAGACACTGTACAACAGTTTTATAAATATATGGTAGTAACTTATCAGCAAAAGCATCTTAGTCAAGGACTTTACTGCAAATAAATGCCTGCAGAGACCTCTGAGGACTCAATCTGAAGCACTTTGACTAATCCAGCTCCTTCTTGGTACAGAGACCTCTTTCTACCAGCCAACAGTTTCTGATACACCTTTTCTGTTTCCTCAAAGACTGAATGCCTGGTAAAGCATAAGGCATAGTTAGAAGATTAAACACATTTTGTCCATTGTGTTAATTACCTGGCTGGCAGGGCAAACCTATCTCTCCTCACCAAACCCTGGGCACGCTCAGCTGGCATTGGGTTGCCACAGATGACCAGAATATAAGTGGAACAATGTAATGACCTGCTACTGTTAAGACAAGCATTACTGGGTGCTCTAATGACTAGAAAACCTTAGTTGCTGTAATGGCAAGCTTCATTTAAATGGAGATTTAAATCCAGTTTCCTGAAGTGCCCAAGTGTCTGTGCATCAGGGCCCATCCTGAGGCTCTGGAAGCACAGAGGCACCAGCCCAGAGCAGGGTCAGTGCCAGGGCTCTCCACTCACCCCCTGGTACAAACCCTCACCAGGACCCATCACTAATGCCTGTTCCAGAGCTCTTACTCATCCTTGCAATGCAGCTATGGAGACAAGCCACCAGTGGGAAGATCACACTTCCCAAATTAAATAGGGACCAGCTCCAGAGAGGTGAAGGGCACTAGAAATACCTTAAACAAGTTATTCCCTAATGAATGGATCTCACTGCCTGGGTTTCATCTATTCTTATTCCACTCTACGCCTTCATTCCTTCAAATTTAAAGAATTCAGATGATCAGGATCAAAAACAAAGCAGGCACAGACAAAGATTTGATATAAAATATAAACCTCCATTCCCCAGTAAGGAAGGAAAAGAGGACTGTAACCAAACATATACTACCATGGCTTTTTTTTTTTAATTCCACCTTCCAAAAATAGCAACATTTGTCCATGTAGCAAGATCCCCAGAGATATAAATCAGTACCAGCAGGGTATATGAGCAAATATATAGAGCACCTGGAGTGTGGTAACTGCTGACATTGACTTACTTTATTAGAGGACATTTGTCTCAAGAACTTCTCAAATGTTCTTGAGACAATTTCAAGAGACTGTGCTTTCAGAGAGGGAGGGCCTTATCCACAGGCCACTTGAGATTGCTACAATGAACTCCTAAAAATAATCTTAAGGATTTCTCTATCCTTCCACACAGAGTTGTTAGTAGGGGTCCTCTGACATGAGCTGGTAGAGCTGTTCTGGTCAAGAGGTCAGAGCTTTTCGTTCACAAATACACATGAAAACAGAGCCCTAAACACCCACTGGGACGGTGGCCCTAATTTGCTGTCCCTGTTTCACCCCACTGTGGTGGCACAGCTCTCCTGGGGTGAAAGAGCACTAGAGTTTATTATTAAGCAGCCCCAAAGACAAAGTCACAACTGAAGAAAGAAAGACTTATGTGACTTATTTAAAAAGAGAAACTGTCTTTTAAAAAAATTTAACATTTAAATGGTTGGTTAACCATGGAGCAGAAATGGCTTTTTCTGCGTTTGTGTGAACCAGGCCAAACAGCTTTTGCCCTCCTGCCAGTCCATCTACAGCAGAAAACACAGCAAGTTGTTCAGACCTGTCTCTTTACACACATTTTTCTGGATAAAACATTCTGGTGTTCCCACATCTGTACACAGCCTCCTAAATATGAATCAACATTGGATAGTACAAGCTCTTTCCAAAATACTGTGTCAGAAGTGCAACTTTGTGAGTTCCACAGCATGGCTTTATTTCAACAAATTTGTATTGTCTCAAATTCAGTTTTCCTATTTGTTCAGCACAGCCTTCAAGCCAAAATTCAAAGCATGAGCCCTCATAAACTCACTCTTTATTCTACTACAGACATGACATGCATCAGTGTGGAGAAAAAAACCCTGCAAGGTTAAGCATTTCTTTGGCCTGTTTTTGAACTCAAACACACTGTTGTTCCATTGTCATTTCAGATTACTCGTCAGCTGCCAAAACACCAACACTTCTATAGCTTCCCCTTTTCAATCACACTTTTTCAACCTTCCTTCATCCGAGGCCACTGCACTAACCCCTTCTGACAGGAATCTTATCCCTTCTTTTTTCAAAGGTTGAAGTATTTCTGCTCCAAGTTCCAGAGCACCCCCTGGCCCAGTCAGTGTCACTTTGCTCCTGTGCCCCTTCGAGTCACACAAATACCCTTTAAGCACTAGGACAGATTCTGACTGGGTTAGCAATTGCTGTGTAGCTGGGTAAGGAAAGCTCGGGCTGGAGGTACATTAAAGGGCTGCCAATTAACAGTGAAGCACCAATTAGCTGGCCCTTACCTTGCAGCATGCACCTGTAGGCAGACTCGGAGATGGCGTAGATGTGCGGGGGCATCTCGTGCCGCTTCTTCCCTCTGTACATCTCGATAATGTTTTCTGAGTAAATCGGGAGGTTCTTGTAAGGATTTATAACTACACAGAACAGCCCTGAATAGGTCTGGAAAAAAACCAAACATTCCTGTTAGTAAACAGTATTGAAATCGAGGCATGAAGAACACAAAGCTTTTTTCACAGGTTCTGTAATATTTACCTTAAAACAAAATTGAGGTCCTTTCTGTAGAGCAACTCAAAGTGCATGCTATATTCAAATTATTGGTTTCTACTACTCTTAAAAGGCTCTTTAATTACCTCCATAAAAAGTAATTTAAAGATAATAAGCGTAGGTAAATTTGAAGAGGAGCATCTGATCTCTTTCCCACAGACATTTAAATCTCCCTCCCGTTTGCCAAGTTACAGGCTTCATGGACACCTTTTGATGTTCAGCTCCTTCAGTAAAATGGGCATTCCAAGGCATTTTCATTTCTGAAGGAACTGATAATCTCCACTGCTCTAGTAAATAATCTGGATAAGGAAAAAGCCTATTTCAAACCACCTCTATTTCTGCTGTCCTGTTGCTTTCCCCTGTCTGTACACATCTTCACTGCTCCCCAGCCCCCCTCAATCCCCCAGGGGTCCTGCCCTCCCAGCCCAGCCCAGCTGATGGCCAGCCTGGCAGCTGGCACTGCAGACAGTTCACACCCTGCTTTTGGAGCTGACACTCCACAGAGGGTACCAGGACTCCCAGAACATGCAGGAGCCCAGCTCAGACTGCACACTGCTGATTTCATTGACTCCTACTGAGGCATTTCTTGAATCACAACATGCCTCTGGTGCTGCAGAACAGTGCCCACACTGAAGGGATGCCCACATTTCCCCGTGATCCAAGTGTCATAGGCTCCTCCAGGACAGCTCCAGCTCTGCTCCACACAAGCTATTTATAAGGAAGTTATCTCAGAAATACCCATGGAGAAGAACACACAGAGGCAGCCACTGACACTCGGCTATGTGGGAGGGACAGACGAGCAGGGTCTGGCTCGGGATCAAAGGCTGAGCTCCCAGACAGACACCCTGCACACCCAGAGCTCACCCGGGGTGTTTCCCTAATCCAAGGCATCTGGATGGCTCTGCCTTTCAGCAGCAACCAAAACTGATGGCTCTTAAGGAAGCAAAACCCCTCCATTCACCGTTATCTCAATCACACGCTCTGACAGAGTGTTCTTTTTGGTCACTGATGAAATTCCCATCTTCACCAGCTCAGGAACATGGGAAAGAGACCAGGTTTGAGAGAAGTAGGAAGTATCTTTCTAAATATAAGGAAAACCACATTTTTCACCTTTGCAGGTTGAGAGGAGAGAAGGAATGGAGGAGAGAAGGACTAGACAGTAAGCAGACAGCATTAACAGCTCTGAGAGCCCAGAGTACTGAGCAAACAACTCATGATTTCTAAAACATTAGTCAGTTTTTAAAAAGTATTTCTGCTCCATTTTTATCATCACAGTAGCTGAAAGCCTGATCTGCCTCTTTACTTTTTTAAGTACAAAAGATTTTATTTGCAAGAAAAGGTACCCCCCTGTTCTTTCTACACCTACAAGGGATTCTGGAAAGACAGACAGAAGGTGATCTCTGAACTGAGCCAGGAGCACCATCAGCAAAGAAAAAGAGCTTGGTTTTACACCAGCTGTCCTGACATAGGGACATCTTAGGTCCTTCCAGGGAAATACTCCCTCTGCTTTGCTCAGATCTGCTGCATGATAAGCACTGCAGGGCCTTACCATCTAAATAAAGTATTTCTTTCTCAAGAGAAAGGAAACAGATCTTATCGGGTCAACTGATCCAAGCATAAAGGGCAACTTATCAGTCATTAACTCAGCATAACATGGGGCTGTTGGCAAGTGGGCAGTCCCTTCCCCGGCAAGAGGGACAGCCACCACCAGTGTCCTTGCAGGAACTGAGTGAGCTGGACACAACAGAAGACAAATTTCAAAAGCAGTTGTTTGGTATTAACCAGTTCCCTGCCCGAACTCATTCATAGTCACTGGTGACATGGGAGGGGAGAGGGAAGACAGGACAATTGCATGGTACAAGCAGCCAAGGGGCCCATTACCTGATGAGCACTGGATCTCCATTCCCAGCCAGCCTCCCTGTGCTCAGCTGAGGTCACCCACACACATCTGCCATCACTACCAGTGACACAGAGGCACCAAGAACTACCACAGCACTGGTTTCCAGTCTTCAAATAAGGATATGCAGGAGAAAGGCACATGTTCACTGAGCCCAGCCCAGAATCAGAGAGCAGCACCTCCACTGTGCTCCTCCAGTGCAGCCACAGCTCAGGAGACACTTGGTTACAGCCACTGCAGGGACATGTGGTGCAGAGAAAGGAGTCCCCACACCCAGAGTCCCCTTCAGACCTGTCCCAGCATAGCCCCAGCCACTGTAAAGACACCAGTGGGAGCTGGAACCAGCAGCCCTCTCCCCTCCAGGGTGCCTGTGCACTCCCATCCAGCAGCACTCCTGAGCCCTGCTCTGCTTCTCACCACAAAAGGCTTCCAATTTACCTCCGTGGGCTGCTGAGGACAGGAGCTCCCAAACCAGGCACTCGTTAAGCTGTAAGGGTGGTGTTGAATAAACCACCTCTCTTACAGTCACCCTTTCAAGAGCAGTGCCTCTATTTCTGTGCAAGTTCATCCAAAACTTTTACCAGCTCTTTTGGCCTTTTATGTTCCCAACTGAAAGCTGTTGTTTTATATCCTAAATCACTGCCCTTTCCCAGATATGAATAACTTGATCTGGGAAAAAAACAAAACCCAAACCTTAAGTGTTAGGACTGTTTGAAGGCAATCCTTTTCTCTTCCCCCCAGTTGCTTTGGCATCTTCTATTTCCCCAGCGCAGACATGGAGTAAATGTTACTATTTAGCTACACCAAGAATTAATAATTTATAAAAATAAACTTAACAGTCCTTCAGACCTCTATTGATGATACCTAACCTGGGAGCCCTTCCACATTCTCTTCTGAAGCAGAGATGGACTTGTGAACCTGCAAAGCCCAACAATGCCAACCTAAGGTGGACAATCTACAGAAGACCAGCAAATACTCTGGGCAAATAAAAAGGGTTCATTTAAGAGTCTCCATATTGAACAAGGCCAAATTAGACTTTGTGAAGCACAAACTTCTGCATTTTACCAGTGCTGGGGTTCATTTATTTGAAACTAAACCTAAAGGACAAGCTTTTATCCCAGACCACTCAGTCTGTGCCATGACACAGCCCTTCACATGCAGCACCTTGAACTCCCAACACCTTGATTTCCTTCACAGTTGTTACCCAGTTCACTCTCCTACTGTTTTCTTGCAGAATTTAAAGATCACACTTTCTTCAAAACACAACAACACTGCACAGCCCCAGTTTATTCAAAGGAAGGTGGAACTGAGCTTTCCCACACAGCTCCCAAGATTCCTGACCATCATCTATTGCAGAGAGCAGTGTCTGAACATATTGGTGGGCTGTGTTCATGGCTTGGTAGGCACAGAAACACAGAAGGGATGGTTTTACTGAGCCAAATTTAACTGAGAGGGAGGTGAACTGTACCAAAAATCTTATAAAGCTATTTTATAACTGCAGGTCTCACAGCACGAGTGCATCCCTGTACCTAAGACAGCAGATTGGAGGCAAGGGCTTTTTGCATGCAAATTGAACAGACAAAAAGTAGCCTGAGAATGTTTTACACCCCTCAGAAAGCATCTTGGTGAGCAGCCATAGGAAGAATTATCAGGAATACCTGCCTTGACAGAAGCACACCCTGATTAATGAATGCATCTGTTAGAGATGGCCAGAGCTGTCAGACACAAGGAAGGGCAGGGATACCCTGTGCCTCCTGTTCCTGCAGCACATGGACTCTGATGGAACTGTCCAGGGGGAATCAGAGCCAGGATCAGCACTGACAAGCTCCAGTAACTACCCAGCCTGGATGAGAACCAGACTTCATTCATTTTTCAGAGGTAGATATGTATATTAAGAACTCAAAGGCAAGTAAAGATGCTGATTGATCTGGAGCTCACAGGATCAGCTGCAAACAAGCTGGTTCCTCGAAACACACCTTTCTGCTTGAGCCAGGATCAACCCACAGCAACAGGACATTTGGAATAACCTGAGATGAGCTCAGCTGGTGAGAGGAGAGTGCTGATAACACCAAGGGTGTGGGGCTGATCCCCTCGGGGGCCATTCACTTACAAGCTGCACTCGATGATCCTTGTGGGTCCCTTCCAAGCCCGAACATTCTGAGATCCTGTGAATGCACCCTCCAGGCACTGCTCCAGAGACAAACAGCAAAGGAGTGCTCTGACAGAGGTCTGTTATACAAACTCTCCTTCAGGACACTAAGTGTGGAGTTTGAAGGTTTCCAGATGCTTACAGCTTTTGTGCAGTAGTTTATCATTGAGTAATTTGGGTTTTGGTAAGCTGTCCCACACTGCAGAGTTCAGGTTCCTGGCACTGGCCTGTTTGAAAACTCCATTCTATTCCCACAGCCTGAGGCAGATTAAGTGAAGGACTGGCAGTCTGTTTGTTGTTCCCAGGTGAAAGCACGTGGGAGTTCAGCTCTAAATCCGCAGTGTGGGCTTTCATGGCCTGTCTTCCCTTAAAACCATATCACACCTTCCCTGTGCAGGCACAGATGGAAGTGTTAAGGGTCAAAAGCCCAGGACAATTCCTTGGATTAACAGCTCAGCTTTGCAGTTCTTGTATCCAGGAACATGCTGTTATGACTTAGGTTGGTTTCTCCTGCCACAACATCAAAAGGCCTTTAAAGCACCACTTCAGATCACGGTATAAAGATGCAGGTAAAGGTTTGGAATTTGTAACAATCAGTTTGCATCACCTGAGCATGCAGGCTCAGCATTTATCTCCAGTTCTTCAAATATAAAAAGTGACAGATTTACTCTATTACTACATAAATCATTAAGCTGAGGTAAGTAAACATCTGCACATCTCTCACTACTACCTGAAATAGAAACCAGCAGTTTCCAGCCTAGCAAGCAGTACATGCTTTAAGTGGTATCCCATAACTACTGGAGTAGAGCACATTCTCCAGGTTGGTAAATTGTCTCATTGTAGCATTTTCTTGCCTGGTTTCCCTTCCTAAGGCTACAGACCCACCTTTCACACTTTAAGGCCTACTGAGTTCCCTGAGCTGGACATGATTTCCTCATGTAGCACCTTTTCTCTCTAAAGTTATCCAGTCTTCAATTCAAGTCTTAAAGAAGGGCAGGCAACTCTTCAGTCTCACAGGGGAGGAAGGTGAGGGATTAAAACAAAAAACCCCAAACCACCACAACAAGAAACAGTAGGTTCTGTTGGTACCCACGAAGTTGGAATCAAGGGGAAGGAATTCCCTACAGAGTACTGGGAACCTCAGGTCAGAGAGGCTGGAGGCAAGAGCCACTGTTACTCAGGGCAACTGAGGAAGAGAGGGAGAAAGGAAAGGAACATAACACATGCCCCAGCTATGAGTGAAAAGGCTCAGCACATGGTGTACATGACTTGTCTATGGATATTCTCTGTAGCTAATGCTGAACAGAGGCTCACCAGGGCTGTGTTTTCACATTTCCAGCCTTCAGGAGAGGTGTTTAAGGAGAGAAAAGCCCACACTGGATCAGCAGTGCAGTTACCTCCTGCTCAGTGAGCTCTCCAGCTCTCAGACAGGCTCAGGGTCACAGGCACTCAGACAGAACTGCCTCAGCCACAGCAACTGCTCAGAGCTAAAACATGATCTGAGGTTGCACCAGGGCCAGAGAAGTATTAATATCCTTTCACAAGGCTCCTGTACAGCTGCATGTTGGAGCTTGACTGCTCCACAGACAGCTTTACAACCAGCTACTGTGAGCTCTGGTGCAGGCACACAGCTTGTCTTGCAGCGCAAAGCACAGAGCACTTCAGCAGGAGCCCAGAATCCAACCTGCTGCTCCTTTCTAGGCTGCAAAGCTACCTGGTTTTATAGAAACAGAATATTTGACAAGAGCATGCACTTTTTCATACCTCTGCTTGCCTCAGGGCAAGGAGGGAATGGACTGATTTTTCTTCAGTCACTCAGGCACTTCTAACAAAGTAAAACCCTGCACAGAGCTCCCTCAATTTAATCACATTTATGAGTCTTCCAAAAATCAGAGTCAATATAAAAACAAGTTCTTGTATCAAAGCAACACTTCCAGTGTGAACCCCAGCATTTCTTCTGCCAGGTACTGGATATTAGATCCAGTGACTGGTTTGTGTCAAGGAAAAGATGGAATCAAGTAACAAACCCCATTTCTTGCAGGTTTCTTTTAATACCAATCTTTGACACTCAGTAACGTGAAACATTCCCAACTGGACCAGCAGGAAAATTAAAGCAATTAGAACACAGAAGCTTATATAATACCACAGATTGTTCTAGGTTACACTCTGGCCTCACAGGAGGCAGCAGCTTAACAGAAGGAACAGCTTACAGACAGCTCCTCAAGTGCAGTGTTACCAGAGCTCCCACCCTCAGCAGGCTCTGGAACTGGGGGCTGCAGCATAGCTCTCATTCCTTCCCTCTTCTGCTCCAATAAAATGGAAAGTACATTAGGAAAATGAAAGAAAAGGGCTGCAGGCCAATTACAGAGGTAACACTTGCAATTATCAGAAAAATACCTGCTGAAGTACTTTCACTTGCACAACAGTGAGCACCTTTTCCTCTTTACTGGGGGAGAGGAAACCCAGCAGTCATCTGCAAGGAGAGCAGGAACCAGCAGGAGGGTTCCAGGAGCTCTCAGCCTCACAGAAACAGCTCCCAACCCTTTTCCAAAAGTCTTTAAAGAAAAAAAGAGGTGGAGGAGGGGGCAGGGAAGACAGTGCACAGTTCACTGGAGTTTGGAGTACTCTGGAGCAGAATTTAACCCTTTTCTCAAGGGGGCTTCACCAGCTTTTTATCCTTCCTCAAGGAACATTAAAACCAGCCAGCTCCAGCTCGACTACCCCTACAGCACACACATCCCAGGCCCATGTCCCCACGTGGAACTGCCCACCTGAGCCCCCAGACTCAGGTTAGGGGCTCCCCCACACCCCACACCAGTCACACGTGCCAGAGGCCACATGGAGACTGACACAGGTTACCACAAGTCAAGCGTTTGAGAAATTCTATTCATTTTAATCCTTCTGACTGAATGAGGTCAGGAAGCAGTTAAGTAGCAGTTGTAATGATTTATGGGGGTATCAGAGAGCCACACCATCAACTGTGGGCAGGGGACTTCCTCCAAGAAAGCTGGGCCTAGAACTGATGGGGCAACAGCAACATTTTTTAGATAAGTTTTTATAAAGCCCACTGGATTTTGAATACTTTCATTTTTACTGTCACTTAATTACACCCCACATTTGAGGGAGCAATTCCTTCCTCCCATCCTGCTGCAGCAGCTACAGGAGTGGGAACTTTTGACTGCACTTTTGGTCCTGCCAGATCATCTTTCAATTGGAAGAGACACTCCCAGTCAAATGTTTAGAGACCCACTGAGTGGGAAACATCACACTTCTCCAGAACTTCTCAGGCATTCACCTGCACTCCCCACTCAGGCCATTAAAATACAGCCACCTGCACCTTGGATCTTACACTTCCCTGGAAAATCAGTACCTTGTGTCCAACCTGCACGGGATCCTTCCTGCCAGGCTGTGCCAAAATATTTCTGTTAACAAGCTGCTCATAAGGTTATGTTTTTACATTTAAAATATGTTTTAAAAGTGAAATGGAAGGGTCTTTCTTGCCATCAACAGAGGTGCTGACCACAAGCAGAGCTTTAAATTGCCGGGAAAAGTGTCACCCAGCCCTGAGTTAACAGTATTAACAGTCATTAGCTTATTCATTCCAAGTCCAGACAGGGTCTGCAACACAAGGAACAAGCTGCTTTCCATTTTAGTAGAAAAGAGGTATTTACATTCCTGATCCATGCAACTACCTGTATTTTGATTACAAGAAATGCTTTTCATGGATTTTTTGAACAGCCAGGTTGGATGGGGCCTCTGAGGCACCTGGGCCAGTGGAAGGTGTCCCTGACCACAGCAGGGGGTTGGATGAGGTCTAAGGTCCCTTCCAGCCCAAACAGTCTAGTGTTTTAGGACTTAAAAATTCAAACTATCACAAAACTTATATCCAGA
This sequence comes from Margarornis squamiger, assembly GCA_035222235.1. Classification (NCBI taxonomy): domain Eukaryota; kingdom Metazoa; phylum Chordata; class Aves; order Passeriformes; family Furnariidae; genus Margarornis; species Margarornis squamiger. The sequence continues at coordinate 10,906,561 of JAWWTY010000038.1, forward strand.
ATGCTGCAGCCTAACAAAGCATTGAAGCATTTTGTTACAGTGATTAGGAACCACTTTGCTTTTGGCAACTCTAGAAGAGGTATAGCCTATGCCAAAATTTATATTCAGAGTTCAAAAGGAAAGAGAATCATCTTGTTCTGAAGTGAAAGAAAAGAGCTCTCAAGCTGCACACTAACCAGTCACTCACAAACAAAATGGTAAAAAATTACTTAAATACTTTTTAAAAAAATTAGACACCATTCTTTCCTTCAGATCAGCCACAAGTCAAATTTAATACTAAACTTTGAGTAGAAATCTCATTTGGAACATAACTGACATGCCTCTACATGAGCCTTCTGAATAGACTGAAGCTAATAAATACATTGTGAATACTGAAGTGCAGAGGCATCAAGATGGAGAAAACGCCTCTTCCTAAAGCAAAAATTCCTTTGCAGCTCTCAGACTTCATTTGTAGCTCCCCAAAGCACCCAAGTATCTCTCTCCTCTGTACTGCCAAGTGCAGCATCTGTCCTCCTGGCACTATTTTCAGACTAAATCCTCCTCCTTACCTCCCCTGCCACTTTCCACCCCTTCCCACCAACACAAGAGACACATGTGAAGCATCTCCCTTTTCCCAGGACTCCAGCTGAAGGAGGCAGCTGTGGCTGACACAGCCAAGAGTCACCTCTTCAGCTGGGCTTCACACACAGCCAGCAGACACCCCAACCCTCTGAGCCACAGCAAAACTGCTCTGAATCTCCTGCTCACAGCACAGCAGGCTGGAAACACAAGGCAGGCAGTGCCTACCTTCAAATGCCACACTGGACCATGAAGAGCCTGGAAGCTGGTCCATGAAAAACCCCAAAGCTCCTGAAGCAGTGACAGGGAAAATTATTGGAGCAGCAATCTTGTCTATCACAGCTTGTGACAAAGCATTAAGTGTGGTCTTGAAAATTTAGCAGCATCCAAGGCTGAGGGACCCTTAACATCCCTCCATTTCATTGTCAAAGAATTCAAAGATTATTTCCTACCCATGAAATCACACTTTGCTGACATGACTTAAGCAGAAACCAAAGTCTAGAGCTGATATCTAGAAGGCTCCACAGTGGAGGCATTTTGCACACAGATCTTGTAAAAATAAAGATGTTTCCTCACTCAGGCTACACACCTCAGTGACCCAAAACCTCTGACCAGAAGGAGACTCCTCTCAAAGCAACACCCCCAGAACAGTATCTGGAACTCAGTTCATGGTATATTCAAGAAACACCACAAAACCAGTCTGACCAAAATCATGTTTATTCCAAATCTTCAAAGGACCTCCTAAGCCTCTGGGTGTTCCTCCTGGGTGCCCTTCCAATGAACTACCCCCAGTTCCTGATCTACAGCTCAAGGATATCAGCAACACAGGCTGGAGCCAGGATTGAAGTTGGCCACTCCACACCAGAGCAGGCAGAGTGGTCCAGTTTTATATGTGGCTGAAGAACCTACACTTCACAAGCCTTTACAGTAACCAGAATACACGAGAAGCTGACACTCCAGCAAGACAGGAGACCAATTTAGAGCATTAGTGACTCAAATGCTACATAAGAAATGCTGATACCCCTATGAAAGCTCAAGATTTGGGAAAGTTCAACTATGAAACACAAGGAAGAGGGAATACTCTCAGCCAAGGCAATGAAAAAAACAAATAACACCCCGCTGTAGCTGGCTGCACCTTCACACACCCAGCACTGGTGCTTGATGAAAGCCTGGCCTCAAACACAAGCAGAGATCCCAAGGGCTCCAAGATTCTGCAGCACCATGCTTAGTCATTGACAGCTTAAGGACAACAGTCCAAGTGCACTAAGTCATAGTGCCAGATTTACCCATTCTCAGGGGTGAAAATATATAGGGAGAGAAAATATATCCAAAAGGACTTGCTGTAAAGGTAGTACAGCTTCTCTAGGAATTAATTTTTTTAGCATATTCTTGTTACACTCAAAATAAACCTCATGGCAATAAATGGAATAGGTGGTGTTAAAAGTGGAGCAAGAAATTCAGTTATTTCATCTCCAAAGCAAAATTGGGATCACTATAGTCTACATCCAACCATCCTTCCCAGCAGTTCTTGTACAACTCTTGCTACCTTTCCATCTCCTGTGCTGCCATGAACAAAGCACAAGAGGACAGGACCAAGCACTGATACCATGCTTTTCCAAGCCACTGATCCTCCACACCCTCCACTGGTGTTCATCTCCCACAGCACAGTAACGAGGCCACTCAAAGCCCCAGATCACATCACTTGGCAGGCACTGAGATGTTAGAAGTTCCAGAAGCTCCTGGCCATCCCTACTTGGATGTCACATGAAACTCCTGGTGAAATGAGCATCAGTGCCCAGGTCACCAGCTAGCTTTAGTCAGCCTCCCTGCTCCCCCAGCAGCGTCATCCTGGACAAGCAGATTACAGACAGATGACTAGAGCCACTGGCCAAATCCCTCAACTGGTTGTTTCCCTTCTAGGGATTGAAAGGAAACATGTATCTTCTTCAGTTGCCACTCTTTCATCTCCCACTTCCTAGAAAGGCAACACTGCATCCTGCCTATTGTCAAAGTCAAGGACACCAATCAGACTCACCACCTCCACCTCACCTGCTGGAGGCCAACACCAAAATACAAATTTCACTTTGCTTATTACAGGAGTGCTATGTGGAAATCAACACACCTTTAACCAACTCGTGTCATGGCCAAAGCACCAGCAGTGACTTCAGCTCAGTTAACTTTGGCTCTTTTCCTTACACCAGGCAAACATGAGCAGGAATTGCAGGCAGTGGCTCTGGGCTGTGCCAGCAGCAGCAGTAATGGCAGTGCCACAGTTGTGGAGTTCAGGGATCCCTGGCAGAGATCCGTGCCAGGACTGCACCACAAACCCCACAGGCTCGAGTTCTTGATGGAGTTTCTCTTCGGCCTGTGGATCTTTGCAGCGTTCAGCCTTTACTCCAACACTTCCCACCACTGCTCTTCCCCTCATCTCCAAAAAATAAGCTGAGTTTTAATTCCAGACAAGCAGCCATCATTACAGCTGCACTGAACCATTACTCTTGGTACCAGCAGCATCCTCCAGCAACGTCCCTGTAATTCAGGCTTTCAGTAAAGGCCAACAAATCCATGAGCTGCTCAGTCCCAACCAGCTCCTTCCAGCTGGGGGGCAGGGAGCTCAGCAACACCACACTGATGCACTAATCCTCCTATGTGGCAGCAGCATCACAAGGCCAGGGAACCAAGTTTTAAGATTCTACCTCAACAGTGAAAGAATGAAACCAGAGAGCACCTTTTGGGAAGTGGTGGGGGAAGAGAAAAAAGGTAAATCACCTGCAGAGTAACACAAACTCCACATACATGACAAGCCAGTCCTCCACAAAGGGAGGTCTCCCAAGTGACCCAGTCCTGGATGCTTTGTGTGTGCAAACAAGTGCCAGGTTCTCACACAGCCTCCAGAGGCATTTCTGGCTGTGCTCACTGTGCAATCCTTGGACTAGAGCTTGCTGTGACATTTAAGGCCCTCAGCTTTTAACCTTCACAATGAAATGGAGTTATGATGGTTGTAATGAATTTCATAACAGCCATCACTAGGATTGATACACAGACTGAAAACTTTTGACCTATCAACCTTGTTTACTTTTAGTTTTCAATCCAGTCCCTACTAATTATCCAATTAGTTTCCTAATGCAGGAATCATTCCAGAAGTATTTTTCACTGAGCTCTGCTGTAAACATCTTGGTGTAAGGCCTTGGAAAGTTAAAAACCAAAAACCCACAGAGGAAGCTGACAAAGAAGCACAAATATAAAAAAAATAGTTTGAAGTTGCATATAATTTTTAATAAGTCTAAATATTACCAAGGAAAAAATTAAATAATACCTCAATTAATACCTAGATGGAGGGGGAAATGAGTCAACTGGCAGGACTAAATAAAATGGATTTAAGCTTCTAGACAAGCATTTTTAAAGTGAATCAAGCATTTAAGCAGATGTTCCAGCTTCTTTTAGGATAGAAAGTCTCTGATCCAACAAGTCACTATGCCATCAGTTTGCCAAGAGACCAGGAGCTGCTCTGAACTGTACAGGAAAGACCTGGGACAGTGTCCAAGGGAGGAGCAGGGTCAGACAGCACCAACAGCACTCTGATTCCCAACTCTAGGGCAAGATGGTGATAAGCCAGATGTTCAATTAGTGCTTCAAAACCACTGGAAAAAAATAGCTTTATCTTACTGCTTTATTTTAAGCACTTGAGCACATTCTTTCCCGGCCTCTATGTTGATATTTGGTTCCAAAAAGACATTTTGCACTCCCAGCACTCTCCAGCTTCAGCTTTTAAATAACAGAAGAGACTGTTATTGCCACTTTTAATATGCAGCAAGTTAAAACACGATGGGTGCTCATTCACCTGAACATTAAACACAGCAATTCAGCAAAGTGAGGGTTTGTCATCTCCCTCTGCTCAGACAAACTTGCCACTGCTCACTGGGTGAGCTCAGCACATGAGACAAGTGCTCCAAGGAGCAGCACGAGTGGAGCCCCTGGAGCTGCCATTTCACATTCTGTTGCTGAAAGACACTCGCAGAATTATATTATTTGTTTTATGACAGAGTTCTCGACTCATACACAGCATGGAAAAAGGCTTTGGACTAATGTAAATGGCAGGGACACAAGAATTTAGGCTGTCAAAATCACAGATATGACCCATTCCCTCTGTTTCACCCAGTAAAGGGACGGGAACCAGGGAAGTTCAGCTGAATTAGTGCCCAGAATGACTCTAATAATTAGTACTTACGTAGATGAGCCCAGAGTAATAGCGATCCTTTAAATTATGCAATACAGAGGCTTCATTTAAACAGGTTAGTTCTGCCATGTCTTCCACTTTAGAGAACTTGGGAGGATTCATCTTCTGAACATCATCTTTGTTGACTAGTGCTTTCTTCCCATTCTCTGCCAGTTCCACCAAGACCTCATCCCCCTTCTCCTCCTTGATGCTGGCTGCCTCAAAGCCGTGGCGCTCCGAGGGGATCCACACCAACTTTTTCGCAGTCCAGTCAGCCTGGGTGGCAGGGTTGTAGATCACAGCCCTGTCCACAAAGAGGTACCTCTCGGGATCCTCCTGGCCCAGCCTCTGTGCCATGGTGGGAAGCGAAGGTGTCCTCTCTCAGTCACCCTGTCAGTGGAGAGGGAGAGGCAAAGAGGACGTTACAAACCACACCCTGAGCCACACGATGAATGGAGCTGTGGCACAGCAATTAAATGATCCACCACCAGTAGCTGTTTCTCCTCGGGAAGAAGCAGCATCAGTCATTTCTCCCACAGCCTGGAGAAGCTGCTGCACAGCAGAGAGCCCCTGTTCACACTGAGGCCTCTGCACAAACCAACAGCCAGACAAAAGTTAAATGACCTGTCAAGTATCATCCAAACCAGGGCAGGAAAGCCAGTATGAACTGGTTCTAACTGTGCACCAGGAGCACATGGGAGAGCTGCAAGCAGGAAAAACACACCCCTGTGTCCTGGGCTTAGATAAGGAGGAAGAGCAAATGGAGCAGAATTCTGCTAGTAAACTCAGCTGCAACGGAACAGTGAAAAAGAAAGACACAGATACAGATACAAACCCGTGTTTCTGCTCAGTGGATGGCTGGCTGCAGAAATCAGAAGGCAGTGAGAATGTGTTTTAAAATGTGGATTCTCAACCACAGACAAGACCTTGGGACACTTGGAGTTTCTGCAAGACATTAAGCCAGCTAAAGCTTGGTCATATTCTTCCTGAAAAACACGAGACTCTGCATTTCTACAGCCTGCTCCTGTTCTCAGTCCTGAGCGCTGACATCACCATATTCCAAAGAAATGTCTCCAGATCTCAAGTTTACCTCGAGGCTCAAGACACTGCAAGGGCTGATGCTGGATTTTCCAACAGCTCCACGGGTAATTTGAAGGGGAAAGAAAAACCGCTGACTGACAAGAGCCCCTGCACACTCGTTTTACCTCCTGCCTCTATCCAAGAGAGGCCCCTGCACCGCCCGTGGGCTCTGCTGTCACAGCCACAATTCCAGGAGCTGGCGGGTTCATCTGGAACTCCCTGAGGAGCAGAAAGGTCAATCCTGACCCCTCACATTCAGGCTTGGTTGGTAACACATTAAATATCTTGGTTTGTCACACGCATCTCTTCCGAAGAATGTTACATTAGCTACGGGAGCCTTTTCCAGCAGGTAACCTAAAGGTCAGCTTGGGAAGAAAGCTAGGGAGGTTTCCCAAACTGCATTTGTCACCTTTCCTACTATGGCATGCATCCTGACGGAAGTTCTGCAACCCAACCTGCCTTGGAAGCCCATATAATTAAATACCATAATTGTGTCTCCATCTGCGGCAGAGATTTGTTACATTGTCCAACTTTGATGTAAGGCAAGCATGAAGCCACCCAACCCTTCCGAGGTGTGAGGAGCAGCCCGGTTACCACAGACTGCTTAATTCAAATCAAGATGTGATGACTCAACATTAAAAGTATTTCAGAAGAGCCTGAGAGAAAATTTCCATGAAGAAAGAGGGAATCGCTGATGGAACACCTTAAGTGATATCTGGACTCCAGCACCACGAAAATGAAGATATTAGTCCAGGAATGCTACATCTGGCTCAGGAAGCCCAGAGATCTAATAAGAGAGATTATAACAGAGCCTCCGAGCCCAAAGGAGCAAGGCGACCATGCCAGAGCACAGCCCGAGCTCTAACAAAGCCCTGGGACAGGCAGTGCCACCCTCGTGTGCCAGTGCCGCTCCGTGCCGGGTCCTGAGCCCTCCGGCCAGGTGTGACACAGCCAAACGCACCGCAGATAAGCTCAGGCTCAGTTTTTACACACCGAGAGCCAGCGAAACCTGAAGGTCAAATAAAGCTCATACGACAAAATTAATCATTATCGTTCCCCGGCGGAATTACAGGCTGAGGAGCAAAACGAATGCATTTATATATAACCGCATGCACCAGCCGTGTATGAATGGCAGCAAGCGGCTCCATCGCGGTCCCCGAGGAACACACCTGAGCACCGGGGGCTCTGGGGCAGCTCCGCGGCCATCCTGCCAGCCGGGCCCTCCCTCCCACAGCAGCCCCTCTGCCGAAGCACAGCGAGCTCAGCTCACCCTGCCCAGGGCTGCTCCGCTAACAATGGCATTCAAATGCAGCACACAAATGAGCGCATTCCCCATGCAGGAATCCAGCGCTCCCCGCAGCCGCCGTGCGAACAGAGCCAGCAGCAGACCCCGCGCCCGGGACGCGCCGGGAACAAAAGCGGGGCGGGGGCGGCGGGGCCGGGGGGGCATCCCGGGGGCATCCCCGGGGCAGGGCCGGGCCGGGGGCCATCCCGGGGGCATCCCCGGGCCGCGCCGGGCCGCGCTGCCCCTCGCCGGGCCCGAAGGACAAAGAGGAGGCGGCGGCGGGCCCGGCGGGGCCCGGCCCGGCGGGGCGGGCAGAAAATGGCCGCGCTCACCCCCTCCCCTCAGCGCCGGGGCCGCCACCGGCGGGGGGGGCGGCCCAACAAGGGGGTCTTTGTGTGCCGGGCCCGCCACACCCCCCGGCGGGCGGGCGGGCGGGCCGCCCCCTCCCCGCGCACACGGACAGACAGACGGACACACGGACAGAGGGACACTCACACCGCCGGCGGGCCCCGCTCACCCTCACCTGTGCAGCGCCGGCCGCCGCCGCCCTCCAGCCCTCCCTCTGTCCCTCCGTCCCGCCCGCCCCGCCCCGCGCGCGCCGCTCCTCTCCTTTAGCGCCGGCGCCACCGCCCC
>JAWWTY010000038.1:10914432-10925026 GCA_035222235.1 Margarornis squamiger
ATAGCAACCTCCGCACGCCGCGCCGCCGGCACCGCCCGCCCCGCCGCGCCATTGGCTGCCGTCACCCCGCAGCGCCACGCTCATTGGTCGCCCCACACGCCCGTCAAGAGCCGGGCCCCGCCCCCCGCTGCAGCACGGCCGGGTGGGGGCGCGTGCCCGAGCCGCGCTGCGGCGCCGTGCGCGTGCACTGCGCGTGCCCGAGAGACCCCGGCGGGGACGGGGACAGGGGGACAGAGGGACATAGAGACATAGAGACAGAGGGATATAGGGACAGAGGGATATAGGGACATAGGGACAGAGGGATATAGGGACATAGGGACAGCGGGATATAGGGACATAGGGACACGGGGACAGAGGGACATAGGGACACGGGGACAGAGGGATATAGGGACACGGGGACAGAGGGACATAGGGACGCGGGGACAGAGGGATATAGGGACAGAGGGATATAGGGACGCGGGGACAGAGGGATATACGGACAAAAGACATAGGGACAGGGACACAGACACAGGGACACACCCACACGGACACACCGACACAGGGACACACCAACACACGGACACACAGACACAGACACTGGCACAGCCCCCTGCCAGCCCTGCAGCCCCTCGGCCCGGCCCAGCCCACCTGCTGTTCTAGCCCAGCTCAGCCATCAGCCCCAGGGGTTTCTGGAGCCTCCTCCTCTGCCCGGGGGGCTGAGTGCAGGTAGAAGGGCCACTTGCTTCTCCCCTGGGCTCTCCCAGGCTTTGTGCCGGATGGGTTTCGGGGGTAACCCCTGGGGGGCTCCTGGAGCACCAGCTCCAGCTGGGATGGAGAGCTTCACCACGACCATGGCCTTCCCCGGCCTTTTGCAGAGCCCCTGCCATATCTCCTCCCTGTCCGAGCATCCCCCCATGGCATGGGGTGCTCCCAACCCACCAGGAGTGGGCACAGCCCCCCGCACATCCCAGGGATCCGGCATCCCATCCTTGCCCTGCCCGCACCCAGTGGCTCAGGAATTACAGCTGTTTCGGTGGAAGGAATTTGTGTTCAATCCTTCTGACTGTGAGCAGGGTGAGGAGCAGAGAGAAGTGCCCGGAGGGAGCATCAAACCTGCCCTGGGGCAAACCACCAGCAGGAGGTCCTGGGAAAGGCTGGGAGCAGGAGTAAGGATGTCCCCCATCTTCCCTGGGCTTTCTAGGGTCGGCTTGCACAAATGGATGTGTTTCCAATCCGTCCCAATATCACTTTGCATCAGTTGCTCAGTTCAGAAGGGGGCAATAAGGCAGAGCGTGGGGAACCAGGCTCCTGGCACGGAGCTGGGAATCGCTGGGTCATCCCTGCTCATCCCGCACACAAATCAGCTCAGGAGCAGCTCCTGGCACTGGCATTTCTGTGGAAGGCTCCCTCTTAATTACCATTTCAGTGGGAGGTCTCGTACATCCTGTTTCTCCGAAAAATCAGGGTGTTGACTCGCAGGCAGATGAAAGCCCAAAGGCTGAACTGGTTCCTGCCCTGTTTCGCTGTGCACAGACTGTGCCACTCCTGTGGCCGCTGCCCCAGAGCCAGGCCAGCCCCACCTGCACTCTGGGTTACCTGAACACACACAGCCAACGTGCCACCTCTCCTGGGGTCCACGATGTCCCCTTGCTCAGCCACCAGCTCTCCAGGAGAGGAGATGCTCAGCCAGAGCAACACCAGCTGCTCAGCAGCACCAAGACTTTGCACCAGAGAAGCCTGAGGAGTGTTCTGCTCCCTTTGGAAAGACCATGGGCACGAGGAGCAGCAGAATCACCAGTTTTGGTCACCAAGGATGGTGCAGCACCCACACCTCAATGCCCTCACACCCCAGGTCAGCACCTGCTTCCAGCTTCACTCAGAAAACTTCCATTTTTAGGCATACTGCGACTTTTGCAATATAGAAACATCACCCAGAAAACCTTAATCTAGACACAAAGCTGTTTGAAGAGTTTAGTTTCTTTTAGAAAATGATTTCCATGGAAAATCTCTGAGGATCCTGTAGATGCCACGTGGAGCATGTCAGGGTTATAGCATTGGGTTATTATTTTTATCACACTATTATTTTTATCCAAGCTGGTGTTAGGAAGGAATTCCCCAAATCCACCAAATGTCTTTAACCCATGGAAGGAACAATGATATCTCAGCCTTATCCAGGAGACTGGAGAGAGCAGAGAGTGGAAAGATCTAAAAGAAACATTTTTCATATAGGATTTTTACTTGAAGTAGAAACCCAGCTTGTCCCTAATCCTAAAATTGTTTCCATGCCTTTCCACAGGAGGCTCATGATCCCATTCCTACCAGGGCCTGCACTTGCTTAAGACAAAGCCTGTCCCCTGGGTGTTTCCAGAGCTAGAACCAGGCAGGTAAATGAGAACCACATTAGCTTAAAGCAGCGCTTGAGATTTTTAAAACAAGGTAGAGGATTTAGGCAAAAAAATGCTCCATTCATTTCTAATTTAGAGTTCTTACTACAGATGGAATGTACTGGAAAGCTCCTTTCCAGAGTGGGTGATGAGCACCTCCCTCCCCAGACTGCCTGGGACAGCGCTGGGCAGGATGAACTTCTGCCAGGGGAAAACACACACCTGAATGCCCCGGGTGTTTGTTGTGTCCCATGTCCCTACCAGCAGCCACAAATAAGCCAAGCAATCCTGTTTTTTTGATCATTTGGCAGTTGTGCTTCCTGGTGTCCTCCCTGCCCTGCTCTCTGTCCACAGTAGCTTTTGGGGGCATCTCCAAGAGTTACAGACCAGGTGTGGCCTCCCCCATGGGCCCTGCAGAGCAGTACATCACAGCACCTTTCTGGGTCAGATTTGTCCTTCCTAACTTCAAGAATTCAACAGTTTTGAGCCAGGGTTTAGAATTAAATATTTAAACGCAGACATTGTGTACACACAGACAAGGTTTGTGCTCAGTGGTGACAAGGGGACACACAAATAAAATCCATGTGCATTCAGTTTGCAGTTCAAATCCTGACCTGCTGTGACTTGGCAGCCACGACACCTCCCCTGCCCTCGCTCACCCTGCAGAGGAAGAGACTTGGTCGTGCCCATTTGCCATGTCAGACATGAGGTCACCTTTGTAGAATGTGCTGTGACCCCTTCGAAGGAAGGTGGAGGAAAAGGTTGAATTGCTCATGTATAAACTGCCTGCTTTGTTGTGTGGGATCAAAACAGAGAGGTGTAGGAATAAAAGATAAATTATTCCACGAGAAAATTACTTTATAATAAGCATTTCTATGTGAGAAGCTTGAAAGGAATTGGAAATTCAAGCCTCATGCTTAATGCTTGAGTTTCAAAGCTTTCTGAGCTGTACTAAATGACAGTAAGATGAGGTTACATTTATTTCTTGCAGCAGAGTGTCCTCCAGGGCCACGCTGGTTATTTTATCTCGTGTGTCAATAGGAAACGTTCCAAAACAGGAGGTGTTCTCCAGGGCACCATGCAGGGATCAACACCAAACATGAGCCTCATTGTCTCACTCAGCATATATTTCAGTCCCGGGTCGTTTAAAAAGTTCACTAAATCAGGAATGGAAAGTCTGCTCCTTCCTCTCAAAAGGGGCTTGCACAATAGCTGGGTGGCCAGGCTGCAGTGAACCTGATGTCAGATCAGCAGAAATAGCCACCTCTGCAGGGAATGAGTCAAGGCCTGAGCGGCAGTGACAGATTTGCATTCCCTCTGAGCACACCTTGGACATTTCCTCCCAGCTCCTGCTGGAAGCCAAGACATTCCAGAGAGCACCTCGAGGCTCTGTGATCAGGAAGGGCTGGAGCGAGGACCTGGGATGAGACCCATCCTGGATCCTTCTGCAGCCATGCAGGAGCAGCTGGACATGACAGGACACCTGTGTGCCCACCTGCTGTCTCCCTTCCTTCCCTTTTCCCCACTCAGCACACTGGGAAGGTGGAGCAGGATTTTTGCAAGCAAGTCTTCCACCCTCGGCACAAGGATTTGGCATGAGTATCTCTTCCCTCAAGGAAAAGGAGGGCTCATCCTCAAGTCTGGGCCTCGAACCAGCCAGAAATCTGAACCTCCCTTTCCCCTGGAAGCAGGAACTTGTCTGCAAGTCCTCCCCCATCCTGCTCCCCACGCCCTGAGATCGGAAACAGTCCCCAGGAAAACCACATGCAGCAGGTCTGGGGAGCTGCCCTGGTACCTGCAATTCCCTGGGCTGGGTTCTCATCCCAGGGACACAGCTTGCACTGCAGGAGCACTTCTCACTTGCAGTACTGTTTCTAACAGAGAAGGATTTGGCCATTTCATTGTTGAAGGCCACAAGAAAGTTAGGATCAGAGGGTCAATCAAGCTGGAACAGACCTCAGAAGGCCATCTACTTCAGCATCTTGAGGTTAAAAGACATAAAGAAAACAGTGGAGGTTTCCCATGGAGCCACTGGCAAAGGGCACATCCCCTGGGGACCTCTGTCTCATCCAGAGCTGGCCTTTGCTCAGCACAACTGCAGGATTAGGTGTGTGGATGCCAGCAGGATGAGCACGTCACACATTCCTCTCCCGAGGGGAAAGATTCCCCTCCTCACATTTGGGCTGTGGCATTTATTTGTAGCCTGGTCTCTCATGCCCCATAGACAGGTTTGATGCATCATTCCTGGTCCAGCACCCACCTTGGTTACCCTGGTTGGAATCTCTGTTTGTCCCCTGTCCCTCTGCCCACTCTCAGGACTCACAGAACATTTCCTAATTTGATCTAAATGTCCCATTTATATCTGGGCAATCCCAGCAGATTTTTTTTTCAGGTTTATTACATACAAATACAGAAGTGATGCCGAGGAACATGAGCCCCTGCATGGTCCAGGGTTTGGGTTAGCCACATGCTGGAGGGGCTGGGCAGAGCTTGGGGGCTGCCCCTAGAAGAGGGCACTGCACCAAAGCCCCTGAGCAGGAGAGCTGAACACTCATGGTTTCTCACCACCCCATAGTGGTCCTTGGCTGGGCTGAAGGGACCAAGTCCTTCCTCCTGAGCCAGAACCTACATTTGAGACCAGTTCCTCCTTTTTGGTGGAGACTTAACTAAAACCATCCATTTTCTACCCAATGAAGAAGAAACTGCTGAAAATTCCCATCAGGGCATATCCAGCACCCTTTGGACAAGGAGCAAAGGCAGGCAGAGCCAGGGCTGGGCCATGCCAGGGTGGGTGGGATGCTGAGGGAAGAGGGGACACTTGGGCCAGGGCTGCCCCAGCTGTCCCCCAGCCCAAGGGCCAGAGTGCTGGAACAGGACAAAACCCATACTGGAAATCAAGCCTGTCCTTGCACATCCCAGCCCCACACACCTACCCACAGGGGCTCTTCCAATGCCCCAATGTGCCAGGAGGGAGAAAACCCCTCCAGGGGGACCAAGAACAGAGCCAAGAAGGGCATGTGACAGACCACAGGGGACAACCTTCCACCAAGAGTGGAGATCTGGTGGCTGCTGGGGTGCCTTGGGAGCCTGGGGTCCATTTTTAAGACAAATAATGAATTTGGGATGTCTCCCTGCCCTGTGAGAAGGTGTGAGCTCCTCAGGGTCCCCCTGAGGAATCCAGCAGGTCCCACCAGACTGCCAGAGCTCTCCAGGGCCAGCAGCAACTCCAGTTTCTTCAGACCTGACCACAAGAGCTTGTGTCTGCTTAGAAAACCACAGAAAAGCATTCCCCAGCCCTGCCTCGTGTTTGGACATGGGGCACAGGTACTGCCAGCTCTCCTAACCTTGGAGAACCCTCTCATACTTCAAAAGTGCCCCTTTGCAGGGCCAGCTTCAGCCCTGCACCCTCTGAGCAGCCCCAGTGCCCTGCAAGTGGCAAGTATCGGCGTGCAGGCTTTGCCCAGGCAATTCCAGTGTACTGGGGGTTTTCCCAGCTTCAGCTGGAGCCTCCTCTTTGACTCTGCAGTCTTTAATCAGAGCTGATTTATGGCATTTTTATTGCTGCAGACAGCCAGCAGTTGGCACAGCAGGCAGCCTTAATATTACTTTTGCATTTTGTTATTGAATCACCAGCTTGGAAGGCAATTGTGGAGCTTTTTATAGCTGCTGCCTGCTCAGGAGCAGCCTGGCACCACAGCTCCTCCCTGGGCTCTGGAGAGCTCCCTCTCTGCCCCTGGGCCAGCAGGAGCACCCCCAGCTGACCCTCAGCAGGGCCGAGCACTGGGGCAGGGATGCCCAGCAGCTCAGGGAGCCACTCCTGCTGCTCAGCAGCTCTGGCACCACAGCCACTGCTCAGCCACTGCCCTGGGGCTCTTCAGTGGCTTTACTGTCCCATCAGGTTGGCCTGGAGGTTTTTGGCTGGAGGTTTTCACTCTCCCTGGGTGCAAAATGCAGTTTTTGCCGTAGAACAGGAGATACGGTCCAGGCTGGACCTGCCTTGAGCATGTCCTGTCACTTCCAGCTCGGGACAGTGCAGGGAGGAGCATGTCCCAGCTGCTGTCACTGTCCTGTGTCCCGTGACAGCTGCAGTGGCTGTAGGATGTGTCTTCTGCTGCAGCTCAGCCTTTCCAACCGTGGTACCCCTGCCCTTCCTGGTCTCCTGGGTGGGAAGGATCTCTGTCCTGGTTCAGTTCACCTCTGTGCAGGGGATGGTAACACGTGTCTAAAAGGGAGGAGGGGGGTCTCCTCCTGTTACCACAGAAGCAGAGAATGGTAAGGGCTTGGAATGGACCTTAAAGCTCATCCAGTCCCAGCCCCTCCTGCCATGGGCAGGGACACCTTCCACCAGCCCAGGTTGCTCCAAGCCCCGTCCAGCCTGGCCTTGGACACTTCCAGGGCTGGGGCAGCCACAGCTTCTCTGGGCACCCTGTGCCAGGGCCTGCCCACCCTCACAGACAAGGATTTCTTCCTAACAACTAAGCTAAATTTCTCCTCTTTGTACCCATTCCCCCTTGTCCTGTCACTCCAGTTCTGATGAACAGCCCCCCTCCAGCTTCCCTGTAGCCCCTTCAGACACTGGAAGGTGCTCTGAGGTCTCCACACAACCTTCTCTTCTCCAGGCTGAACAGCCCCAGCTCTCCCAGCCTGTCCATAGGGAAGGTGTTCCAGTCCCTTTATCAACTTCGTGGCCTCCTCTGAACTCTCTCCAACAGCTCCACATCCTTTCCATGTTAGGGCCAACAGAACTGGACACAGCACTCGAGGTGGGATCCTACAAGAGCAGATTAGCAGGGTAGAATCCCCTCCTTCTACCTGCTGGCCGTGTTCCTTTGGATACCACCCAGGATTTGGTTGGCTTTCTGGGCTGCTGGGCTGATAAATTGTCAGTTTATCTCAGGCAGTTTGTTTTCTCCTGTTCCATTCAAAGGAACCCATTGGCCTTTCCAAGCCTCCTCTGGCCATCCATCTTTGGCTTGGAAGCAGGAGGGTCAGGCCTCGTGGACACCAGCTCCCAGACACTGGTTACTCCCCTAGAAACCCGGCAGATGAGCCCAGGGCATGTGGCAGGGCCATAAATTACTGGTGGGGATGTCCCTGCAGAGGGAAGCAGTTCCTCCCATCCCATCCACACAGGGAGCTCCTGTTGGCAGCCACCCCCCCCCGGGCTGTGAGCCCACAGCCAGCACCTCGCTCGGTTCATTCAATCCAATTGAATCATTGACTGAGCCCGCCTGGGTTAATTAACCAGCCAATACTGCGCTATCAGCTGATCATTGAGGCTGTAACTCATACACCGACCCCTTCCCTGGGCTGGGCAGGGATCGATCCCAGCGATGCGAGCGCACAAACTCCCTGGGGCGGGTGAGGATGAGCAGGGTGAGGAGCAGCTAACCCCTGGCACAGCCCACACAGACATCAGTGCTGCAGAGCTCAGCTCCAGCAGCACATGGGCACCAGCACCTCGCCTGATGCCAAAGGGAAAATGAGCTTCCAAAGCCCTGCTGGGCTCAGGGCGCTCCCCCTTTATGCCCTGAGCACTGGGATCCTGCTGGCAGTGCCCCGTGCTCCAGGCTCTGTGCTCTGTCCCCAAGCCACAGCCCCCAAAGGATCTCAGAATCACAGGGTTGTTCACGTTGGAAGGGACCTCTGGAGATCACCCAGTCCAACCCATCTGCCAAGGCAGGGCCACACAGAGCAGGTGACACAGGAGCTCATCCAGGTGGGCTTCGAATGTCTTTTGATGATGGGAAGGGTGGGGATGTGGTGAAGTGTCCCCAGCTGGCAGACAGGGACCTGCAGCAGCTGCTGGGCTGGGTGGGCAAACCTCCCATTTCCCTTTCACTGTGAGCAACCTCAGCATCAGAGAAGGGATGGAGCAGAGCACTGACAGCCCTGAACAACCCCAGGGAGAACTCAGCCACGAGATGACTCCTAAAATACCTCCAGTGCTTGTTCACACGCTGTGAATGTTGCTGGAAAAGGCAGGTACTGCCATGGGAAGGGTGGGACACAACCACAGCACAGAGCACGAAGCTCTTGGGCACCACAGGAATGGGTACCAGGAATGCAAACTACCCCATCCCCACAGTGTGACACGGGGCTGCAAGGGCAGAGCATCCTGGAATCAGGGTGTTCCCAGCATGGTTGTCCCACTGCTCTCATGAGCATAACATGGTTTCCATGCTCATCTCCCAGTTCCTCTGAAAATCCCCCCCATTTCCATGGTCATCTCCCTGCTCCTGTGAGCACCTCCTCCTTCCCATGACCACTGACCTGCTCCCACACTGGCAGCATTCCCGTTTCCCACCTTGGCCTGGGTGCAGCCCATGCCAGGGGGATGGAGAAACCAGGGACCAACACACACTCCTCGATAATTGCTCCCGGCCCACAGCCAGAGGAGGGCTGAGCACCACCGAAGGGGTGCTTGGCACAGCTTTAGGATGAAGAAGACAAAGGTGATTTGCAAATGAATCACTGATTTTGTTTCTAATTGGACTCGTGCCTTTCCTCACCTATTTATGATGGATGAGATTGGTCTGAGCACCTGAAAGGGTTGTTTGTAAAACAAACAAACAGGCTATTAATTATCCTGGATGTTAACCTCGCTTGTCTTTGACTTTGCTGGAAGGCACCGTAGGAAGGTCTGCTCTTCCTCCAGGATGAACCCTGTTGGGTTCAGGTAAGTGGTGCAGGGATTCACACACCACCTCCACTTACTCACCCACAGCCCGACTGAGGAGAGCCCGCAGAGCCCAGTGGCACCAGTTTAGTAAGCCCATCTGGCACAGGAATTTAAGGTCATCTGGAGACAAAGCCACTGCGACCTCCCCCACCTCTGCTGGAGGATCTTGGCGCTGAATATTTAACAGAGACTTCCTTCCTCCACGTGTATTTACAGCCTGGGGTTTGAAGAGGCTGAAATGAATGTCTCTCCTTAGTAGCTCAACTTTTTGTCTTTGGCTTATGTATTTATTATTTCTTAGTTGTAACTTTATATGCATGCTCTTCTTCAATCACCAACAGGGTGGAAACTAAACCTGACTCTAAAAATAATAAAATACCCCTTTTCTGTATTGATTTCTACTGGAACAACCTCTCAGGTGCTGCTGTGGCTCCAGGGCAGAGTTAAGGGATTTTTCAATGTAAAATCCTGTGGAAATAGGCATAGAGGGGGAGTGTTCACAAGGGGACTGTGTTTGAATAGTGCTGAGCAGTGATGGGTTTGTGTGGTGCAAAGGACCCCAAAGGAGATGAAACAGCACAGAACAAACGAGCAAAGCTGTGAGGTGAAGGAATCCCCAAACTCCAGACCTGCAGCAAAGAAATGGGGAGTCACCAGCAAAAGCCACTGCACCTCACCCAGGGGCCACTCTGAGCTCTGGTGCCTCAGCTGGGGGATGGATCCACCCTGGGGGGGGAAAGCCACTCTTTTAGGGTGTGTAAAGCCCCCACTAACCCCAAACTGAGCAGTTATGGGGTAACCATGTCAGCAGCACATCCCTGCAGTTCCCAGGGCCATTTGGAAAGGTGGCAGCCCTACTGCAGAGAACAGAGCTGAGATTCACAATGGCACTCACAGCCAATGGAAGGGTTTAGGATACACATCCTCAGCAGGAATTTCATTTTCCCATTAGGCTTTTCCCTCTCCATCCTCCCATTTCGATTTAAATTTTCTGTCAGAGTCCCAGAAGAGGCCAAGCTTCAGGTCTGCAGGACCTGTAAGGAGTTAGTGCTGATCTGCCAGCCCTTCTGGTGCTGTTTAGGGAGCACTGTGGCTGCTGGCCAGGGCCCAGCACTGCGAGGGGAGAGCAGCCTGGCAGGAGTCAACTCATTGCAGGATATGAGTGGGGTACAAACCCACTCACGTAACATCCCAACCCACGGCAGCAAAGCCATAAAGAGGGAAAGGCTGACAAGCTCTCTCCTAGCCAAAAGACCCCTGGGAGGCAGAATGCGATTTACTTGCTTCTCATATTTAAAAATGCACTTACTTGAAGGCAACTGGTGAGATTGCAACTCCTCCTGTGCATTTTGAGAGGTGGGGATCACCATTTTCTGGAGCCTGGTGTAGCCAGGCTGTGGCTGGGCAGGTCCTGCTCAGCAGAAGATGGTTTCACACTGTGTTCCCAGCCCAGGTTTTCCAAAGGGGGCAGCTAAAAAGGGTGTTTCCAGCAGCTCCCCCAAGCTGTGTCCGGGTAGGGACCCCCTTTCAGGAGTGCATGTGTGGGAGT
>JAWWTY010000038.1:10925126-10944079 GCA_035222235.1 Margarornis squamiger
AGCTCTCTCCTAGCCAAAAGACCCCTGGGAGGCAGAATGCGATTTATTTGCTTCTCATATTTAAAGATGCACTGAGTTGAAGGCAACTGGTGAGATTGCAACTCCTCCTGTGCATTTTGAGGGGTGGGGATCACCATTTTCTGGAGCCTGGTGTAGCCAGGCTGTGGCTGGGCAGGTCCTGCTCAGCAGAAGATGGTTACACACTGTGTTCCCAGCCCAGGTTTTCCAAAGGGGGCAGCTGAAAAGGGTGTTTCCAGCAGCTCCCCCAAGCTGTGTCCGGGTAGGGACCCCCTTTCAGGAGTGCATGTGTGGGACTGGTGTAGCCAAAAGCCCCTTGCTCAGCAGCACAGTGGCTCTCCCTGCAGCCACCCCTGTCCCCAGCAAGGGCCAGGAGGAGGGTGAGGGATGGCTGCTTTGCACAGCCCCAGCACCTCAGTTTTGGGCAGCTGGGAGAAACCAGGTAGGTTTTTCAGAAGAGCTGGTGAATGGCAGCACTCTGAGCCCCCACTCGTTCCCTGTCTCCAACCCAGGGCTCCCAGGCTCAGCACCACAGGGACTGGGATGTGGTGGTGATCTCAGGGACACAGGGTGAAAGAAGCCCCTTGGACCCCCAGGACGTGCTGTGGCTGCAGGGACAGGCTGCAGCTTCATCTTCACAGCCCTGCAGCTCCTCTGGGAGAAACTCCAGCTTTTGTGGGGGAGCTCATCCCTCCATCACAGCCCACAGCCAGGCCACCACCATGGTCACAGTGTCACTGCATCTGCAGCAGCATGTGCTCGTGTGTGTGGTGCTGCAGCTCCCTGCCTGCCTTGCTTTCCCCTGCCTGTGCTTCCCAAAGGCACTTTTCTCTGCCTGCCTGTGTGTTCCCAGCAGAGAATCATGGAATATGCTCAGCTGGAAGGGACTCACTGGGATCATCCAGTCCAACTCCGGGCCCTGCACAGACCACCCCAACCCTCCCAGCCTGTGCCCACTGCAGGGCTGGGGGATGTCACAGCAGTACAATTCACCTCCCCACATCCCTGCACAACATCCAGAAAAGCTTTCCCTGGCTCAAGGAGAACTGCAGGCTATTCCATACTGACCTCAGAGTTCACACATACGTCCCTAAACAAGGAAGAAGCTGCTCCCACCTTTTTTGTGCCCCACCAAAGGTGCTCACTCTCCTGCTCCCAGGCAGTGGGGACCCTGGGCAGGGGGGACCCCAGGAAGTCCTTTGGCAGCACCTGGATGTCCATGAGCTACCTCAGTGTCTCACACCTCCTCCCCCAGCCTCTCCTCCCAGGAATGCTGCGAATGCAAAAGCTGACAGCTGCCCAAACCAGCTTTTACCCTTATATAGTATCTGCTTACACTCTTCCCTCCTGGAAGCTGGGCTGGAAAAGCCTGATGACAATGTGGGAAGATAAAGGGCCCCTGCCAGAGCGGGGATAGATATTTGTCATTTTCCATCACTTTGTAAGAGCAGGAATCAAGGATCACAGGCAACCTGCAATTAAACTGGATTCCAATCTGATTAACTGTGGCTGTGCTGACTTAACCCACCCACGGCCACCCACCTGCCGAGCCAGCAGGGAGCCACAGCACGGGAGGGGTTAATGCTCCCACATCCAGGGAGAAAACTGTCACCAGGGATTAGCTGCAAATCCAGAGGCTTCGTGTGTTCTCCCCTGGGAGCAGGACTGGATGCAAACAGTGGGAGACAGCTGGGAGGGAGTGAGGAGGTGTCCTTGAGTGAAGCCCCTTGGCGGGCACACCTGGCTGGCACATCCCACTGTGCTGGGGGGCTGCTCTGCCAGGGGCTGCCCTGGGAGCTGCTGAGCCTTTTGCTCCTGGCATCACTGCTGGGGGCACTCAGGTGTGTTGGGAATGCCCCCAGTGTACAGCAGAGCAGAATTCCAGCTGCAGCATCTCGCTTTCCACGAGCTCACCCCATCCTCTGGGCTCGTCCCACGTCCCTGGAGCTGGGCAGGAGCCTGGCTGCACACCCACCCACTCCTTCTGCCCAGGGCTCACAGCTCCTGTGCCCAGCCAGTGCCATGAGCTCCTCCAATCTGCCCAAAATGGGCTGCTTGTCCCCAGTTCCCACTGTGACAATGCTGCTGTGACCAAAATGTGGCCCTGCAACAGAAACCCTTATCTTAGTGTATGGAAAGGACATGGATGCAGCCAGCCTAAAGCCAGGAGTGGTCCCACAGGGTGGTCCTCCCACTGACACCCCAGCCACTCCACAGCCTGGAGCACTCCCATCTCCATCATATTTTCAGCCTTCCCTTCACAGTCTCAAAAATTAAATTTTCTCTCTTTTTTGTTCCCTGAGTCTCCAGTTCTCTGAAACATCCTCCCTCCTGCTCAGGAATAACCAAAAGCTGCATGGGAGGAACATGTGCAGGCAGGCTCGACCACACAGAGCCCTGCACAGGAGCTGTGAGCAAAAGGAGCTCTTAATTCCCATTCATTCCCCCTCCTCTTCCCTGTGCTTTGCTGGAGGTGCTGTCCCTGCTCCACAGAGCAGTGATACCTTGTGGCTGGATCAGACCTAACCCACCTTTAAAGACCTGTTTCATTTCTGCCCACCCTGGTTTCACTACAGGTGTTCTGTGCCTGATCTCTGCATTCCTGACATGCCTGAAATTCCCTGGTGTTTAACCTCAGCTCTGAATTTCCTGGATTTGTAACACTTGGGTTTAAGTTAACAGCAATGGCCTTGTACAGTTATTCACCCCAAACTGCTGATATTTGAGCCCCTCCATAACTCCAGCTTAATACCATCTTTGCATGTAACATATACAAGTTATGGATGCCAAATCAGCCTCCAGAGCTTTGTCTCTCTGTTTCTATTCAAACTCATCTGATATCCCAGATCTAGAGTTGAAAAGACTGTCTTTAATCAGAAATCTCTCCTTTTCACACCCTTGCTGTGCAGCTTGGTGGGATGCAGACCTGAAACACAGCCCTCTGACCTCTCATCCCATGGCCATGAGCAGTCCCACATGGACAGCCTGCGCCTCCAGGGAACCCTGGCTGACTCCCAGCCATCAACTCTCTCTTTCCCAGCACTCAAGAAGACCCTTAAACATTTCTAAGCTGCTGAGCTGTGGTGCAGAGCTCTTCTGCTCATGAGGATACTGGTCTAGGGCCCCGTGGTGAGCGGGGGTGAAGCAGCTCCAGAGGGTGCTCAGGAGGAGGGAGTGTCACTTTATGCCAGCTGAAAATCTGGCCTGTAGAATTTGTGTTTCCTGGGAATAACTGCAGGGCAGGTGGGTAAAGGGTGGAAACCTGAAAGGCATTGAAGGCAAATAGCCTTGTGTGGAATGTGTGAAATTCTTCTTGGGAAAAATTTCTCCCTTTAAAGGGTGGTCAGGCCTTGGCAGGGGCTGCCCAGGGAGGGTTGGAGTCCCCAACCCCAGAGGTGCCCAAGGCAGGACTGGCCGTGGCACTCAGAGCTCTGGGCTGGGGACAAGGTGGGCATCGGGCACAGGGTGGGCTCCATGGGCTGGGAGGGCTTTTCCAGCCTCAGTCACTCTGGGATCCTCTGTGTGTGTTTTACAGGGTGGCTCAGCTCCCATCCTGACCCGAGCAGGAGAAGGTCTGGTGGTTCCTGCCGGCTCGGTGCCGTGGGAGATGGAGGCTGTGGTCTAAGCAGTGGCAGTGGGGAAGGCTGCCCCGCTGGCACGAGAGCCAAACTGCCTTTCATCCCTGGCATGGGAGCACATGGCACAGTCCTGCCCTTTTGCCGTATCAGCAGTAATTGCCGTGCCTGGGTGGGACATCAGTGGGACGAGGCCCAGGGCTGAGTCACGGTGGGCACAGCCCCACCTGCCCCACGCCCTGCCCTGCTCGCTCAGCCGCCTCCTATCGCCTGGCATCGCTTCCTGCCCGGGACCCGCGGGGGGAGAACAAGTCTGAGCACCCCTGTGCCCTGCCTGCAGCTCAGCCACCCTGGCCTGCTCTGGGATGATCCTTCAGGGATGGCCCTTGCCAGGGATGTGCTGCAGGGTCACAGGGGGGGAGGAGAAGGAGGAGGAGATGTTGATGCCCAGACCTGGCAGTCCTGCCCAGGCCCCATCCTGGAGATGTGCAGGCATTGCTTGGGAGCAGAGGGGGATGTTCAGGTGCTGCCCCACACCTCCCACCTCCCCACTGCCCCCATCACCTGTGGCTCTCTGCATGTGGAAACCCTGAGCAGGCTGGGAGAGCTTGGACCAGAGGGGGACAGGGTTTGCCCAGGCTCACCCTGCCCAGCCTCAAAGCAGCCCAGCGGGTGCTGCTGCCCAGGAACAGGTTTCTTGGTGCCTCTCACCAGTCACAGCCCCTTCTCCTGCCCCAAAAGCCTTCCCTGGGATGTGGCCCCACTCCATACCCAGCTCCCAGGTGGGCAGCCCCCACCTCAGGATGGTCCCAGGGCTCTCAAAGAGCCTGAGGCTGTGAAAACCCTGTGCCCTGCTGGCCAACAACACCAGGCTCACCAGGGCAAACCACAGCACCAAATGTCCTGAGGGCACCACACAGGCAGAGTTAGGTCTCTCCCCTCCTCCAAAACAGTGCCCTTTGCACCAACAAACTAGGAAATGAGAAGCTGGTGATGCCAAAAGACACAGATAATAAAGGTCCCTCGGTTTATTTTCCCTCTGAACTGATGATTGTTTGAATGTTTGTGGTTAGTGAGACCACCCTGGCAAGAGGGGAGTCCTGGACACCCAATGCCTGAGCCTCCTCTGAGCTTTCCTGGAGTCATGGTGGCCATGGAGTTACCTCCAGTCTTCTCCTGCTTGGCCCTCCATAAATGCCATACCCTGTTTTCCTTCCAGGCCATGCTCAGCTCCTGGGATGGGACCCCACAGTGGGGACCTGAGCATCACCTGGCCAGGCTGCTTTCAGCTGGTGCTCAGAGTGTCCCTCCAGGAGCCTCCTGGCCAGGCTTCAGCAGGGTGTCACAGAGCAGGCATTTCTCAGCAGCCTGGCAGCCCCACTGTGCCTGTCAATGATTCTCCCTCTCTCCTGTGCCCTTCCTCCTTCTCCCCTTGAGTGGCTCGGTGCTCCCTGCCCTGGTCTGCCAGAAACAACAGTTTGCAGCCAGGTCTGAAATGTGAATCACTTGTCAGGCAGGCCATGGGTGACTGCACAGGCCTGGCTTGATTTGCAGTCCTTGCAAACAGCTCTCCAGCCTTCCCAGCTCCAGCAGCCACGAGTCCCAGGCTCCCCCCAGCAGGGGGAGGCTGGCAGAGGAGCCTGGTTCCCCCCAGCATTCCTCCAACCTCTGCCCATGTTCACTGAGCTGGAAGATATGGACACGGCCACAGAAGTGGAGCCAGAACCCCTGGGTGTGGATATTTGCACCTGGATGGGGGCATTTTCACCTTCCCCCTTTGCCCTGTTACTTCCCCTCAGTTCCCTCCAGTCGTGCCAGGTCTCCAATTTCCACAGCAGAGCAAATGCTTTTCCACTATCAATAGTTTTGTCCCCAAACGTTTTTCCCTTGGTTCCTCTTACAGAAAATGTTCTGGCTTTCAGTTTTTTGTCAAAAACTCTCCAAGAAGTGAAATAATCCCTTGAGCTGAAGCAGGACCACCCCCCCACCCCCCAAACCACCTGCCCTCCTGTTCCACTGAATGGGAAATAAAAGATCCAGACTTGGTGTTGTGGCTGCATTTGCTTGTCCTGTGGCTGACAGACAGTACAGGGACAAGCCCTGCATATCAGGGGTTCAGAGTCACCTTTCTGCTGTCCCAGATCCCTTCCTGCTGCTCCTGCCCAGGGAATGGGGATGAGTGGGTCCCACTTCCCACCCATGACACTCCACAGAGCTGATTGTGTCCAGATGTGCTTTTTTTTTTTTTTACTGGAATACATTACAGGTCACAGAGCTGGTTCTTGAGGAGCCCCTCAGAAGATTAAAGGGGCAAGGAGCTGTTTCCACGGGTGGTTCCCATTGGCCATGGTCACAGGAGCAAACCACAGGAATAATTTGGGATGAAAGAGCCCACACCCAACCCTCACCCAGCTCTTTGTCTCCTCCTTGGAGACCCACTTTGGTGGAGCTGCACTGCACAAGGAGCCCATCGTGCTGCTGACTCCTGGCCTGGACCCACCAGCCAAGAGGGCACTTGGAGGTTGGGTGGATTGCTTTCACTTGGCACATGTTTAGTTGAGGCAGGTCCAAAATGTGCTTTTTAGCTGATGGAAGGTGTGGGATCATTTTTGTGTCCTGAAAGCTACACTGATTCAGAAAAATGTCTGGTTTCCCCATCTCAGCCCTTTGCTGAGATTCTGGCTGCTCCTCTCACCTTTTTATTTACACCATTCCCAGTGGAGGGATTTTTTTATTATTATTATTTAACCTTCCAACAATATGATGAGACCACCTTCTCTGGCTCCTGGGCCCTGGCCAGGCTGGCCATCCCCAAAGGCAGAAGAAGGGGTCTCAGCAGGGCAATCCCAGTTTCCATTCACATCTCCAGGCAGAGCCTTTGAGGGTGGTGGGTTGCTTAGCTTGAGGTCTCTCCAACCCAGGTCCCCAGTTTAAGTGGTTTGATCTTTTCACTTCTCCTTTTCTTCATCATCCCACAAAATCACATCATTTTCTCTTCCTGAAGACCCTCTTTGGAGGAGGAGACAACATTCAATGGTTGCTGCAGGGGCTGACACCCAGCCCTCAGGAGAAATCCAACAGAAACCCAAAGGACCAGGGAATAGAAAGATTAGGATAAGCAGGTACAGTTTGTCCCCTGGACTTTCCCAGCCTCCAACTTCTTTTGTCATGCAAGGTTTTCTGAACCTGGTGTGGTTTGCTGGTTTAGCAAATCTCCATGAATCTCTTTTTCAAGCATTTATTCAGTGTCTCTTTGGATCCATCTAAACCTTCTGCAGCCACATCTTTGGCAAGGAGTTCCCCTCATCCACCACCTGCATGGGATGAGCCACAACTTTGCTTGGCCTTTGTTTGGCTTCTCCTGTCTCTCTCCTATGACTCTTGGCTTTTGGAATGGAGGAGGTGGTGGACAGTAGATCCTCTCCATTTTTAAGGGGGAGCTCTGAGTTCTCCAAGCCCCTGAGCTGCCTCTGATCCAGCCTGAACTGCTCTAGGGCATTGCTGCTCTTTCAGAAGTCATCTCAGGAGCTGAAGGACCAAATAACTGAGGACAAGTCATCATCCAAACTGGATGATTTTGTCATCAGTAGGTGATAAACTAAATGCAAAAGGCCTTCTAGCTCAGTGTTGCTTGAGCAGAGCCAGCTGGTGATGCCATCTACACCAACACTCCTGTAAGACAGGGCCTGTGGGTGTCCAGCATGTGCAGGATTCCTGCTGTCCCTCAGCCTGCAGCCCTACAAGCCAAGCTCGCTCTGCCATCCCCCTTGAGCCCCTGGAGTAACCACCTTGGGGCAGAGGCAGCTCTCAGGTGGAGACACTGCACTTTCCATGTCTGCAGGAGCTGCAGCCAGTCCTGCCTGGGCTGGGGCTGAGGGCTCCCCACTGTCCTTGCCCGTACCCAGCGCCTTTGGGTGTGCAAACAGGGCCACCTGGAAGGAGCCTGATGGGTGTTTTCTAACCCTGCCCGTTCCTTGCTCCCAGCCCAGCCTGCCTGGGGTGAGAGGGGCTGCCTGACCGGTTCCCATCCAGCCTGGCTGGTTTGGCTGCTGCCTCGCTGGGGGCTGGCGAGACAACTGTATTTTCTGGTTTTGCTGGCAGTGACTTTCATGTGGGATGAGCTCCTGCCTGCTCTGCTCCTCTATCACAGCTCCAGCACAGCCTGGGACCACGTGGCCTGTGGTGGTGCAGCCAGGGAGGACAAGGACCTTCTCCCCGGTGCCAACCATTGCTGGGCACTGGGAAGGTCCCTGCCACAATCTGTATCATCCCCTGTGTGTGGTAGCCCTGGGAGAGCTCTGGCAGCTCAGCACTGCTCTGCTTCCCATGGCTGGGCGTGGGATGCTCATCCAAAGGGCAGTTGAGGAACGTGCAGCAGGACTGCTCAGACAGCCACGGACTCTCCGTGCTGCATGGCCAAAATGGACTTTCCCAAATGCCAGGGAGACAGAGAATGAGCCTCACCCCTGATAAGAGAGATCTGTCATCCCTGGAGGCGTCCAAGGAACGACTGGATGTGGCACTCAGTGCTCTGGGCTAGCTGACAAAGTGGTGTTCAGTCAAGGGTTGGACTTGATGATCTCAGAGGTCTTTTCCAACCTAATTGACTCTGTGATTCCCTGAGTCTGTGATCACCCTGATCCTGGAAATGCTGCCGTGTGGGTTTAGGTTTAAGCAGGAGCCTCACTTGACCCAGGGAATCTCCAGCAAAGCCAGGAGCTGGATGCAGATCTCCTAACTCTCACTTCAATTCTTCTCCACCAGGCCTGTCTTCTTCTGCCAAGCCATGTCTGGGGTCAGTGACAGAGGTAAAGGGCAAGGAACCAAACCCAAGTGTCCCGACCCCTCCTCCCCTCCGTTTGTTTCCATAAATAAAAGATTAATTGAAACTCTTACAGTTAACTTGAAAGGACCCTGCCACACAAATTCATGATCCCAAACACAACCAGTTTGAGGTTAGTAATTAGTGCACTTCACTCCTTGCAGGAGCTCTGAAACAAGTACAGGATCAGCAAGAGAAATATCTAGAAGCTTTCACAGAACTCTGGCTTGAACACCCAACTGCATCATTGCTGCCTGCCTCATTAGGACTAGTCCATTACTGGGAAACCTTTAGGAATTGGGGCAAAATCCTGAAATTTCACCTCCAATCTCAGAACTGAGAGCCCTCATAATTCCTGTATCACACGTCTGGCTGAACCCATTGCAGGATGGGCACAAACAGGCCACTTCAGCATCCTGTGGCTCATTTCCTTCTTTAAAATGTCAGTGGTGCTTCTGTGCCCTGGAGAGGTGATGGGTATTTGCATGGAGCTTTGGAGTCCTGGGGTGAAGGGACACAATCCCTGAGCAGTGCTGTGGTCCTGGCCCTGCTTCAGGGCAGCCACCACGGAGCTGGGGAGCCTTTTGAGCATCCCTGGGGGCCAGCAGCAGGCACGGGACAGGAGTCAGGTTCTACATGCACAACATGATAAATCAGCTCTGAATCCCCCCACGGGCAAACCTGAAGCTGCTTTGTCCGAGTTTGTAAAGTTTAAGTCATTAAGAAGGTGCCAACTTGTTTCTTCCAGGACCTGAACACAGAGACATCATGGCAAGTGATGGGCCTTCCTGGGCACTCAGAGCTGGGTGACAGAGATGAAGTCTGAAGACTATGCCAGGATGAGATTAGCACCCTATTTTGGTGGGGGAGGTGGGCTCCTGGAAGTGTTTTTCTCTTTATTTCTGGGGTTTGCCCAGTGCTGTCTTTGCCCCTCTGCTCTCAGCCCCCTCTCACCTCTCCAGCATCCTGGTGAGGTCAGCCCTGGAGATGGACACTGGGGCTGAGCCTTTGCTGGTCCAGCCCAGCACCCTTCAGATGCTGCTCTGGCAGTAGCCCCAGGGTGCAGTGACCCCAGTGGGGCTCGGGGCTGGTGGGGGGTCCCCATGGTGTTGGAAGCACCATCAAGTCAGGAGTTATCTTGCCTTGGGGCTTGCCAGGAGAGGATGTCCATGCAGCTGTGGACCAACTCTTCTACCTCCTTTGCCCTCATTCTTTCTTTCTCCCCATCATCTTCATGTGGTTTGTGATTTTACAGCCATTCTCACCTGTGATTTCCCAGGAATTCTTTTCTCCCTTCCCATCCTGCCCCTCTCCATCCCTTGACAACCTCCTGCTTCAGGAATATTCAAAATCAGGCAAAGGAAGTCCTGCCTGGCACCCTCACAGTCCCTGCCTGGGAGGTGGATGTGGTCCCTGGCTGGGCAGTGCCAGTTCTGGTTTGATGGGCCAGCAGTCACCCTGGCCCTGCTCACTGAGGCACTGAGGGCAGGCTTGGCTTCAGTGGCAGCATCCCACCAAGGGCAGGAATGTGGGATGCTTTTCCCAGCTCCCTCCCCTGCAGCCCAGGGCACAGGTTTGACAGCAGGAGCACCACCGTGTGCCCTTTGGTGGGGATGTCCTCCCCAGAAGGGAAGGGTTCAGCCTGGCAATCTGGGTGCCCACCAGCCCCTGGTGTGCCAGAAACACCCAGTGGTGGCTCTGCCCAGGGTCAGGGTGTGGCACTGGCTGTGTCCCATCCCTGGGTGAGACTGGAGCTACAAAGGAATAGAGAGGGGGCACCTCCTGGGCCATGGAGAGCCACTGTGGGACAGCCGTGGGGAGGTGGGACCCCCTTGAACCTTCCAGTGGGAATTTCTCCATGGACAGGTTCCCTTTCGGTCTGCAAAGGGGGGCAAATGCCTCCAGGAGCCATTGGTCAGGGAGACCCCAGGACATCCATGGCATGGTTGTACCCCCACACCAACCCGGTGCTGCAGCACCAAAATGCCCAGAGAAGGAAAAACCAGCGGGAATATTTCATGTCTTTATTTACAGAAAGCCAATATTAATGAGACCTGCTTGACAAACTGCCCCCACAAGACTCCCGAAATACTTTTTCCATCTGCAAATGGGCTGTTAATAGGAGAAGATTTAGTGGTTCCAAATGCACTTCCCAGAGCATTTGATAAAAGTGTGTGGGAGCAAAGTCCAGAGCTGGAGCTAACACTTCTCTGCTGGATCAGAAACACTCGTCCAGGCTCCAGCAGGGTGCAAAGGCAGAGCCAGAGCTACTGCAGGGGAGGAGGATGAGGGAGCTGCTCCCAGACATCCCCAGCACTGCTGGCTCTTTGCAGGGGCTCTTTCTGCCCAGTAGGGGCTTCTTTAAAGGTTGGTGAGTCATAAGACAAAAATATGGTCTAAAGGATATGGAGTGTTGCTTCAGTGCTGGAAAAATCTGAGATAAAGGCCAGAAATATTTTAAACTGAACTCTGGTGAACAGAGAGATAGGGAGGGATGTTAGGGCTGGTTGCATGTGCCAAAAATAAAGTACATCAAGGAAAATAGCCTGGAACAATGGTGCAGGAAAAGCTTATCTCCAGAAGCAAAGAAGCACAGGTTTCTTTACACTGCCTGGAAAAATAAAAGCAAAACAATAAAACAAAAAGTTGACCTTGTTCTAGATCTTTATTCCCAGCTCCTGAAATGGCCTTCCCAGATCCTGCACAGCTCCTGAGGATGCAAATCCAAAGTGCTGAGGGTGGCTGTGGCTCACCTGGCCAAGCAGGGGCTGGGCCATGTCACTGCTAATACAGTTAAGCAGTGAAAGGTGGCAACAGAAACCCAGCATTTAATGTTCATTATCACAGCTCCATAACTGGGTGCAAAGTGAGGAGCCAGGCTGCAGTCCCGTGGGGACATCACACACTGGTGCCAGCACAGGCAGCTCCTGCCTGCTGAGGAAGGCTGGCAGAACCCAGTGCCGTGGGCACCAGGAGCTGTGTGAACTGCAGAGAAGGCAAACCAAGGCCTTGCTCTGACCTCAGACAGGATCTGCCACTGCTTCCTGAAAAATCTCTGGTCGTGTCTGTCTGGGCACAACAATGTCCATCTGCAGGGGGTTGCAGGAGGCAGCCCATGTTCACTTCTCTAGGTGGATGACCTGAAAAATTCCCAATCCCTTCTGCAGGTCTGAGAGGAAGGGCCCACCACGTCAGTCAGGCATTTCATCCAGGAACATCCTTGGCAACAAACACAACCTGTGGGAGGTGCTGAATGGTTGGGTGGGACAAGGTGGGATGGACAGAGAGCTGTTGGGTGTAGTGGGATGGACAGAGAGCTGTTGGGTGTGGGGGGATGGACAGAGAGCTGTTGGGTGTGATGGAATGAGGTGGGATGGATGGACCACAGGAGGGCTGATGGCCTGGAGGGGACAAGCAGATCCCCTTGGGCACTGCCTGATGGCCCAGGGCTGATATGGCTGTGGTTCAGTGCTCACGAGTGGGCAGCACTCCCTGCCAGCACCTCCAGCCGGGATGTGGCTCTGCCCATCTCTCCAATCTGCCCGTGTGAGCAGAGGTGGAAGGAGCACCTGCCCAGGGGAGGCTGCCATGGGGAATTTCAACATCCACCCAGGCAGGTGCCAGGGGTGGGGTACCCACACCCCCTGAGCGGGGTGGGCAGGGGCTCAGCAGGGCAAGGGAGCAGATCTGCAGATCCACGAGCCCCTCGGCCCCGTGCTGTCCATGCTTGGTCGGACAGACCATGCTCCTTATCCTGTCCAGTGCTGTGCAGAGCTGCAGGTTTTAACCTGCTTTAACTTAATTGCTCCAGGCCAGCCTGGTGAGTGGGAACTCGCCCTCCCCAGCCTCAATGCCATGGATGGGCAAGGCTTCCAGCTGCTGACAGATGTGGCTCCTTGCAGGCAGCGCACAGGGTGGGACAGGGACAGCCACGGGGGCAATGAGAGGCGCCAGCAGCCAGCTCGGGGTTTCTTGCTCTGCACTGGGGCGATGCTCAAGGGGCACCTGATGCAATCAGGACACCACCAAAACCCTGGCGAGTGCAGTATCGTGAGGATTGTGTAAATATTTTGATTAACTTCACCTTGAATCTGGATGAAGGGGAGATTTTTATCGCATTTACTGACAAAACAGCTTTTTTGTCTTTCCGGGAGGGAGGGGGAGGATGACTAACTGCTAGAGGAGAATTCCTGCAGTGATTTCACAGCAGATGAAAGCAGCCAGATAGGAGCTGCTGGGCCCCAGCAGAGAGTGGACAGCCACCAAGAGCGAGTGGGTTGAGCAGGGACAGGCTCTCAGTCCCTGTGGATTGGGACATATTGGACAGACCTGTCTGTCTGCCCGCAGCTGACCCAGGACCACGGGGCAGCACAAGGAGCGTGTCCAGCTCCACTGGCAGCTCCATCCCTGGCAGGGCTGGCTCCCTCCTCCCCTCCAGCACTTCACACGGTTCACTCCAAGGGTTTGGGTTTGATCCCTCTGTGTCGGCTGGAGTGGTGTCCGTGGAATTAGCACAGCCTGGGAATAGCCCTGCGTTGGGGATGGGACTCTGCAGGGTGGTCACACCAACGCTGCTGCCCTCGGTGGAGGTGGTTCCTCTGCCCTCCACAGCCACTGCCAGAGCACAGGATTCCCTGGGGAATGCCAGAATTCCCATGGGGAAATTCATCTGAGCCTGTGGACAGCAGGTGCCCACAACAGTGGAGGAAGACGGTGACTAATGAAGATGGGATGGGTGGCATTTCCCTAAGCCAGGTTTGCCTGAGTGAAAGCCATGGCAGGGGACTGTGCAGAGCTGAAAACAGGGAACAAGTCCAAAGTCAAGGCATTACGAGCGCCTGGATCACTCCAGGGGTGTGGAAGGAGACAAAACAGCAAAGCTTCACACCTCGTCGGCATCCCCAAGACTGGGATTGCTAAATATTGCTCGGAGGGGAGTGCTGGCAGCTCCTCGCTCCAGTTATCCGCCCCCACAGACAGGAGGAACGGGCTGGGATGGCAGTGGGATTGCAAAGAGCTGGGCAGGCACCATCCATCAGTCCATCCTTCCTGCCATCCCATGCTTCTGCCAGGTCTCAGCAGGGTGTGACGCCCTACCAAACCTTCTATGGCATCACTTTCCTGTCCTAAAACACACCCCAGTGATCCCTATTTCGTCTGGCAGAGGCTCTCTGGGGCAGAGCACAGCACCAGCCATGGCCAGGCATGGCTTTGGCTTCAGGACTACGGGCACTTTGTCTTTGAATCTCCTCCGTAGTTTAAACACTCGTGAGTACTTTGCATAAAGACATTTCAATGTGCCTTTTGCTTTGAATAGGGGAATGGAAATAAGGAAAATATGGTTCAGAGCATGAGAAGGCATTGGGGCAAAAATGTAAAAGCCTTGGTAAGACCCTCAAAAAAAAAAAAAAAGAAGTTAAACTCTTTTTCCCAAAGACTTGTCTTAAGGGGAAGTTTGCTTCCACCTCGATCCAAAAAAACACAGAATCATCTCTTGGTGCATTTTATGTACATTTTATGGTGGGGAAGTTATGTGTGTGTGTGAGAGAGAGGGAGGAGTGCAGTGGTGGGGAGCTGCTGGGGATGCTGCAGACAGTGAGGGGTTGGCTGTGCTGCAAGCAGCAAACAGTGTGTGCATCAGCACTGGGGTGGCTCTCCTGGGCCTTATCCCTGCTGGATACGGGGCTGCCTCGAGGTTACAGCCTCGCTGGCACATGGAACAGTCCCTGGGAAAGGCCCTGGCCCTTGCATCTTGGCTGCCCATGAGGATGTCCCCAGCACTGCTCTGGGGGCCCTGTACCTGCTCCGGGGGGAGTGCTGTCTCTGTGCAGCCCTCTGGGACCCCGAGCTGAGCTGGGATGTGCCTGGGTGGCACCTGATGGCACAGGCACAGCCCAGCGTGACCCTGCCACTCCCGCGGCCCTGGAATGTCACTGCAGCAGAGAGCAGGGCTGTTCCAGCCTCACTGGAGTCCCCATTTGTTGCACAACTTACCTTGTCAACAGATTGGTGAGATAGTGGGCAGCCGGGCTGTGCCCTGTGCCCATTAGCCCTGCTGGCAGGGCAGGGGTGCCTGGGCATCACTGGCAGGAGCACTGAGTCACAGCTGGCATTGCTGCCCATGTCCTCGAGTCTGCAAACCCCCAAAAAGGGCAGAGCTGTGGCAAGAAAGCAAAGAGAGTCGTGCTGGCACAATCTGCAAGGCAATGGATCCCCTCAGGGGATGGGCACTGCCCACCCTGCAGCCCTGGCACACGGGAACGGAGGGGAGGAGGGTGAAAACGAGATTTTCAACCTGCCCTGTGCAAGGAGGGTCTTTTTCAACTCCCTGAAAGGTGGTTGTGACAAGGTGGGTGCTGGGCTCTTCTTGCAGGCAACAGCAGACACACAGGACAAGAGGAAAAGGACTCAAGTTGCAGCAGGACAAGTTCAGGTTGGATATTAGGAAAAATTTCTCCACTGAGAGAGTGGTTAATAGTGGAACAGCTCCCCGGGGAGGTGCTGGAGTGACCCTCCCTGGAACTGTTCAGAAAACAAGTGAATGTGACAACTTGTGATATGGTTTATTGGGCATGGTGGGATTTGGTCAAAGGTTGGACGTCATGATCTTGGAGGTCTTTTCCAACCTCAGTGATTCTGTGAACCTAAATAGGGCTGAGATGTTTGGATCCTCTCTGCACAACCTGGCAGGCTGTAGACAGGCCCACTGTGTCCTCCAGGGCTGACCCCTTGTGATGTCCTGGGGTGGGCTGTGTTAATGGGGTTGCTTCATGCAAATGAATGCAGATTTCCATCACCTCTAGGACACGATACAACCATTTCCAGCCCTCTGATGCCAGTTTCCCCATTTACAGGGCACTAGGGCTGCTGGGAGAGGGAGGTGCTGGTGGTCCTGGGGCAGCTGGTGGATGTTCAGGTGCTCTCTGCTCTGGGTCCCTCCTTACTCCCTGTCCTGGAGGGTCTCAGTTCAGCAGGGACAGAAGGACAAGCTTCCAAGGGCTTGGTTTATATTTGCAGCTCTCCAGGTCTCTGCTCTCCTGCCTGGGACAGAGCAGGAGTTGCTCCCTCTGTGCTGGGACCTGGCAGTCCTGCCCACCCTGGGCTGGGGCAGGGGGTGTGTGTGGGGCCCAGCTCCTGCTCCGGGTGTCCTGGGGTCTTCTGCCACTCTCTGGGGCTTCAGGATGTGGCTGAGAGCAGCCTGGGCCAATGTGGGCACCACCAGGTCTGAGCCAAACCAGGAACCTGGCAGAAGATTAACCCTGTGAGCAAAGAGGGCGGATGGGGATGTGCTGGAAGAGAGGGTTGAGGGCAGAGAAGGAGGAGGCAGGAGCGGGGGACATCCCCCTCTGGGCACAGGGGAGCTGTTGAGCAGCCACCCCACCATCCCCATCCCCTCCTCTGCTCCACACAGTTCTTCCCACAGTCAGGTGGAGAAGTCTTTTGTGTTCACCAAGAGGAAATTTCTCCATCCCACCAACAGAGTTTCACGAGTTCAGAGCAAGGCTTGCAGCTGAATGGGCCTTCCTGAAGTCTGGATTACCTTTAGGTATCCTGTTCCCATTAAAATTAATAACTCCTAACTATCCTAAAGGTCTGGACTGGAGTCACAGAGGTGCTTTGGAAAGCTTGAGACCCTTCACAGTTCTGGCCCAGGTACAACTTCAGAACTGGCCATTCAGGGTGGGTGTTTTCTCTCTGTCATGTTGTGTTTGCCTCCAGCCTGGCAGGGCCCCCGAGAGCTTCTTATCATTTTATAGAGCAAGTCAGTTGAATGCAGTAATTGCTGCATGGGAACCATGCTTGGCCACTGCTCCAAAGGTCAAATGCCCCTTTGACAAGGACTGTGTTGTGCTGGTTGCTGCATGTGGCACCTTCATCCCAGGGGTCCATTGTCCCACCCGGCCCAGGGACAGGGTGATGCTCTCTGGGGGGAGGGGGTACCATGAGCCCAGGACTGTGCAGCCAAACCCAGGGCTCAGCTGTGCTCCAGCCCTCTCCCTGCACACCCCCAAACCCCACCTGCTCGCCCTGCTTTGCCCCCTCCATGGCCCTTTCCCAGACTCCAGCCTGGACCATCCCTCAGGTGTCTGTCCCGTGGCTGCCCCATCCCCTGCACCCCCCGAGGAAAGAATTCAGCTCTGCAAAAGCAAAGCAGGAACAAAGCAGGGGAAAAAAAAAAGAGCAGTTTTGTATTATTTTCTTTTCTGGACCATTTTGAATTAATTAAAGAATGTGATCTAAACTATAAATACCCTCCTTCACGTATGATTTATGGCCTGTTTGCTCTGGATTGGTATGTGCTTAATCTCTTATTGTAAGCCCACCATCTGTTTTTATTGATCTGCTTGCCAGGAGAGTTATTGCTCTCCTTGGCCTTATATGGGAAAATTAGGTATGTGGTGAGCAAGCCAGCTCGGGGCTGCTCTTACGTCACCCTTGGAGCAGCTCGGGATTGAGCTTCCCAGCACTGCTCCGGCCCCCAGCCCCTGCCAGCCCCCACTGACCATGTGAAACCTGAGCCTGGGGGTCCCACAGCCCCCCCTGATCTGCAGGAGCATCAGCCTGGCCCAGCCTCCCTCTGGATCCATCCCCCTTCTGCGCCCGGGATGGGTTTGCTCTTGAGACAAAAGAAAAAGAGGGGAGAAGAAGAGGCTGGCGTGGCCTTGGTGGTTTTTGGCTATAAATCAGGCTGCTGCCAGCTCAGCCTGGGTGCCTGCAATGGTGGGAGTGTCTCCGTGAGAAAACAGGCTGCATGTATTCTCTGAACCTGGAGGGATTTGTCTGTTGTTAACCCACGAGATAACAGTGCCCCAGCCCAGCATGGCTGGAGCAGGGAGGGAAGGAGAACAGCTCCCAGGAACATTCTGAGGCTTAAAGGAAGCCTGTGGGGTTGAACAAAGAAGTGCAGTTTATTTGCAAGGCTGGGAAACAGCGAAAGGCAGCGATGGTGCCACAGGAGAGCCATGCCCAAAGGGAAGGGGGTCTCTGTCCCACCCACCAACCCATCTCAGCGGGGCTGGGTGATCCCTCTGGCTCCCAGACCGAGCTGGGCTGTGGGTGGCAGCCCTGGTGAAGGGAGGGATGAGTCTCCCCGTGGCACTACAGGCACCCAGAGGTGCTGTGCCACGCATGGTGGGGGTGCAGAGATGCCCAGGATCCACAGTGCCCTGCCCAGTGCCTGCAGGGACACTCAGCACCCACAGGCGGGTGGTGCCAGTGCCAGGGGCAGCATGGGCACCATCCCTCCCCTCCCCTCCCTCAGGAGTGCGTGGGCTGAGACCCCTCCTCCTCATGGGGACCCCACTGAGATGGGGGTCACACCAACTCCGGGCTCTACCTTGATGTGCCACCTATGAAACATCCCAAAACACATTTGCAGTCAGGAAGGAGCTCCTGAGCTTTGCTCAGGCTCCCACATCCTCTCCTGGTTGTTATTTTAAGCCATTCCCTGGATTTCAGGGCCCTGGTCTGGAGATCTCCATTCCCAGACTGACTGATGCCTGCGATGACAGAATTTCTGCTGTTGGGCAAATTAATTTCCCATGGGATCGTGGCCTAATACATAAATATAAAACTGGCACATTTTTACTCAGCTGAAAAGAAAATAGCTCCAGCTCCAGTTTGTGTGAGATAAGGTTTCCAGGAGATAAGGCAGCAGTTGGAGTGTGAATTGCCATGTGGATCCCATTTTTCCCACAGATCCCTGGTGGTGTTTGTTGGCCAGGCTGTGCAACATCAGCCCTTGATAAGCACCAGCCTGTGTTAGGGCAGTGTTTGGTTCTGCTTCATCTCACCCCACACCTGCCCTTCCTGGGCAGCTAAAATGGGTGGGTGGGTGGGTGGGTGGCAGCAGGGAATCTCACTGCCCAGCATATTTGGAATTCACCAAGGGATCTCTCTGGAGCTGGGGTGGTGCTGGGAGAAGCTGGTTCAGCCCTGAAGCCCCCGGGCTGGGGTTGAGCAGCCTGGCCTGGGGCAGGGCAGGGAGCACCCTTGGCCCAGGGGAGGGGATGGACAGAGTGTCCCAGCTGGGCTGAAGGGATGTGGATCTCCCATCCCCTCCTCCAGCAAGGAAACCACTTGGGGAATGGAGTTTCCAGCAGGATTGTGCTGGTGCTGGGAAGAGGGCGGCTGGAGCTGAGGGGCTGGCTCCTGTCCCACTGCCCTGGGAGCTGCTCTGACCCACTGCTGTCCCCAGGGCCCCTTTGTGTACAAGGCCTGGTGAGAGCAGGTTGTGATCCTGGGCTGGCGTGGTGGCCCAGTGTCCCCAGGGCCCAGGCTGCATTTGGAGGTTGATCTCAGGCCCTGGATCCATTAGCACATGCAGCAGAAATGAGTGTGTTTGATCCAGCAATCCTGAGCTCAGCCCTTATAAATAACCCAACTGGGACCATGAAGAGTATCCTCTCCTCTCCTCTCCTCTCCTCTCCTCTCCTCTCCTCTCCTCTCCTCTCCTCTCCTCTCCTCTCCTCCCCTCTCCTCTCCTCCCCTCTCCTCCCCTCCCCTCTCCTCCCCTCCCCTCCCCTCCCCTCCCCTCC